>JAINUG010000450.1:0-32500 GCA_029706075.1 Aldrovandia affinis | reverse complement strand
ATATATCTTTTTTAAAACAGCGTCACCAAATGTCTGTCCTCTCCTGTCTGGGTACATGTTTGAGTGTGTGTGAGTGTGTGTGAGTGCGTGTGCGTGTGCGTGAGTGTATGAGTGTGTGAGTGCGTGTGAGAGTGCATGTGTGAATGTGTGAGTAAGAATGTGTGTGAATGTGTGAGTAAGAAAGTGTGCATGTGTGAGTGTGTGTGTGTGTGTGTGTGAGCTTGCTAGCATGTTCGAGAATGTTGTTGTGTTTTCTTGTATTATGTTGGACAGATTTGACCCGAATTGAGGTGTTTATCATCACAAAAAGGCTGGTTAAAACCACTTCTACTCCGGTGTCCCACTGGTGGGACGCTCTGCCACGCCCCCCATCATAAAATCATAAAACTATGGATATTAATAAGTATATACTTCTCCACATCACGCAATACCTACGTAGGATATATCAAACGATGGGGATTTTTGTCCCGAATCCAAGCACATACGTTGTTTTTTAAGTATATTAACACATTGTAATTAAAACGGGCAAAACTTACAGGCTGCACCACGAATTTAGTCACGGCCGGCTGGCAAGCTAGGTACGAAGGTAGCTAGCAGTCAAAAAATACATCTGTACCTCCCGTTTGAGACCCATGCGGCTGCCAGCGCATTGAAAAGCACTGCTGTCATTCAAACGCTTATAAAATAGACCATTTTTAACCTATATTTAAACCGAAAATGCGTTTAAAAGCAAAGATTCGCGCCGTGTGGTTTTCGAATTTAAACAGCCGATATACACAAGCGGAGGTTTAAAAGCTAAGATTCTCGAGTAATAAGTATAGACTTCTCCACGTCACGCAATACTACCTACATAAAATATATCAAACGATGGGGATTTGTGTCCCGAATCCAAGCACATGCATTGGGCAAAACGTACAGGCTGCACCACGAATTTAGCCACGGCCGGCTGGCAAGCTAGGTACGAAGGTAGCTAGCAGTCAAAATATCAGTCAAAAAATACATCTGTACCTCCCGTTTGAGAGACCCATGCGGCTGCCAGCGCATTGAAAAGCACTGCTGTCATTCAAACGCTTATAAAATAGACCATTTTTAACCTATATTTAAACCGAAAAATGCGTTTAAAAGCTAAGATTCTCGAGTAATAAGTATAGACTTCTCCACGTCACGCAATACTACCTACATAAAATATATCAAACGATGGGGATTTGTGTCCCGAATCCAAGCACATACGTTGTTTTTAAGTATAGTAACACATTGTAGGCTAATTAAAACGTTTTACACAATGAGCGTAGCCACGGCCAGCTAGCTAGCATGTTCTCGTATTTTCTTTCGACATGGCTCCCGTTTAAGAGACCCTAATACACGGTCACATTGGACATAGCTTAATACAAAATATTCTAACGATTAAAATAAGACCAAAGTTGCCTGTTTTACATCAAAAATAACCAAAGTCAATGACGAGTTTTAGATGCATTTCACATTGCGTTTAAAAGCTAAGATTCTCGAATAATAAATATACTTTTCCACATGTAACGCAATATCTACATAAAATATATCAAACGATGGGGATTTCTGTCCCGAATCCAACCCCATACGTTGTTTTTAAGTATATTA
This sequence comes from Aldrovandia affinis, assembly GCA_029706075.1. Lineage (NCBI taxonomy): Eukaryota > Metazoa > Chordata > Actinopteri > Notacanthiformes > Halosauridae > Aldrovandia > Aldrovandia affinis. The sequence goes on along the minus strand of JAINUG010000450.1, from coordinate 30,886 downwards.
ACACATTGTAGGCTAATTAAAACGTTTTACACAATGAGCGTAGCCACGGCCAGCTAGCTAGCATGCTCTCGTTTTTTTTTTGGAGATGGTAAAAAATACAGCTTTACCCCCATTTAAGAGACCCTAATACACGGTCACATTGGACATAGGTTAATACAAAATATTCTAACGATTAAAATAAGACCAAAGTTGCAATGAGCATTGCTACGGCGAGCTACCAGACAGTCAAAAAAACCACAAAAGCAATGAGCCTAGCTACAGCGAGCTAGGTAGCATGTGCAAACATGTGCTTGATTTTTCTTTCCAGATGAAGTGGGGAAAATACATCTTTCCCTCCCGTTTGAGACACATGGGCCTGCTGGCGCATTGAAAAGCACTGCTCAATGAAACGCTTATAAAATAGACCATTTTAAACCTAGATTTAAACCGAAAAAATGCGTTTAAAAGCCAAGATTCGCGCCCTGTGTGGTTTTCGAATTTTAACAGCGGATAAACACAAGCGGAGGTATCAAAGTGGGGTGGGAATTACCAAAAATATGGCCAGCTACAACAGGCAGGCTGGCTAGCTAGCTAGCTATGAAGCTACCATTCATTGATATTCTCTGTCCCTAACTGAAATAAAATAATACTAAACGTACCTAGATAGAAGATCCAATTCCGAACTTGATGGTGGATAGGGTCCAATTTGTCTCTCCGTCAAAGTGGTGAAAATGTCGTCCAACAATTACTCCAAGAAGTTCTCGAAAAACTTGTAACCCAAATTCTGCAATGCTGAAAAGGGGCCGATCTCAGTCATTCGAATCACTTTTATACCGTCACACGTCACATACATAGCCACGCCCCTACTCGACAGCGAATAAGCTTGGCTTGAGTGACACAGTGCTTGTATTTGAATCCGCGACGTTACCGTGGAGATGACCTTTAGCGAGCCTGATTAGGAACAGTCCTATGAGATCAAAATATGAACTACACACAGATGTGTAGGAGCGGAGTAGAGAGATGCGTGTGTGTGTGTGAGAGAGAGTGTGTGAGTGTGCATGCGTGTGAGAGAGTGCGTGTGCGTGTTGTGAGTGTGTGTGTGTGTGTGTGAGTGTGTGAGTGTGCACACGTGTGAGAGTGCGTGCGTGTGTGCACGCGTGTGAGAGAGTGCGTGTGCGTGTTGTGAGTGTGTGTGTGTGAGTGTGGAGAGAGTGCGTGTGTGTGTGTGTGTGTGGTGTGGTGTGGTTTGGTAAGGTCGGCTCAGTGTGTTAGAGAGAGTGTTCAGAAGTTCCAAAAAGTCAAGTTTTTGCACTTTCTGCAAAAACTTCACGTGTGATCGCTAAGAAAAGTCATAGCACACGATTCCCGGTAGAGGCGCACGTTTTGATGTATTTTCTGTGTGTGTGCTGGCAACACTGAGAGACTAGTAGCTCGCCCAAGTTTTGAATGGGAGAATTCGTGTGACATTTTGTATCGTCGCGGTAAATCTAGCGGTTTAACCAGTGTAAAACTTCGCTAGGTATTCGCTGTGATAGCCGCCTCAATAACTAGGCCTTTTCCCCCGCTCAAATCGGTCGAGAAATTTGTGTAAATGAACTCGGAAAACATGCTAGGATGCTACCCATTGAGAACAATGGTCGCGCTAGCATTGCGGTGACATTTTGTAACGTAGCGATAAATCTAGCAGTTAAACCAGTGTAAAACTTCGCAATATATTCGCTGTGATACCCGCCTCAATAACTAGGCTTTTTTCCCCGTTCAAATCGGTCCAGAAAGTTGTTAAAAACATGTCGGAACGCGGTTCATTTATTTTAAACGGCTTGCCGTTGCCTAGCAACGGTTCTTCTGGAACTGTGATCAAGCCATTTCAAAACATAAACGGCTCTGGTTTCCAAAGTACAGCATGTATAAACATTCTGTAAAAAAGGCGTCTTAATAGAGGTAGTCCTCTCCCGTTTAAAGTTTGAATGGTGTCGGTGTGATTTAAAATGAATGATCTGTGATCAAATATAAATCGCCCAGTCTTATTTTTGTAATATATTTTTTTGACCTAACATGGGATTGAATGCGAGTTTGACACAGCGTTCTCTGTCCTTCTGGGCGATTTTTTCAGAAACCGTGCGTCCTATTTCAATGGAAGTAACATTGGACGAGAGAGGACAAAAATGCCTACGTTTTGGTGTATAAATTGTGCATGTAGAGTGTAAGGTGTGGGAGTTAGACGATAATGTTTGGGAGATTTTTGATCAAATTTGCACCTGGTCAAGCTAGAGGCCATTGTGACGTCACCCACTCTAGCTGTGTCCATTGACTTCAGTGTAAAGTGGAATCTGACATTTTTTAATAAAGAAATCTTCCAAACATTATCATGTAACTCCCACACCCTTCCATTGTACAGGCCCATTTATGCACCAAAATGTAGGCATTTTTGTCCTCTCTCATCCAATGTAAATTCCATTGAAATAGGCCTCACGGTTTTTGAATAAAGGGCCCAAAAGGCCAGAGAGTACAAAGACAGTACTTCTAATTTGGCCCTTTTTCCCAGTTTCCCATGCATTGTTAATGGGCCCAAAGAGTCGACGTTTTCGCACGATCGCTAAAAAAGTAATAGCACACGATTCCGCCCTGCCGAACGTTTTGATGTATTTCGTGCGTCTGTGCTGGCAACGGTGCGAGACTAGTAGCGAACCAAAGTTTTGTACGGAAGAATAATAAATAAAGAAAAAAATAATAAGTATGGCGGCGGAGAACAATAGAGTGCCTTTTGCTATGCAAAAGGCCACACTGCAGTGCTGCACTGCAGTGTGGCCTCTTTGCATTGCAAACGGCACCCTAATTACACAAAAATACACATATTAAATTACACAGTATATTAAAATGTAGTGAAATGTAGTGTAAAGTGCAGGTTCAGTTCAGTAGCAGCAGTGTCTTAAAATGAGTAGTGCAGTCACATCCGGTGCAGTCAGGCAGGTAGTGTGTGTGTAGGGTGGGGGGGGGGGGGGCATGACAGAGGGAGAGGGCACAGTCTGTTCACCATTCTGACTGCCTGTGGAAGGAAGCTGTTCAGCATCCTTTGGGATCGGGCACGGAGGCTCCTGTACCTTTTCCCCGATGCCAGGAGGGAAAACAGTCCATGGAAAGGGTGGTGAGGGTCCCTTATGATGCTGGTGGCCCTGCGAGTGCAGCGCTGGTTGTAGATCTCCAGCAGGGACGGGAGAGGGGCACCAATGATCTTACTGGCTAACTTCACAATCCTGCTCAGCTGATGTTTCTCCAGTGCCTTGCAGCTGCCGAACCAGGACGTGAGGCCATAAGATATGACAGATTCAATGGTGCCCCTGTAAAGGTGGTGAGATGGGGGCAGGGAGGCCTGCCTTTTCAGACGCCGGAGGGGATGGAGCCGCTGGTGAGCCTTTTTAAGGATGGCCGTGGTGTTGGTGGTGAAGGTCAGGTCATCTGCCAGGTGGATTCCCAGAAACTTGACGCTGCTGACTCTCTCCACTGCGGTGCCTCCGATGGTCAGCGGCATGTGGTGGAGCTTGCCGGCCCTCCTAAAGTCAATCACCATCTCCTTTGTCTTGTCGGTGTTGAGGAAGAGATTGTGTGAGCTGCACCATGATGTAAGTTGCTCCACCTCATTCCTGTATGCAGACTCATCATCGTTCCTAATCAGACCCACCACTGTTGTGTCGTCTGCAAACTTGATGATGTGATTGCTGTTGGATCTGGCCATTACTGGCCATACTACAATACATGGGGGCTTAATGTCGACAAGTCGTAATTTAGAAATTTAGATATAAGGGCAGATAGGAGCGACTGCTAAATGGTGTATATTATATAGAAATATAAGGAGTCGAAACACCGCTTCGGGAATGTTTTAAAGGTCTTTATTCGACAGACTTTCTTAATAGTTTAGTTTACGACGTTCAGCACTTTGTTGGTAAATTTTCCTTGTTTCAGTTTTAGTCTAAGTTATTTTATCTCACCTCCATCATAATTTCAGTTTAGTGCGCCGATAGCGTTTCATTTGTAGTTTGGGACATTGATAGTTAGATTATTTAAAGACCATTCAGTTTCAACCTTTCGGGCAGTCTTATAATTACAAGTGTTCTATATTTTGTCCTGTTATTTCGCTACTGTTCAGGAACGTGTATGAGCTTAGATTTTTTCCATTTTAGTGTACTTTCAAGCATTCTTACTTGAATGCGTAATCTTTGCAGCGGTTTTGATTTGTTATCTGTTTCCCTGGTCTCCGGAATTTAAATACAACCTTTCCCATGTTTTAATTATTTCGTCCCTTCAATTAGATATTCTAGGAATACTGTTTTTAGCGTGTTGAGACAAATAGTTCGCTAGCATAAACCTACGTTTGAAAGTTCCGTGGCAGGGTGAATGGTCAGTGAATAAAGAGAGAAATTGTTGGGGGAGCCGGGACTAGCACGGAGTAGAGTGTGCGCGAAGGGGGGTCGATTCAGAGGGTGGCAGCGGGCCAACAGAGCCAGAAAACGAAATCTGCAAAGGTGGGGGCAGCGAGGAGTGAGAGTGGCAGGCAGAGACTGTTTCCATTTCACCAGTGAAACATTTTTCAGCTTTCAATTCTTTACAATTTGGCGCACTTTCTAACATTTTTATGTTTGCTTTTGGTTTTTAATAAACCATTTTCCTTATATTGGAGTTATTAACAGTGGGGTTATTACATCTGCGCCCTCAGGAGTTTTATTTTTATTTTCCCGGTTTTCATTCTTGGGTCTATGAGGCACCGCTTCGGTACAGTTTTGTACCACAGTGAGTCATTCGCTCGTGTACATTTCTAAAAAAAAGAGAGAGGAACACGCGAACTGTTCATTACTAAATAAAGATAAATATAGATAAAATAACAACCTAGTTTATTACGTGTAATATACAATATATTTAAGGAGGGACGCCTCTCTAAATAAGCAGTATTAAATAACTGGAATAAAATAGATCGCAACTTCAAACACCAATCGGGCAGGTGCTAAACATGGCAGGTGAGGGAGGTCCAGGGTCTAATGTGCCCCTGGTACTGCAAAAGGCCTGGTGGGTCTTAGAAAATAAAAACACAGCGAAGGAAGGCGAACACAAAAAGGCAAAATTGCTCAAATACATAATGGGCTGGAGAAAGGAAGGCTTGTTTCCAGCAGATGACCAGCCATTCATGTCTGAAACAGAGAGAGTGAGTCTCCTGGAAAAGGAGAAAGAGAGAGCATTTCAAGGAGAAAAGAAACTTAACATGAAAAAGTTCCCCAAGGCAACCCAAAAAGACAAAAACAAGATCAGAGACAGGTTAGTGGCCGAATTTCTGTCTATTCTGGGAAAATATACAGCAAAACCAAACTATACATTGAAATATACAGTAGCATCAGCCCCCAAACAGCAATCCACTCCGGAAGTCAGTGTAGCCAGTGCAGGCCCACTCCCCAGCAATGCTGACATTGGGAGAGCAGAGCGCCCGCCCCCGTACACCCCTCTAACTGAACAGTGCAGAGTAACGCCCAAAACACTTGACAAACAGGAAGCTGCTGTGCAGGCCCCTCTACTCAAAGTGTTAGAAGGAGAGTTGGAAGTGGAGGAGGATGCAGATCAGAAAAGGGCATTAGAGGAAATGAGAGGAGTGGCTCGGAGGGTGACTCACATGGTAGAGGATTTGAGAGAGCAGGTCAGAGAAACTCATATGATCACAGAAACACTATGGAGAGATCACAAGAGATCAGGAAGACAATGACGCAATTAGGAATAGTTCAGGAGGAGAAGAGGAGGAGGAGACAAGAGCTTAGTTTCACAGACTACTGTAGGGAGGTGGGCGTATTGGTATTTACAGGATTAGGACTCCTCGTGGTAAGCATCGCAACATTGGCAGTGATAACCCGCAGCGACTTCGAGTATCATTTACTCGCCTTTAAACTGATGCTGGCACTCGGTGTAGCTGGAGTAATACTCCTAGGGGGAGGACTGGTAAAATTGCTTACATGTGTACTGAACCATGAGAGAAGGCTTGAGGCTGACAACGATGCAAGGCGTGCAGGAAGGCTTAGTAGGAAGGGAAATTGGAAATTGGGATTAATGGGGATTTTGGCATGCGCGAATCTGAGCGAAGGCGCAAGGAATGGAGATCCGTGCGATGCAAAGGTGATTCTAACAGCAGACGTAGAGAGACATTCCACTTTCCAATTTGACTTATGCAGGGTAATAGACTGTGGAGGCCAGCCAGCCTCATGGACAGGGTACGATGTGTATGGATGTCAGTTCAGATGGGGTTACCCCACCCCGGGATCATGGTGCAGTGCATGGTCAGATGTATTTTGGACCACCAGCGCAAATTATGTGAAACATGTAACTCGGAAAACTAATAAATGGGGAAAAATACAAGGTGCCATAGACCTGAGCAGAGGACGGTATGTTGCTGGCGGTCATGGGGATAACCCTATGCTTCTGACAATCAGGCAGGGAATCACTAATCCCTGGCCAATGGTAGGGTATGACACACAGGAATGTCACGGCTCGCAGGGGAAGCGCGTGGGTGGCACGACCCCAAGAGACAAGAGTACGTTTTATCTAGTCTTGGGGGTAGATGTATCTGGCAAGGATCCAATAGGTTTAATCAGGATAGATCTTATTAACACCACCCAACAAGTACACCCAGACCGCCTTCCTCGATTGGAAAAACCCACGTCAGCCCCAGATACCGTAATTAAACTAGATTCAGAAAAGATAACCTACAAAACTAGACTGGCTTTTGAAACCGGGTTCATAGACAGCAATGCATGGATAGAACAGGTGGAACAACTTGCTAACCAAGCAGGGCAGCAAGATTGTCTGATATGCACAGGAGCTCGACCAACTCTGAGATTAACAAAAACAGCTTTTGAAGAATACAAAAACGGGTCTGATGTATTAGGTTCAGATTTAGCATGCTTGACCGTTTTGATGTCTAGAGAAAATCCAACTAAGGAATGTGCAGGCTGGGAGAAAATGTTCCCACTGGCTGCAGCTAATGTAACTCCCCCTGTGTTTCGCCATGGGAAAGTCCATGATGTAACCTGTTTTGAAAACAACAACACGCTAAAATACGCCCACCAACTAGGAAGACTGTCCGACTGTGAGAGGACCGTAACTCTGACAGGTATGAGGTTGGCGACTCGACTGACAATGTCCCGAGCAGACGTTTGGTGGTACTGTGGTGGCCGAGCTCTGTACAACTGGCTACCTCATAACTGGGGAGATGGAGAAAGCCTGGGTGAAGCCGCCAGGACCCTACACGGAGAACTGCCCCATTGGAAATCCATACTGCAGATACGGGAAGGAGCCAGGAGCAGGATGGCGATGCTGGGACTGGGCCGAGATATTCCGCCCGGAACAGAACAACCTGACCAGGGAACTTCGCGCCGATCCTGAGTTTGCAGCATGGTACTACTCCAACGAGTTCGGAGTCGACCCATACCCTGACCTGATGTCTGACCTGTGGGAAGAGGAATAGATGAATGTTGTCTATCTGTTGTTCGTTTGTTTGTTGTCTGTCTGTATGAATGTTGTCAATCTGTTGTTTGTCTGTTTATATGAACGTTGCTAAGAAAACAAAAAGAAAAGGGAAAAAATTGAAAAATGAAAGTGTGGTGTCGCATTACTCTCCGAGGTTTGCTATTTTTATACTAAGAACTAACTTATTTTCCTACCTATACTAAGAACTAACGTATATATTGAGGATTAACCTATACTAATTTTTATACTATTGTGATATTGACTCTAGGCACATCTACTAACCATATCAATCTTTTATTTTTGTATAGCGCCATTTACAAACAGGTTGTCACACAGCGCTTCACAATTGGCATTTTCCAGAGGGAATCAAAAAACCAGAAAACCATTGGAGCCAATGTAGGAAACTGGAAAATTATTCCCTGACCCCTTAAAAGGCGGTCGAGATGAACTCCTGGAAAATTGTGGGATACAGAGAAAAACAACACAAATAGTCCTTGAGGCTCATGTGGCTTAACAGACCACTGGAAGGGCATTCTAAGTGTAGGAGTGGGGTGGACCTCATCCCTCCAGATACCAGGGCAGGGCGGGGGATGGAACCAGCAGCTAGGGTCTGGGCCAGCGGCATCCGGCTAACACATGGCAGGGGTGGGGGTTGACTCTGGGGCAGGTGAGCTCGGGCAGGTGCCACGGCCGGGAGAAAAGAGGAAAGGTGCAATTATGACTATGATAAATATCACACCGGATCAGGGGAAGAGTAGTGATAACACTTTTGCACCAGCAGAAGTAATCTAGGGCAGCATAACTAATTAGGTGAGTGGCACAGGGAGCACGCAGCCATGAGGGCACTCAGAGACCATCCCACCACATCATCAGCAGTCCTGATAGGGGCGGATCATCACTTATGATTGGTGACAGTAAGGATAGCTCATTGCACCAGAAGGCTCTATTGCTACGCCCCCTCCACATCTGCACCTAATGACTATAAGAGAGACTAAAGAGATGCGTTTTTTAACCTAGACTTGAAAATTGAGACCGTGTCTGACTCCTTCACAGAGATGGGTAGACTGTTCCACAGTAAAGGAGCTCTATAGGAGAAAGCTCTGCCACCTGCTGTATTTTTGATATTCTAGGGACTACCAAGTTGCCTGCATCTTGTGAGCGAAGTGAACGTGGGGGATTGTACGGATGAAGTAGATCCGTCAAGTAAGAGGGTGCAAGTCCATGCAACACCTTATAAGTTAAGAGGAGTACCTTATAGTCTACACGATAGTTTATAGGAAGCCAGTGAAGTGACGCTAACACAGGACTAATGTGCTCATATTTCTTTGTTCTAGTCAGGATCCTTGCAGCAGCATTCTGTACGAGTTGTAGGCTCCTGAGTGAGGCATTGGAACAGCCAGACAGTAATGCATTGCAATAATCTAATCTAGATGTAACAAAGGCATGTACCAATTTTTCTGCATCTATTAATGACAGGAAGCCCCTAATTTTGGCAATATTCCTCAGGTGAAAAAAGGCTACTCTGGAAATGTTTTTGATGTGACTATCAAATGAGAGACCAGGATCTATAGTAACACCAAGGTCTTTTACCACCAAACTTGCAGCAACAGAGCAACCATCCAGATTAAGAGATAAATCAGATAACCCTCTTCTGAGGTTTTGGGCCCCAAGACCAACATCTCTGTTTTATCAGTATTCAACAATAGAAAATTATCTGACATCCAGTCTTTTATGTCTTTAAAACAGGCCTCCAACTGTTCGAATTGTCCTTCGCCAGGTTTCATTGATAGGTATAATTGTGTGTCATCTGCGTAGCAGTGAAAATGTACGCCATGTTTACGAATGACATCACCAAGTGGCAACATGTAAAGGGAGAACAATAATGGCCCCAAAACAGAACCTTGAGGGATACCATATTCCACCTTGATGAGAGCAGAGGGCTCGTCATTTAACTGCACAAATTGATACCTATCTGATAGGTAGGATTTAAACCAGGAGAATGCCTGTCCACGCAGTCCAACTAGGTTTTCAAGTCTGCTCAGAAGAGTTTGGTGGTCTATTGTGTCAAATGCAGCACTTAAGTCCAAAAGCACAAGAATAGAGACGCATCCACAGTCAGCTGATATCAGTAAGTCATTGACAACTTTAATAAGAGCAGTCTCAGTGCTATAGTGTTGCCTAAATCCTGACTGAAAAGTTTCATAGATGCCATTTGATGTCAGGAACGAAATGAGTCTCTGAGCTACAGCTTTCTCTAGAATTTTTGAGAGAAAAGAAAGATTAGAAATTGGCCTGTAGTTACTGAGATTTTCTGGGTCAAGGTTTGGTTTCTTTAAAAGTGGCTTAATTACTGCCACTTTTTGAGAATTTGGCATATAGCCTGATGAAAGAGACAGATGAATAATGTCTAGCATGGATTGCCCCATAACAGGAAGAAGTTCTTTAACAAGTTTTGTTGGGATTGGGTCTAATTGACAAGTAGATGGTTTGGAGGACATAACCAATTTAGAAAATTCAGTCCACTCCAGAGCACTAAAAAACTCAAGAGTAGCCATAGGACCCCTGTCCTGGTAAGCCTGTGCTTTCTGATCAGTGTCCGCTACAGCAGAAGGTGCCATTTTAGAAATTTCATCTCTAATTTTCTCAATCTTCTCAGAGAAAAAGTTCATGAAATCATTACTATTATGGGCTGCGGAGGCTTAGCATTGGTTTCAGTCTGGTTCTTTGTCAGTTTGGCCACTGTATCAAAAGAAATTTTGGATTATTCTTATTACGCTCAATCAGATCAGACAAATAGGTTGACCTTGCGGAGGAGAGAGCATATTTGTACTGTACCAGACTGTCTTTCCAGGCAGAATAAAATACTTCTAATTTAGTGGATCGCCACTTACGTTCCAACTTGCGAGAAGCTTGTTTAAGAGCACGTGTGTGGTCAGTATACCATGGTGCAAGCTTCTTTTGGCTAGTTTTTTTCTTTTTTTGAGAGGCGCAACAGCATCAAGTGTGTTGCGCAGGGTGTAATTTAGATTGTCAGTCAGCTGATCAATAGATTGTAGACTAGTGGGATCCTGATTAACAGTAAATGATTCTTGGAACAGGCTGACAAAGTTAGGTATGGTAGAGGAATTTAGGGAGCGACTAAAGTAGAACACTGGTTTTGATCTAATAGCAGTGGTAGCATGAATTTCAAACGTAATAAGGAAATGGTCAGAGAGCACAGGATTATGAGGAGAGACAACTAGATTGCTAATGCTAATACCATAGGATAAAGCTAAGTCCAGTGTATGTTGATGACAATGAGTCGGCCCAGACACATTTTGGACAAAACCAACGGAGTCAAGAATAGAAGCAAAAGCCTTCACTAGAGAATCATTTCCATTATCAACATGAATATTAAAGTCGCCTATGATCACAACTTTATCTGCCATAACTGCTAGGTTTGATAAAAAGTCAGAAAACTCTGAGAGGAAAACAGCATAGGGTCCAGGGGTCTGTAGATAGTAGCTAGTATGAAAGATGAAGTAAATGCAGATCTATTATCTACATTAGTCTGTATGGAGCCCAGGGAAAGCACTTCAAATGAAGGGAATGTGTTTAAAGATTTCTTAGTAAGGCGTAGTCTAGTGTCAAAAATAACAGCCACACCGCCACCTCTGCCTGACTGTCGAGGGTTGTGACAACTAGAGTATCCAACTGGGGTAGATGCATTTAATGCTATGTACTCATCAGGTCTAAGCCAAGTCTCCGTCAAACTTAAAATGTCAAGTTTATAATCAGTGATCAGTTCGTTCACAAGGGCAGCTTTAGGAGCTAGTGATCTTATATTTAGCAACCCAATTTTAAGGAGAGTTCTATCGAAATTAGGTTTAGCATTTGCATTACGATGGTTCGTGTTGATCCTTATCAGATTATTAGAAAAATCCCACGGGGAGGTTTGAGTTTCAATAGACTACGGTTTTCTCTACGTGGAACAGACACAGTCTCAATTATGTGGGAACTGGGGTGGAAACTAGTCACGAGTTCAGGGAAACTTGCAGACAGTTGTTTATGCTTATCTGCCTTTTAAAAGAAAACAAAGGAAATATATTTCAAATATATTTTGCCATTTCCTTTTAGTTTACGTAGGAAATGTGAAACCTAACCGAATCAAAAAAAAAAAAAAAGAATTAAAAAAAAAAACACGCACACAACCGAAGTCTGATTCGATCTCTACGAGTATGAAAACTCCATAACAAACATGACATCAAAAGACTAAATATACAGGACGCAATATGACAATGTCTCCACGCGAGCCATCATGGTTTTTCGAAACAGCATGTTGATAGCCTGGTTCAAGATATGTCACCAGGGCCATTGGGTTCTTGGTCACCTCCCTGACCATGTCCCTTCTTGCCCGGTTACTTAGTTTGGCCAGACGGCCAGTTCTAAGAAGAGTTGTGGTGGTTTCAAACTTATTCCATTTCACAATGATGGAGCCCACTGTTCTCCTGGGTGCTTTCAATGCTTTAGCAATGTTTTTATACCCTTCCCCAGATCTATGCCTCAACACAATTCTATCTCGGAGGTCTATGGAGAGTTCCTAGGACTTCATGACTTGGTTTTTACTCTGACATGCACTGTCAACTGTGGGACCTTACATAGACAGGTGTGTGCCTTTCTAAAGCATGTACAATCAATATAATTAAGCACAGCTGGACTCCAATGAAGGTGTAGGCCCATCTCAAGGATGATCAGAAGAATTGGACAGCACCTGAGTTAAATATACAAGTGTCACAGCAAAGGGTCTGAATACTTATGGCCATGTGATATTTCAGTGTTTATTTTGTAATAAATCTGCAAAAATTTCTACAAGTCTGTGTTTTTCTGACAATATTGGGTGCTGTGTGTGCATGAACAAGGAAAAAAATGAAATTAATTGATTTTAGCAAATGGCTGCAATATGACAGAGTGAAAAATTTAAGGGGGTCTGAATACTTTCCGAACCCACTGTATATGATATATTATATTATAATGCCTGTTATAAATGACCTCTCTGTCTCCCCCAGTGACCAGATGGGCAACAAAGGAGCGTATATCTGCCTCAGGGGGTCTGATCTCAAGCCGGAGTTTCACCAGTTCACTGCTGTGGTCAGTAGAGCTCTCGTTAGTGCGGAACTCTCAACAATGCCTCATTGGATCTGACTGAAAACCATGAATGAGTTAAAAATGTGTCTGCGCTTCACCTTCATATTTCTGAGTGTGCATTTGGGAGGGAGGGGCCCATGGTGTGGCTGTGACAGCAGCCCTGTGTCCTGTAGAGCCAGGCTGCTGGTCAGCGCTGTGTCCTGTAGAGCCAGGCTGCTGGTCAGCGCTGTGTCCTGTAGAGCCAGGCTGCTGGTCAGCGCTGTGTCCTGTAGAGCCAGGCTGCTGGTCAGCGCTGTGTCCTGTAGAGCCAGACTGCTGGTCAGCGCTGTGTCCTGTAGAGCCAGGCTGCTGGTCAGCGCTGTATCCTGTAGAGCCAGACTGCTGGTCAGCCCTGTGTCCTGTAGAGCCAGGCTGCTGGTCAGCCCTGTGTCCTGTAGAGCCAGGCTGCTGGTCAGCCCTGTGTCCTGTAGAGCCAGGCTGCTGGTCAGCTGCTGGCCAGGCTGCTGGTCAGCGCTGTCCTGTAGAGCCAGGCTGCTGGTCAGAGCTGCTGGTCAGCGCTGTAGTAGAGCCAGACTGCTGGTCAGCGCTGTATCCTGTAGAGCTGTACTCTGGTCAGCGCTGTAGAGCCAGGCTGCTGGTCAGCGCTGTATCCTGTGGAGCCAGGCTGCTGGTCAGCGCTGTATCCTGTAGAGCCAGGCTGCTGGTCAGCGCTGTATCCTGTAGAGCCAGACTGCTGGTCAGCGCTGTGTCCTGTATCCTGTAGAGCCAGACTGCTGGTCAGCCCTGTGTCCTGTAGAGCCAGACTGCTGCTGGTCAGCGCTGTATCCTGTAGAGCCAGGCTGCTGGTCAGCGCTGTGTCCTGTAGAGCCAGACTGCTGGTCAGCGCTGTGTCCTGTAGAACCAGGCTACTGGTCAGGAAGAGTCTTGCTGAATGTTTGCTTTGCTCTGTAATATAAACCTGCGCAGCGCTTTGTGGCCCAGATGGATCTTGCTGTCGCTGCCGTTCCATCCCTGTGTCTGGTGCTCTCCTCTCTCCACTCAACCCACTGATTATCCTGTGTTTTACGATCACTTGTTTGACTTTGCTGTGTTAACGCAACAAAAGCAGGACTCTTGGCTCTGACGTTCTGCGCTGTCAGGGCGATTGGCACTTACCGGTTTAGAGTTGTATATCGCCGTCTGATGAGTGACCTGTTGTTCTCCCTCCCTCTGCAGCCTCATCCCAATGTCAAGCCCATGGCCTACGCCAACTCCCTCATGCAGATGGGGATGATGTAGACGCCACGCCCGTCTGCCGCCACGCCCCGTTCGCTGACTGCCCCTCCCAGGCCTCCCCCTCTGCCCCTCTCTCCCCTCCCTCTCCCCTCCCACCCTCTCCCCTCTCTCCCTGCCCCTCCCTCCCCCCTCTGCCCCCTCCCTCTCCCCTCTCCCACCCTCCCTCTCCCCCTCTGCCCCTCCCTCCCTCCCTCCCTCCCCCTCCCCCTCCCCTCCCTCCCCCTCCCACCCTCTCTCCCCCTCTCCCCCTCTTCCCTCCCTCCCACTCTTCCCTCCCCCCTCCCACCCTCTTCCCCTCTCCCTCTCCCTCCCTCCCTCTCTCCCCCCTCCCACCCTCCCTCTCCCCCTCCCACCCTCTCTCCCCCTCCCACCCTCCTCCCCCACCCTCTCCCTCCCACCCTCTCCTCCCCTCTCCCTCCCTCTCCCCTCCCACCCTCTCTCCCCTCCCACCCTCTCCCCCCCCACCCTCTCTCCCCCCTCCCCCCCCTCTCTCCCCCTCCCACCCTCTCTCCCCCACCCTCCTCCCTCCCTGCCACCCTCCCGTTTGGAGGGCAGTTCACCGGTCCAGCGGAAGTGTGGGATGTGTGCTTTGATCATGGCCTCTCATGTTAGTTATGCACTGATAATAATAAAAAAAGAAGAAGAAGAAAAACAAAGTGAAACTCCCAAAATCACCACCAGCACAGAGACGGCTCTCATTCCAGCGCAAGTGTGGAGATTATGGGTCATTCATGCCGTGACATGATGTTAATTCAGCTGCACGTTTTCAGAGCTGGTGTGTACCAAAGACACTGGAGTAGGCTGGGCGTGTCCCGCTATCATCCGTCTGACCCATGGGCTGATCCACTGTCGTCTGTCTGACCTGGTCTGACTCAGTACAGAGTGTTTGTCCTACGCACCCAGCCCAGCCCAGCCCAGCCCAGCCCAGCCCAGCCCAGCCCAGCCCAGCCCAGCCCAGCCCAGCCCAGCCCAGCCCAGCCCAGCCCAGCCCAGCCCAGCCCAGCCCAGCCCAGCCCAGCCCAGCCCAGCCCAGCCCAGCCCAGCTCTGTCCTATCATGAACACAGCCTGAGTGAACACAGCCCACTGCTCCTGTGTAAAATAATGCTGTTCCATGTCCCTAACCCTAACCCTGTTCCATGTCTTCGGAGTTTGGGTATTCGCTTTGCGCAGACGGTACCGTCTAACCGAAAGGTGCCGTTTTGACTGTGGTCTCAAGGGTCGTCACTTGTGCTTCACTCTCATTACATGACGTAGTGCGTATGATTCAGTCCTCATTTTCTTCAGCACAGTTCTGTATGCTCAGATTTATGTCATGAGATATTATCTTGTCTTGAGAAAGTTTTGTCTGTTCTTTTTCACAACGTTTTTTCCTTTGGCAACTCCAGACTGAACAATGTTACTCACAGTGTGTCACAGGCAACGCCCTGGCCCATGATGTGTGCATCTGCCTAGTGATGTCACATGTCCAGATTTAGGACATGCAACAGACCACAGATCTCTGAAACGATCTCATCGTTAAGCGCACAGCAGCATTGTCCCGTGTCCAGTGTGATGCATACAGACCTGTATGAATATATAAATACTGTATCAATTAAAATGCCAGTATACATGTTTGGGGGAAACAAATAAAAACTACAATTCAGCGTTTTTAAGTAATGGTGAATACTGTCTGTCTTTTTAATTAGTGCAAATGAATTACAGTGTTGTGTGAATATACGGTTTCCCAGGCACTCATGAACTCCCAGCATGCAGACCTGTGAACAGACAGAAACCAGACTTCAGAAACCATGGTACTGTAGCGAGCGTGCGCGAGGTGATGCATCGAGAAGTGACACGAGTCCTGCTGCGTTGCAGAAATCGCTACACGGGTAGCCACTTCATTAAAAGGCGATAAATATCCGTGTTCCATACACCGCACAACTCCAGATAATATCTGGCGAACTTTGCTGGAACAGACGCGTCCGACGCGTCTTCACTAGTCAGCACAACAACCAGGAATGTTCTTTTATTGTTTAAAAAAATTATTTTCACATTTAAAATTCTTCAGTTAAAAGTTGGCATACCAATTAAAGGGGAAAAAAACCAAAACAATATTTGGTGACAATAGGATAGTGCATTTTTCAAAGACAGGGAAACAACTTAACAGACTAGACTATACAACAGACAGGACTGGAAATACATATAATCTTAAATCAAAACAAACAAGAAACAAAAAGCAACATCGTTTTGCTGGACAACAATAGTAACTGCATGCTGGATTTTGCCCCAAGTTCCAAACAATTTATGCTTATAAAAGGCCACCAAATCTTTCCTTGACCCACAAAACACAACCAAAATATAGTTCCATGCCCAACAATGCCCCCTGTTGTACACTTGTTGTCACAACAACAACAAAAAGTTGCAGGACTTGAAGCCAGAGATGAGCAGCTGATAAACCCAAAATTGCCATTTTGCATGTGACAATATTTAGAATCCATCATAGTTCTTTACATTGGGGCACTTTATTGAAATGAGTTCAAACAGTGGCTGTGCAACAGTCAATCGATCAGGTGAGGCACTAAGCCAAGGACTGCAGAATGTACAGGAGAGACTTCTGACCCTCCATTTCTTGACATGGACGTTAGTAGCAAAATAGTTCAATTTGCAGATGATACTAAACTTGGGGGTTTGGCAAACAGTTTGGAATCGACTAAAGTAATCCAAGATGATTTAAACAAAATCCAAAAATGGGCAGATACATGGCAGATGACGTTCAATATTACTAAATGTAAAGTTATGCATGTGGGAAATAAAAACATTAGACAGGAGTATTTTATGGGAGGAGAAAAGTTAGTAGGTGTTCAATTTGAAAAGGACTTAGGAATTGTAGTTGATCAAAGCCTATCTGCATCAAAGCAGTGTGCTACAGCAGTGAAAAAAGCCAACAGGATGCTGGGATACATAGCAAAAAGTATTGGGTATAAATCAAAGGAGGTTATATTAATGTTATATAATGCCTTTGTCAGACCTCACTTAGAATACTGCGTGCAGTTCTGGGCACCGCACTACAAGAAAGATATTGAAGCTCTTGAAAAAGTCCAAAGAAGGGCAACTAAACTGATACCTGGTATGAAAGGTAAAGGTTATGATGATAGACTTAAGGCACTCAATCTATTTAAACTTAGCAAATGGAGACTTAGGGGGGATTTGATTGAGGTTTTTTAATTCCTAAAAGGGATTAACAAAGTAAAATACCAAAGATTTTTTAAGATAAGTGGGGTCAGCAGAACAAGAGGCCACAGGTGGAAATTAGTTAAAGGCAAATTCCGCACAGATATTAGGAAGTTTTTCTTTACACAGAGAGTTGTCAATGCCTGGAACAGCTTGCCAGGTCAGGTAGTAGAGGCAGAAACACTTGGGCTATTCAAGTCCAGGCTAGATGTAGTACTAGATACTCTTTAGATTAGGACATAACGAGCCTAGATGGGCCGAACGGCCCGTTCTCATCATTATGTATTCTTATGTTCTTATGTTCTTATTTGAAATCATTGAAATGCACAAAACATGTTTCATTTGGAAATGTGAAGTTACATTTTAGAAAATACTGTCAATAATAATTATTTTGTAACTCAGTTGTTCAGCTTAATGACATTCAGGGGGAGAGGGAGAGAGGGCACACAAAATACATAATGAATACATAAATATTAATTTCAAAAGGATCCTTTTAAATAAGGCTCAGTGATGAATATTCTTTGCACTGTATTGTTTGAGCACTGAAAAACCCAGAGTTGGATCATAGGAACTGTTTGACTTTTGGCACACACACACATACATACACCCCCACAAACAAACTCACACGCGTGCACACCGACACACACACACACACACACTCACACTCACACACATACACACACACGTATTAGGCCTACATATTCTCATATAAAATAAAACAGAATAAAAACTATTTGCAAACAAACAAAAGTTAGCCTACATGTAGGCCTATCTGGCTTATAACATTTTAATTACGGCGTGCTGCTGCCGACTTGAAATCAAATAATTTCCGTTCGCCTCCAGACCTTTTCTCAGATAAAATAAAATTGAATAAAAACTATTTGAAAACAAACAATAAAATAACCTATTGCTGGCTCATATGATTTGACTTCTTACGCTTTTTTCGCAGCAGTGAAGCGTGCAGCTGCCCACTTAAAATCAAAGGTGCCAAGTGTCTCTCCACAGCTTGCAATGCGCATAAACCTTGCGACCTTGTCCTCCCCAAGGCGACTTCGCTGCGCTGTTTTGATTCGGTTCTGCAGAGAGAACCCTCTCTGCTGGCACACTGGAGACGGGGATCAAGCAGGCTACCTTGGCCAGTTTGGCCCACTAGGGATAGATTTCGCTGATGGTGGTTAGGCAGGCTAAGGCATTCAATCCGAGCGCGCTTTATCAGAGTGACGCAATCAAAAACCGCAATTACCGGATAACGGAAACTCTGACGTACTCATTAACTTATACATACACACACACATATACATAAACACACACTCATTCACTCATACATACGAACACACACAAACACTTACACAAACACACACACACTATCTCTCACACACAAACACACACACATTCACACAGAGATTTGTTTCAGGGCAGTTCTATGTAAAGATGCCCTCTCTTCAGGGCTGGCTTTCCAAACATCGAGCACGTTCTCAGCAACATTCGTCTCTCTCCCTCCCTCTCCTCTCTCTCTCTCTCTCTCTCTCTCTCTCTCTCTCTCAATTCCCGAAGCACTACAGATTCCTGGAATAAACATCTGTTCCTCTCTCAGACAGACAGACAGACAGACAGACAGACAGACAGATAATTTGACCAGTGCGTCACTCCTAGTTTTGTACGCAAACGTGAAGTGAATCATGTGACCTGTTCCTACCTCTCACCCTGTTCACTGCGGGATGAATCACCATACCAATCCGACAGGGTCTCCCATAGTTTAAAAGGCTCTACTTTAAACGTTGTGTGAGGAAAATGAGGTGTCGCTCCGGGATGCTCTAGGACAGATGAGTATATCAGTATACCCACTACAAAAAAGTAGACTACACCACTGACTACACTACATTATCACATGTTATGTGATCTTCTCTCCAGCAGAGGGAGCCATAAGCATTCTGGTGGAATAAAATCTTCCTCACGTAATAATAATAATAACAAAATAATAATAACAATACCTCGCCCACAGCCACACAAATGTGTCTGTGTCTGAGTTCTGATTTGATGTTTCTGCTTGCTGGTTAGTTTGTAACTAGAGTTTGTATCTCTTAAGATTTAAAACTTTTTTAAAAACACACCAACCTTTTCTTTCCCAGTGTTACAGGTATGATACGCAGACGTCTGTCTATTGCTGTATTACTGAACTGATCTTGTGCGCGAACTATGATTTTTCTTACCATGTATGTAATGCACATCTTGTAAATCGCTCTGGATAAGAGCGTCTGCTAAATGCTTAAAATGTAAAAATGTAAAAATAAGAGAAACATATTTACTGGTCACAGTGGAAGCATGATGCGAAAACTAAAGCTTTAATTGCATGTGTCGTGTCTCAGGAGCCATGCCATACCAAAGCAAAACGGACATTTTACACATTTAGTGGCTTCAGTATCAACACTGAAAATCAGCTTTTCAGTGACGACCTTTAGACCAGCAAAACTTTCCATTCCAGGTGCAATGCCTGTGCTACTTGCAATGGTCCGTTCTGCCTCAGCCTTCAGCAAATGCAGTTATTTTCAGGGTAGATTGTGGTTAACGGCTTGATGCATGCTTCTCGGTAAACTCGGTGCAACAGCACACTTGCTAAGAAGTTCCAAAGCAGGAAGCACATGTGGCTTCACACCTTGCGTTTAGCCTTTTGGCTCAAAACAGGAAACGCGTCAGACAATTTTTTTATATTGGGTTACAAGACTCAAAGGCCCAGACTGTGTTACAAGAACCAAATTCTGTTTGCGTAATGTTATACACACATTTGATCACTTTACACCACTCACATTACTGTATTACTGCACTGATCTCTTGTGCGAACTATGATTGTTCTTACCATGTATTCTCGATCGCACGCACGCACGCAAGCACATACGCACGCACGCACGCACGCACGCACTGTGGTGTCCCCAGGGGTTGGGCGACACACACGGACCTTGCAGAGAGCGTAGGCAAGTTCAAGAACCCAGAGGCAGTATTCACAAACACAATGATAATTCATTAAACTAATAATGACACACAAAACAAAGGGTGGGGTCTTCAGGGGAATACAAAAACATAAAGTCCACAATCCTAGCTCGTTGTCAATGTCCGTAATCCAATTCAAAATCCAAGTCAGTTCCGCAATCCAGTCCGTAGTCAATCCAAAGGGGGTCCTCAAAACAATCAAATTTCATACACCAAAAACACTCCAACAATCACTCTTTCTCCAAATACTGGCTGGTAAAATAGACTTCACAGTACTCACTCTTACAAACCCACAGCAACTCCTTCCCACACACATTCCTACTCCTCTCCCAGTGTGATGGGATTCAGCCCTTTAAATAGGCCTTGAAATGGCCTTCAGCTGGTCGTTAGCGCCATTGCTTGACTCGACTTAGGTGTGACTGTGGCCTGCTGGGAAATGTAGTGTTTCCTGGCTCCCATGTGTTGTAGGCCAGGCAGCCATTTCCTTGTGCAGCCCCTTGGGCTGCCACAATATACACACACACACACACACAAACACACATACGCAACACACACACACACACACACACACACACACACACACACACTCTCTCACACACACACACACACACACACACACACTCACACACACACACACACTGTCACAAACACTCACACATACACATACACACACACACACACACACACACACACACAAACACTCACACACACACACACACACACACACACACACACACACACACACACACACATATATACACACACACACACACACACATATATACACACACACACACACACACACACTCACACATATATACACACACACAACACAAACACACATACGCTCACACACACATGCTCACACACACACACACACACACACACACACGCTGTCTGCCAGGACAAGCCTGTCTGCCCCCCCTCCCCCACAGGAAGCACAAACTGGAGAGACACTAGTAGGGAAAACTATGAGGTTTATTCTCCTTGTTTTACACTAGAAACTCAGTTACAAACAGCTTGGGACATGGAGGATGTTGATCATTCATGACTGAATGTCACATGGCAGGGAACTTTCTAATGTTCGGACTGCCAATCATTTTGGGAGGCATTTAAAAAAATAACAATAATAGCAATACCTCGCCCACAGCCACACAAATGTGTCTGTGTCTGAGTTCTGATTTGATGTTTCTGCTTGCTGGTTAGTTTGTAACTGGAGTTTGTATCTCTTAAGATTTAAGATTTTCTTTTTAAACTAAAAAAAAAACACACTAACCTTTTCTTTCCCAGTGTTACAGGTATGATACGCAGATGCCTGCAATGATGTCTATTGCTGTATTACTGCACTGATCTTGTTACATTACATTACATTACATTATAGGCATTTGGCAGACGCTCTTATCCAGAGCGACGTACAACAAAGTGTTAACCGTAGTCAAGAACAGTTTAGCTGAAAGCCACCCTAGTGGGAAGTACAATTCCTGGGTGCTAGGAGCAACCACATAGTTAAACTAGGACCCTGTAGGTAAATCTGTAGCCACAATTCAGAGGTAGCAGTAAAGCACTCAATGCAGGAAATAATGCCTAAGCCTAATACAATACATAAACAAGTAGACGTGTAAACTAAGTGACTATGTCCCTAAATTAACAAAAACCGGACTACGGGAGAGGTGCACCCTGAAGAGGTGAGTCTTCAGTCGACGCTGAAGGTGGCCAGGGTCTCAGCTGTTCTGACTTCCACCGGAAGGTCATTCCACCATCGTGGAGCCAGAACCGACAGGAGACGTGACCGGGAAGCGCAGGTGCGGAGGGGGGGAGGTGCTAGGCGTCCTGAGGTAGCAGAACGGAGAGGTCTGGCAGGTGTGTAGGGTTTGAAGATCTTGGTGAGGTATGTTGGGGCTGATCCCTTGACTGCCTGGTATGCTAGGACCAATGTCTTGAATTTGATGCGAGCTATAACAGGCAGCCAGTGGAGGGTAGTGAGCAGGGGGGTGACATGGGAGTGTCGAGGAAGGTTGTAGATCAGACGGGCCGCAGCGTTCTGGATGAGTTGCAGGGGTCTGATGGCAGATGCGGGAAGGCCAGCGAGTTGCAGTAGTCCAAGCGGGACAGTACCATTGCTTGGACCAGGAGCTGGGTAGAGTACGTGGTAAGGAAGGGACGGATCCTCCTGATGTTATACAGGAAGAATCTGCACGCCCGGCTTGTGCGCTAACTATGATTTTTCTTACCATGTATTAATGCACATCTTGTAAATCGCTCTGGATAAGAGCGTCTGCTAAATGCTTAAAATGTAAAAATGTAAAAATGAGAGAAACATATTTACTGGTCACAGTGGAAGCATGATGCGAAAACTAAAGCTTTAATTGCATGTGTCGTGTCTCAGGAGCCATGCCATACCAAAGCAAAATGGACATTTTACACATTTAGTGGCTTCAGTATCAACACTGAAAATCAGCTTTTCAGTGACGACCTTTAGACCAGCAAAACTTTCCATTCAAGGTGCAATGCCTGTGCTACTTGCAATGGTCCGTTCTGCCTCAGCCTTCAGCAAATGCAGTTATTTTCAGGGTAGATTGTGGTTAACGGCTTGATGCATGCTTCTCGGTAAACTCGGTGCAACAGCACACTTGCTAAGAAGTTCCAAAGCAGGAAGCACATGTGGCTTCACACCTTGCGTTTAGCCTTTTGGCTCAAAACAGGAAACGCGTCAGACAATTTTTTTATATTGGGTTACAAGACTCAAAGGCCCAGACTGTGTTACAAGAACCAAATTCTGTTTGCGTAATGTTATACACACATTTGATCACTTTACACCACTCACATTACTGTATTACTGCACTGATCTCTTGTGCGAACTATGATTGTTCTTACCATGTATTACAGGTTTTTTCAATTCCTAACAAGCATCGGTCAATACTGAAGACACTTTTTCAAAACTCTTCATACAGTCTGCAGTACCAACATGCATCTTAGCCAAACAGTTAATCTCACTTCCAAACTCACTCAAACCACCAAAACACTTCATACATGTCTCAAAATAAGTTATTCGACCAGAACACTGGCAACAATTCTCACTCAGAAAGCATACATTGTCACTCATAACACACTGACCTAAAAAACACTAACAACAGGGAGCATGACATAAATCATGAACCTTTATATTTGAAGTTTGAATGATTTTTCAAGAAATCAGTATTTCATTATAAAATAAGAATAACACCTTTTCACTTTATTGACTGTACTAAAGTATATGTAAAAAGAATGAATCAGAAATGCAGCAATTTGCTTCAATATCCTTTATTTTTTCTATATCTTTGCATATAGGAATTTACTTGTGAAAAATTAAAAGTTTCCTGAAAAAAACGATTTCCTGAAATTCCAGGGCTGCAATACAGTAATAATGACAGAAAAAACGAGAATGAAACATGACTGAAGAAAGATAGTGCAATAAACAAAACTGCAAAAACAAATGTTTTGAGTGTCTGTTCGAACAGACATCTTTCAAAACATAACAATAAGATGGTTTTTATAGCCATAAAATAGTTATTGAGGGGATGGAATGATTCAGAACTAATCTACTAACTAAAGGCCTAACACTGTAAAAATTATCTCACGCTAATTATCTCACGCCACTGACTGATATATATATATAAATATATACATATATATATGAACATTTGTTCATATTTGTATCACATTCATATACCAGAGGAATAAATCTGATTATGGTGCTCTTGACATGACGTACACGGGCGAATAGATGACTGCGGTCAAGACTGGGGGTCTTGGGGGAAGCTTGTTATAATCACCACAAAGTGCAGATGGTCTGTTCTTCCAACAAGGAGAGGGACGCCTTTGATCTCTGCAAGTGAAGCTGCTGGGCCCACTGAGGCTACACAGGAACCATCTCACAATACAGGCTGCTATAGGATTGACAAAGTAACCAGAAGTGTAAGAATTGGGTACAGCTACAGTAAACCATAACAAGAGAACCTTCCACCAACCAGAGTTGACTATTATGGGGCTTGATTCACTCTGTCACATATAAAAATGTCAAAATTTAGAATGAGTCTGCTTAATGGGGCCTGCTTCGCATATATTTGTATGTCATATATTTAGGTTCTGACCCTGTACTTTTTTGTTTCCCCCATGCTCCAGGGCTGTGCTGTACCAGCGCCCTGGATGCTAGAGGGATGAAGTCCATCATAACCCTGCAAGGCTGTTGAGAAGTGAAGCCTTCTGGTGACCTCTTACATCTCAAGGAATTCCATCAAATCCCTGAATAGACTTGCATTTTCAAAGACTTGATAAGCATCATTATTTTAAATCAAATCAAATCAAATCAATTTTATTTGTATAGCACTTTTCACAATTTAATTGTCCCAAAAGCTTAGCAGAGGGGGAACCCAGGCCTAGACCCCCCCAAAAGCAAGCCTAAAGGCAACAGTGGCAAGGAAAAATTCCCTTGATAGGGAGAAACCTTGGGAGGAACCAGACTAAAAGGGGGGGAGCCCATCCTCTTCTGGCCGGCACAGGGTGTGTCCAAAAAATACCATATCAGTCAGTCCAAGGTGACTCAGGGCTGAATGACTTTGCGCCTCCTGAGTTAGGTAGTCAGTGGGGGGGGCTAAGCCATGTGAAGGGGGTCCAGATCCAGTTGAGCACTTCTATCATTTCACTCGTGTTTGTGACATGTCTGTTTCTCTGTTTCTTTTTCAGTCACCATCGTTTTCCACGGTGACCTTTTGCGAAGTCTCTGGTCCTTTTTGCTGCCTTTTTTTAGTTTGTGTAGAAATGATGTGCTGAGCTGGCCACCACAAGACCTACTTTGCCCTGTCACCCATGTGCTGGCCTATTTCTTCCAATAAGATAAGATAAGATCGCCTTTATTAATCCCTCGGGTGATTGATGATACAGGAGACAGTGAAAGAACACACAAGACATACAGGACATCATTCCAGTTAGTATTCATTTAGCTATTCATTGTCCTTCCAGCAGTTCAATCTAATGCAGTGTTTCCCAAACTTTTTTCTGGTGACCCACTTTTTTAAAATTGCAAACCATCGCGACCCAATTCTCAATAAGGCTTATATGATTATCTATAAATCGTATGACGGGCAAATTTGTGCATGAATTAATAACTTTCCTGACCATTTTTATTATCTTCGATAGGTAAACCAGCCATTTTGAAGATTATATATAGGTCCATATATATATACAGTATGCCTGCCTAAACGTTTTATAAATAACAACTTTGTTTTATGCAGGTGTTATTGAAAACACATATGGGCCTAAATATATGGGCCTATGATAGCCTTTCATATATAGATTCAACCAAGGCCTATAAATTAGGCCTATCAGAACAATAGGCCTACAAACATTCAATAGGCCTTTAAGTTTTTTTATTTTATTTTATTTTAATGCAGCATAGCCTATTATCAGAACAAGCAGCCTAGGCCTATGTGTTTAAGTGCAGCTATCAAACGTATAGTAAGTAGATCAATCAATTTGAACAGTCAACAATAGGCCTACATTTGTTAAACACACCAGATCTATTCCATGGCATATCTAGGCCCCCTAGTTAGTCACATTATCCTGGCTAATGTGATAGGTGCGCTTGCTTGAAATGAAAAGCCAAATCGGCAAGGGAGGACTTCTTCTCGAGGAGGAAAGCATGAATTTCGTACACCCTGCTAAGAACTCTGCCTTTTGACAGCCAGCGCACTTCCGTATGAAACAGTAGGTGCGTGTGCTCCGCCCCCATGTCAGTGCACAGCTGATCAAAAAGCCGATTGTTGAGTGCGCTGCCTTTAATAAAGTTTACAACGCGATACATTATTTTAGTGCTTTGTCTAGATCGGGAGGCATTCCTTTGCATGCCAACGCCTGTCAATGAATGAAGCAATGACTCCACACGATGTCTTTGCCAGCAGCTTCCTTGATTCTTTTCACAACTCCGCTGTTTCTGCCCGTCATATTCGCGGCCCCGTCAGACGTTATGCCTTTACAACTGCCCCAGTCTAATCCGCACTTTGTAACAACATAGTTGTTTAATACAGAATATATTTGTTCACCTGTCGTTCCAGTAGAAATAATCAAGCAACATAACAAGTCCTCCACAAGTTCATTTTCCCACACGTACCTTACGTAAACCAACAATGTTGCGCAATCTGAGACATCTGTGCTCGAGCTGTATTGAAAAATCACCTGCTGTCTTTAGTCTCGAAATAAGCGGTTCCTCAAGGTTGTCTGAAATGTCATTAATTCTTCGGGAAACAGTGTTGTTACCCTGCATTAATACAGGGTAATTTTTTTGTGTGGAAATGCACATCTTGTAAATTGCTCTGGATAAGAGCGTCTGCTAAATGCTTTAAATGTAAAAATCCGCAAATTTATTTGGCGACCCTAATAAAATCTCATACGACCCAGCTGTGGGTCGCGACCCAGTCTTTGGGAAACAATGCTCTAATGGGTCAGGGAATAATTTTCCAGTTTTTCCAGAATTGGCTGAATTATGTTTTTTGTTTCTTCTGTTTCTGAAGCATGACAGTGCCAGTCATAACTGAAATTCAAATTGACCTCATATTGGATGTGCACATTAGCTATGCGACTTTTACTGGTATACTGGTATAAAATGTTCTTTGAGCATGATTGATGTAATTTGATATTTATACAATATACTTTATATCTGTTATATCTACTGATGGGCCTTACCTACCTGTGCCACCTGGTTGACTGGAACACCCAGCTCCTGGGACATGTAGCCCAGCACAGAGAAGATGGCAAATCCTGCTAGGATGCTGGTGAAGGCATTTCCCAATGTAACAATAAAGGTGTCCCTGACAGGAGATAGAGCAAGCTCAGCACTTTCTTACATTTACCACAGTTCATCCTTAAACTTAATTTACAAAAATACACAGACATTATTTTATATACGTGTGTTTGTGTGTGTGTTTTAATCAGATAAAAATCATGTGTTCAGGAAATGTAATTTATCAGGAAATGTTTAGGATTCTGAAACAAGGGAAACTTACCTTTGTTATTCAAATTTCAGTTGCACTGCAGTTTTGTTGATGATCCCTCATTGTCAATTTCCTTAATATACATATTGTACCAGTTTTACATGTTCTGTGGGTTCAGACGTTAAGAATCTTTCTATCCTGGCCTATATTGACAATTTCTATCCCTCTCTCTTTCTCTTTCTTTTCCTAAAAAATGTTAAGCCTGCTTTGTCATTTTGGTAGCGTGTATTGATGAACGTGTTAATAGAGTTAGTTAATTCATTTGAACTCATTTATTTTATGAATTCATCTGCGCTGTTTTCAGCCCATCTGTATGTTTGATTTAGTTTATACAGCTTATTGGGCTGTGAGTGTGTGTTTCTGATGTGTATAATTCCTTTGAGAAACACATTGATTTGGTTATGGTCTGAAAGGGGGGTTTGTTGCCTGACGGTGAATGCATTGATGGAGGAGGAGTCCATGTCAGTAACAGCATGGTCAACAACACTAGTCCCAAGAGCTGAGCAATATGTGAACCTTCCTAAAGAGTCCCCTCTGATCCTACCATTAAGGATGTACAGGCCTCGACAGAGATGCACTAACTCTCTTATTTATTATATATTATATATGTTTTGCTGTCTCTATCCCTCTCTTTCTCTCTCTTTCGCTGTCTCTATCCCTCTCTCCTGCTCTCTCTCTCTCTTTATCTCTCTCTCTCTCCCCGGCTTCCTGCTCTCTGCTCACCATGGCAACCAGGGAAATTGCAGTTTCAAACTTTCAGTTCCAACTGTCACTGCTGTAAACCACGTGATAATAAATAAACTGAAACTGCACGTTGTTAATGGTTATTGTGGTCTTGTTTCTCTATGCCGGGAAACACACTGTCAGTGGGCGTGTTCAGGACGTTATATGTGTGTATAAATGCAGGTCCACTACTACTGCTGTGCTTAACTCCACATCTGCACAGCGTACTCTCCTGTCCTGGTCTACCTGCCATCAAGCAAACCTGATGAGCTGCAAAATTATTGACTTCGGTGAGTTTGTGTATTTTACCATCAACAAAAATGTTTTTCATTATTATCAAAATGTTTATTGTAACAATGTAAAACCATTGAGAAGGGAAGTTAAGATTGCTCACATGATGGTGTTACACAACAATAATTGCAAAGATGGTGCACATTTTTTACATGTGTGTAAATACCAGTTGTACAGGTATACAGGTGATCAGTGGTAATAACCAGGGGTGCAGATAAGTGGTACACATACTGCTGCCATTATGTTAGCTATCTGGCCATCGCCACGTGATGTATTTCAGGCTGCATCCAGTGTAGCTGCGCTAGTTATATGAAAAGTAAATGCATTTTTATTCCATATTATTTAGATCTTCAAAAGCGATTGCAGTTACACATTTGAGAACGCATTGTGTGTGCTGTGTTTTCCAGGTATGTCACTCATGTGTTTTATGTAATATATTTAGTTATTTAATGCACTGTACTGTACTGTAGCCTAGCATGCTAGGATGCTACTCATTGAAAACAATGGTCGCGCTAGCATTGCTGTGACCTTTTTTAACATAGCGGTAAATCTAACGGTTTAACCATTGTAAAACTTTGCTATTTATTCGCTGTGATACCCACCTCAATAACTAGGCCTTTTTCCCCGTTCAAATCGGTCGAGAAATTTGTGTAAATGTACTCGGAAAACATGCTAGGATGCTACCCATTGAAAACCATGGTCGCGCTTAGCATTGCGGTGACATTTTGTAACGTAGCGATAAATCTAGCGGCTAAACCAGTGTAAAACTTCGCAATGTATTCGCTGTGATACCCGCCTCAATAACTAGGCTTTTTCCCCCGTTCAAATCGGTCCAGAAAGTTGTGTAAAACATGTCGGAACGAAGCGGTTTGACTTTTTTCTGTAAAGTTAAGCCGTTGCTTAGCAACCGGTTCTTCTGCAATGCATATCAAGCCCATTTGAAAATAGAATCGGCTCTGTTTTAAAAAGTAAAGCATATATAAACATTCTGTAAAAAAGGCGTCTTAATAGAGGTAGTCCTCTCCCGTTTAGAGTTTGAATGGTGTCGGTATGATTTAAAATGAAGGAGGTGTAAGGACATCGAAATCGCCTAGTAAACTCATAAAAAAATAAAAAAATGCGATTAGACGCTTTCAAAACATAAACGGCTCCTGTTTCAAAATTACAGCATGTATAAACATTCTGTAAAAAAGGCGTCTTAATAGAGGTAGTCCTCTCCCGTTTAAAGTTTGAATGGTGTCGGTATGATTTAAAATGAAGGAGGTGTAAGGACATCGATATCGCCTGGTAAACTCTTTAAAAAAAAAAAAGTATTTTGCGATTAGACGCTTTCAAAACATAAACGGCTCCTGTTTCAAAATTACAGCATGTATAAACATTCTGTAAAAAAGGCGTCTTAATAGAGGTAGTCCTCTCCCGTTTAAAGTTTGAATGGTGTCGGTGTGATTTAAAATGAATGAGCTGTGATCAAATATAAATCGCCAGGTCTTATTTTTGTAATATATTTTTTTGATCTAACATGGGATTGAATGCGAGTTTGACACAGCGTTCTCTGTCCTTCTGGGCGATTTTTTCAGAAACCGTGCGTCCTATTTCAATGGAAGTAACATTGGACGAGAGAGGACAAAAATGCCTACGTTTTGGTGTATAAATTGTGCATGCAGAGTGTAAGGTGTGGGAGTTAGACGATAATGTTTGGGAGATTTTTGATAAAATTTGAACCTGGTCAAGCTAGAGGCCATTGTGACGTCACCCACTCTAGCTGTGTCCATTGACTTCAATGTAAAGTGGAATCTGACATTTTTTAATAAAGAAATCTTCCAAACATTATCATGTAACTCCCACACCCTTCCATTGTACAGGCCCATTTATGCACCAAAATGTAGGCATTTTTGTCCTCTCTCATCCAATGTAAATTCCATTGAAATAGGCCTCACGGTTTTTGAATAAAGGGCCCAAAAGGCCAGAGAGTACAAAGACAGTATTTCTAATTTGGCCCTTTTTCCCAATTTCCCATGCATTGTCAATGGGCCCAAAGAGTCGACGTTTTCGCACTTTGTGCGAAAACGTCAGGCACGATCGCTAAGAAAAGTAATAGCACACGATTCCCGCCCGAGCCGCACGTTTTGATGTATTTTGTGCGTCTGTGCTGGCAACGGTGCGAGACTAGTAGCGAACCGAAGTTTTGGCGGAAGAAAAAGCTTATCAGCGTGATTGGGGTGTAATGTCTTTAAGTGACGCCTTCATTTATTTGGCTTCATGCTGTCCGCTGCCAACATTTTAAGACACAGTAAACACACCGGTTTTTCCTCGTCTCCCACCGTAGTCACAGTGAAGCCAAGCGCTACATACGCTTCGTCATATTTACTCGTCTAAGCTTTCGGGTGACTTTTGTTTGTCTCATTATCTCCGTCTCTCTCCGCCTTTCTTTTCAACCCTGTTAAATATTTTTCCATGGTGTCTCTTGAGGGTTTGTTCACTGCACTTCATATCTGCAATTACACTTTATTCTAGTACGGCAAAAAAAGCATGTTCCCCGGGGTCACACGCGCCCCCCCTGGCATCGCACGGGGGCGCGCCCACTATTTGAGAAACACTGTTGTAATGATACATTTATATTAATGATAATGTTATGTATTGTAAACGAAAATAAAGTATACTTTTCCGATGCTGGAGGTTTTCAAAACCGATTGCACTTTTGAGAACGCATTGTGTGTGCTGTGTTTTCCAGAATAAACAGAGGGAAGTCTTCTGGTCTCCGCGCTCTCGCAGATTG
>JAINUG010000045.1:5695522-5985393 GCA_029706075.1 Aldrovandia affinis | reverse complement strand
ACCCCAGCGTACAGGCACCGGGCCGAGGGGGGCAATAGAAGTATTCCACCCCTGCTCGGCGCCTCCCACCAGGGAGCAACTCCAGAGTGGAAGGGGTCAACCCCTCTCAAGGAGACTGGTTCCGGGCCCATGCCGTGTCGGCGAGCCACGACTATATCTACCCGGAACCTCTCGACCTCCCGCACCAGCTCAGGCTCCTTCCCGCCAGAGAGTGACATTCCACGTCCCTAGGCTAGCTTCTGCAGCAGATGGACGCCAAGGCCCCTGCGCGGCCGCCGCCCATCTCACACTGCACCCGACCCCTTTGGCCCCTCCCATGGGTGGTGAGCCCATGGGAAGAGGTCCCTGCGTTGCCTCTTCGGGCTGTGCCCGGCAGGCCCCATAGGTGTAGGCTCGGCCGCAGCGCTCGCCCTCGAGCCCTACCCCGGGCCTGGCTCAGGGGGGCCCGACCAGCGTCCGGGCAAAGGGAAAGCGTGGATTCCATTTATGTTCGTCATCATAAGGGTCTTGTGAGCCACGCTTTGTCATAGTCCTCACCAAGGACCTGTTTGCCTTGGTGACCCTACAGAGGCATGAAGCCCCGACAACTTAGCTCCTGGGATCATTGGGACCGCAAACCCCCTCCACCACGGTAAGGTGGCAGCTCAAGGAGGAGCTCTCTTGGCGTTAGCTCAAAATCTTAGACAGCATCAAATTATATCCTCTATCAAAATTTAATCATACTCTCATTTTATATCGTTGTATGTGGATTATGTCATCCTGTATATGACAGATATTGAAAGTCAATATAAAATCTTTTATCAGCCTTTGGCGTAGTGGCAGCACATCTGGTTACAAAGGCCGAACTGGACAGAAATCTGCATTGATGCTACTCAGTGATAACACAAAAAATGCCTCTATTCCTTCAGCAATTCCTGTCAGAACACAGTTGAATTACTTGGGTATAAATATCCAAACCTCTCTTCATGGTATAGTCAAGTATAACTATGAGAAAATATATACAGATGTTGAGCAAAATTTGGCCAAATGGACTAACATGCCAGCTTCCTTACAGACCAGAATTGCATCAATAAAAATGAACGTTTGCCTGCGCGTGCTCTCTTAGCATGATGAGTTAAGCACTCCACCAGTTGATTATTGGAAAAATATTGTTTACGTGCATGTACTCATATGCTACACCGCTAATTGTTAAACACGTATGATTTTGACATTTAAATTGTATGTATGTGGCAAATTACATAGGCAGCAGGACAGCTATCTACATTTCCTATTGTTCAATACTGATACCATTTTTTACACGAAGGTACACCCAATATTTTTCAGAAATTATCAATTTTTTCAGTGAACAAATGTACAGCTTCAAAGTATGTCATCGCATTACAGTATTTACATAATATGCAATTTGCTGTCTCCATGAGGATCAGTGAAACAGACCTACTGTGCTCTGTCGCATACTGTAGGTGCCCTGTTCCTGGAGTCAGTGTTTTTGTCTACTGTGACAGACCCCTGTGACAGGACGTACCACATGGTAGTGAATGGCACACTGTTTGCATCCTGTTTGACATCAAAACACATCCACTTCACGTAGCTCCTCTTCATGTTGATTTGTGCTCAGCTACACCAAACAGAATAATTGTTTTGTGAAGTGGCACAGTGTTGTGTCATGTTATGGGTGGTTCACAGTCTGGTTCATTCTCCGTACAGATGCATTGATATGTATTCCCATGATGCAAGAGCCTCTGGGTTGACTTATTTTCTACATTAGTAAACTGGCAACAGAATTATGTGGAGAGAAAGTAAACTCCCAGGATGATCCAGGTGTATATCAGCT
Organism: Aldrovandia affinis; assembly: GCA_029706075.1. Lineage (NCBI taxonomy): Eukaryota > Metazoa > Chordata > Actinopteri > Notacanthiformes > Halosauridae > Aldrovandia > Aldrovandia affinis. The sequence continues at coordinate 5,983,562 of JAINUG010000045.1, read as the reverse complement.
GCTAATTGAAAGATAACTTTAAGGAAAACCACCAGGACTGGCTTTGAATGGCTAGAGCCAATAATATACAGGGGGTAGACAAAACAATGAAAACACCAAATGAAAAAGGACTTGAATTTGGAGTACCTAAATCACAATGAAAAAGGAGTTTACATATGTTTAATATTAATGGAGAGATTCATGTTAGATTTCCACTGCCTTCATCTCTCAAAGAACTGGAGAGAAGCACTTTCCTTCTTGAAGAATGGTCCAATATCCCACTAGAAACCATTCAAAACTTGTTGCGATGAGTGTTTCCATTACTTTGCCTACCCACATTTTACATTACATTCACATTTTAAGCATTTATCAGATGCTCTTATCCAGAGTAACTTACAAGATGTGCATCAATACATGGTAAGAACAATCATAGTTTGCGCAAGAGATCATTGCAGTAATACCGTGATAGACATTGTTGTAGGCAGCTGCATACCATACCCGTAACACTGGGAAAGAAAAGGTTAGTACTGTTTTTTTGTTGTTTTAGTTTTTTTATTATAAATGAGTAAGCAGGGATACATATACAAGAAGTATTGAGCAAGTAGGCAGTGGTGATGACAATTGAGTAGATGTACAGAATTCAGTGGTAGTGGAGTCTGAATAGGTGGGTTTTGAGTCTCTTGCGGAAGATCGCAAGTGATTCCGTGGTCCTGACCGATTGCGGAAGGTCATTCCATCACCGAGGGGTCAGGACAGAGAAGAGGCGAGACCGCGAGGAGCGGCTGCCTGGTGGGACAGTCCGTCATATACGCCCTGTATATGATAGCAGAGGCTATTTCTTCTATTATCAGGGAGTGATAATACAAAACTGTTGGTAAAATATAATGTATGCATAATGTGTAGATGATTACTATCTCTTCCACTGTATTGCCCTGCAATAGATCACATAGAGCAGACGGCAGCAGAAATGGACTTCACAGAAGAATCTATATGAATCCACTGCCATTCTAATCTGAAAGGGAAGTGTAGGCTCTGCAGCAGCACAGAGATCCAGGGTTTGGAGAAAGTTGCCAGCTCTCCAATTTTTTGTGCCATTGTTTGCATTCATACCTTCCAGTGAAGCTGCAATGGATATTTCAACAACCATGTTGGGTCAGTTTGTGACTTGAACATCAAGGGCGCTGTGATCCAAGTGAGCACTTCTGCATTTGTTCTTCTGGGACCGCCTCAGTCCTGGGTACACAAAGGAGAGGGGAATTTATAGAACTTACTTCTGCTCAAGCAGTACTGAGACAATGAGTCACGCCAAACGTTCAGTTCCGTATTTTTAAAATGCATTGGAAAATGTTGCATGCGTGTCAGAATCAAGAATGAATTCTGTTGCAATCAGGAGGAAAAATGATAGAATTGATGTTTTGAAAACCTAAATAAGCATTCCTACGGTCAAAATGCCATTGCTCGAAAAATGGCAGTCATCTAGTCATGTTGGCTCCATGTGGTGTGCAGTCTTACTCTACCGAATTTACGCAAATCCTTATATGTTTAGTGTATTTGCACACCTACCAAGGAATGCTATGAGAATTAGGCCTAGAACGAAGAGTACTGCCCCCATCCTTACAGCGTTTTCTTTGAAGGTTTGAGAAATGTCCTGAAATCAGAGAAGACACAGGGAATCTAAATCAACACAAAAAGTATTGAAGAGTGTTCAGTAAGATTGAACTTTAATAGAAAAATCTGGAACTTAAGATGTGCAAAACTTGTTTTGAGTCACAGGCAAGAAGCTTTTGCTCATTCGCAAAGCCTTATTTTCAGGGTGGAACTGTACCTGGGCTTGGACCAGAACCACCAAGAGGCCATCCAAGCTCCCAGTATCTGCAGCTGGAGTTGTCCACTCCCCTGTTGAATATAAGCAACAACAAAAAAAGCATTCTGGGTGAATTAAGGAATGCATACCCAGGTACCTTATCCACCTGAAATGTGCACCTCTTATACAGTATATGGCGTGCACAAAGCACTGTACAGGAAAAGTAAGTAGTTTCTCAGTAATTTAATCACGGCACATAATATGTCAATAATTCAAGTAGGTAATTTCAGGTTGAGTTTATACAGGACTCATTAGGCATTAGATCTAATATTACTAACAAATCACTGAAGGCAGTGACAAAGGTTAAATAGAATTTTGGCTTGTAATCAGAAGCCTGTAGGGTCAATTACCAGAAGATGCACTGTGTTGTCATATACACGAAACTTTAACTGCTACAGTATATATTCATATAATGTACAAAATATCCACCGGTCAACCAGTATAGAAGGGCATCTACCAAGTAAATCAATAATGGTGTAACTAACCTTGACCAGTATTGGGAAGAGGCATATTGGCAGTGGTTACAGGTGAGTTTGATACAGGTGTACCTGGAAGAGATGCTCCTATTAGTTTTTTAAAGCAGAACCTCTCAAACCTGGTCCTGAGAACTGATGAGCAAGCTTGTTTTCACCTTAAACTACTCTGTTATTTAACTACACAGAATATAAATATACTTGTGCTACTATAATATACTGTGCAAATGCTCTTCCAACAACATATTTCTGTCACAAAGAACTTAAAACGGATAATGTTCTGCTCAGTCAAATTAAGAAGTAAATAATTAAGTGATTAATTCAGATATCCGTTGAAATTAAAGCCAGCCAGAGTTCCTAGGACTAACGCTAAAGCATACTTTCAGCGATTTTGAATAAAAGCTTCCCTCTGCTTGTGATACAAGAACATTTCAGCCTATTGCTCTCCTGTTAAAACTTAAATAATAAATAACACATGGCATTCATTCAACAATATCACAATAGAAAGGATTAGCATAGCATCATGTGCCAAATCAGGACACATCAGTTCTTTTTTCAGTTGCAAGGTATCAATGCAGCTGTTACCTGAGGACCTGGCTTCCTTAAATCCACCCTAACCCTGGTGTTCCGCTGCTGTGGCTGGCTAATGACAACATAGATGTATGCATTTGTGGCAATCGCTTTTACCGAATGAGCCACTCAGGAGCCCACAGCAGCCTTTTAAACAGGCCTGCCTGAATAGTGTTCAAGTTCCTCAAAACAATACAACATATGCATCTTCTCAAACCACTAGTACAACTAGTGAACATTAGTAAACTTGTCTGGAAGCCCCTTACCTTTTACAATAATCAAATTAAAGTTTCGTTTCAGGTCATTAAACAGGCCTGGTATCTCCACCCTGCATCCGTAGATCCCAGAGTCATTCTCTGTTACGTTGATGATGGTCAGTGAGACATCTCCCTCCATCACTCCTCTCAGTAACTGGTATCTTTCCAATTTTCTGAAGTTCACTTTATCACCATCAGTTGATATGATTGTGTTACTGCACTTCGAGGCAGGCACTTTAGCTTTCCCCCAACACATGTCTGTGCGATCATGAGCTTTGACATTGTAGCTGCAGGGTAGAGTGACATTGTCTCCAGTATTTCCAATCAGCATCTGCATAGAGCTCTCACACACTGTGGATATAAGGAGAGGCAATGAACAGAAGCATAGTGGCTTAGATTAAGATACATCTCTGTTTTGAAATAATATCACTGTTCAGGTTTTCTGAGGTTTTCTCTGGTTTCTCAAGAGCACTTCCTATGTCTGTATGAACCACAGAGTTATAATTGTAGGACTTACCTGACATTGTAGATGAGGTAATGCAGTAGAATACAATACATAATATAAGCATTCTATCTGTATGCTGTTTATACTAGTAAATTACAAGGCAATTGAATAGCTGCACTCCACTCTCCGCTGGCAACTAACTCTCACAAAGACAGAAGCTTACAGGGGTTTGGTCAACTTGGTTATTTTCTTTGTTGTTTCCACTTCCTCTATCTGTCAGAGACAGAGACATGTTCGAAAATGGACTTCACGGAAGAGCAAGACTTAATTTCTACAGTTACATGACAAACAAATATACTGTGACTTGAAGTTCAGAAAATCACTTTAAATAAAACAACGAACAAGGTTTACTGAAATGGAAAATTGCATTGCTGTATTTTCTGATTAAAATATTTAAATATATATGTGGAGGGCGTCGGTCTCGGCCACATGGGAGTGGCATGGTTGCCTGCGTGTTACATGTGGAGGAGGCCTTTGGAGCAGGGAGACTTTCCGGGGGCAGGTTTGGCACTCTCACAGGGTATGAGGGTGAACTGTCACCCTGAAGGTTGCTCCAAAGGCCATAGTTGATTTAATTATGATTTAATTGGTGTCAATCAGTTAATTGATATGGAAGTCAAGTGGCTGATTGGGTGTCTGTGTGAGAATGTGAATTGCTTTGTGTTGAGTGATTGTGATTGGGTTTGTGTTGAGCCAGGCAGAAAGTAAGCCTATTTAAGAGCAGGTGGGGCGATTGGATAGTCTTTGTCTTGCGTGCCTCTTGTATTGTCATTGTCATTGTCATTGTCATTGTGCGCGCATTGTGGAGTGTTGGATGGTTTGTTGTTGGATGTGTGATGTTTGTGGAGTTTTGTGTGCGTTTGTCGAAAGTGACTGAGTAGAGTGCTTCTCTCCGCCTCGGTGTGAGCGTGAAAGAGAGCGAGATGGCGCCCTGAAAGAGGGTCCGCCTCTCACTCTCGGTGTGAATGGAAGAGAACTCGCACTTGGGCAGTGGAGTGTGTCTCTGGACAACGGCCCGGGAACTCCCACTGAAAGAGTGGAGAGTGTCTCGGGGCTGGTTGCCAGAGAACTCTCACTGTGAGGAGTGGCGAGGGTCTCTGTATGCATGGGTTGAAAAGAGAACTCGGACTGCAAAGTTTGAGTGTTTCAGTATGCATGGGTGGGAAGCACTTGAAAGGTCACTGGATAGGTGTGTGCCTGGGGAGGTTCCAGGGGAACTCTGGCGCGGTGTCCCGTAAGTTTTTATTATTTTAGTTCGTTGTTTTTACCCGAAAAGCTTCGCAGCGAGATTTTGTGTTTGTTCTATGTTAACCTGCTGTCCCACTGTCTCTCCCCCATGTCTGGGGGGAGAGACAGAACATTTTAAAATTAAAATCCGGTCCGTAGACTGACAAACTCCACTCCGTCTCCAAACTGCTCTTTTCCCATCCAGGGATTGTCACGTGGCGTGTGACAATATATATATATACATATAAAATATTTGGCATAGTGAAAAATAATTGAATGCAACAACAATGAGAGAAAACATTCTTGAGTTTCAAGAAAGATGGACAGATCTCATGTTCTAAAGCTTAAAGCACTTAAGCGCTGGGCTGGCAGTGTAGTGTAACGGTTAGGGAACTGGGCTTGTAACTCAGAGGTTGCAGGTTCAATTCCCAGGTGGGGCACTGCTGTTTTACCCTTCAGCAAGGTACTTAATCTGAATTGCTTCAGTAAAATATCCAGCTGTATAAATGCATTGTATGGAAACTCTGGATAAGAGCGTCTGCTAAATGGCTAAAATGTAAATGTAAAAAAAAAAAAAAAGATTAAAAAAACCTCACTATTACAACTAAAGTTTGCGGCCTACTCAACTCAACTCAACTTTATTTATATAGCACTTTACAACAGTTTTTTGGTGACTGTACCAAAGTGCTTCACAGTTAAAAAACATAGACCAAAAAAAAATATATATATATACATATACAGTACATATACTAAACATAATAGTGCAAAAAGTGCAAATACAAATAAGTGCAAGGGTTCAGATAAAAATACAAATAAAGATAAAAGAAAAGAAAAGAAAGTGCAGCAGATTACAAAAATAATACATAAAGGGACTAAAAGTAGCGACCTAGGAGGCAGGCTCAGCTCTGGTCAAAGGCCTACAGACAAACCGTAACAGGAAAAGTAAATATAGGGCACTCTTGATCATGACCTACAGTGTTTTACATGTGAAATCTAATCTACACAACTACAACTATGCATTGCTCCTGCCACACCAGACGAGTGTGCGTGCCCAGCCAAGTATCAATATCCTCCCTAGTAATACCTGCACACTCAGACACGCACACATTGTCTGTCACTGTCACTATTGCAGACTGCAGGCATATAAGTAATTTGTTGGGGGCTGCTGATACATAAGCCTGTGCTCTTCAACTCCAACCTCAACATATTTGTTGCCATGATTTGAGAGTGATACACTGATGCAGGCATTTCCTGCTCTTGAGAGCTTATAGTTGTGGTTTTCTTACTGTGGCTGATTAATGATAAAAATGACACATGGCAACACTCGGATGTGGACCACAGAACATTTTGTGCAGGACGAGCAGTCTCTTAGCCTTTATGACCACATGGGCAGCTTACTAAGAATCCGAAACCAGGTGGCTGTTGTTGTTGCTCTCTTCGCCGAACTTTGGTGAGATTCAGCAGCCACTTTAAGAAATGCAGCTGATGCAAAGATGCAGCTAAATGCAAGATTTTGTTGATTGCTTGTAAGTGTATCAGCAACAAAATCTATGTACCTTCTGACATAAACAACAGTTCCTCCATGAGGAACATTTTTTAAAATGCTGGTTCCGCAGTCTGACAGATTCTGCAGTTCAAGGTGTAAGTAATAAAATCTCACAACAACAGCTTTTTGCTCCAAGTAATCAGAAACCCTTCTGTTGAAATAAATACTGATGTTGAAAGATTTATCAGGTTTTAACCAATGAGTAATTACAGATTCTGTGAGGTTGGATGCAGGGTGCACCATGAAGTGGAAGGAAATTTAGTTCTGCAGTTCATACAGTTCTTCAGGACCAGTCTCTCAACCAGGAAGAAAAGCATTGGGCACATATTTCACAAAATTCATTATTATTTTTATTGTAATTGTAGCTGCAGATTAGAGTGGCTCTGTGTCCTGTGTTTTCAATCAGTGGCTGCAAAGAGCTCGGATACGTTGACAATATTAGGAGATGCAATAAACAGAAACTTAATGACTTAGATATATTTTTTTAAATACATCTCTGTTTTTCAAGAACACTTCTGATATTTAGTTTAATAAATTAGTTTTAAATGTAGTACTTACCTGACATTGTGGATGAGGCAATCCTATTGTGATTATTATTATATTGTTATTATTATTCCACCACTTTTGACCAAATTCTGTGTTTAAAAAGCTAATATTTAATAATTATCTACAGTAAAAAGGTCAAATGTAAACCATTTTACACACACAGTAGTACAGCCTTCACACAGTAGAGGGCGCAATTTGATTATCATGGGCTCTGAAGCACAGAAGGTTTTGTTTCCCAGCATGCACCAAAGTCATCATCCAACAAAACCTGTGGAGAGGGACATTGTTATTAGTTGCCAGAGGTACGTGGGCGATTGCTTGACCTTTGTCATTGCATGTTCTTTGTTTTAGCCTCTGTGGCCATGTTCTCGGAGAAGAGCTTTCCCAACAGAATAATCAGCACTAACATACCAAAATGCATTCACAATATTCCCTTTATGTTCACTCCACCTTTCCTCTGTTTTCTTTCAATGTCCTTCAAGGAGCTAGATGGATGCTGCCAGAAACTTGGTTTGCGAGACCCTCATTATGATAGCACAGTTAATGTGTAAGAACAGGCAGGGCAGGACTTGAGCAACTGGAGGGAGCTGGAGTTCCCTGCTGATACAGAATAGTGGTGGATATTACAAATCACTTTGCTGATTCAAATCGTCTCGTTCAGTTCAGTCCAAAGATTTGAATCACTGAGTATCAGTTCTACTTCTGTTTAGGATCCATGGTCTAGGGCAGGGTTACTCAAATCACGGTCCTTGTGGGCTGAGTACTGCTGCTTTTCCATCCTCCCTTTACCCTGGGGTCAGGTGTGAAGACACTCTGGCCAACCAATTGAACCGATTGTTCAATTAACTACCTGAGAGAAAAGAAAACCAGGACTCAATTTGGATTTGTGGGCCAGATTTGAGTAACTCTGGTCTAGGGTCTATTTCGCTAATTTGGTCACCTCAGCGAGCACTTCAATGTTCTGGCAGGATGTTCAGTTCACCCCACCGCTAGTTCAGTGTCATTCAACAGTGTTTGTGTGCAAACTGTCATAAGTTGTCATAAGCATTACAATTGGAAATATCTTACCTCATGTAATCCTTTAATATTATTCCTTACTCCTTGTTTTTTTCTTGAATTGTTGTAAAGCTACTCACAGAAATGACCATGCCAACTTGTGTGTGTGATGCTGCCGCTCGTCTGGTGTTCAACCAGCCGAAGTTCACCCACGTCACCCCTCTACTTTCCTCTCTGCACTGGCTCCCCATCGCAGCACGCATCAGATTCAAATCACTGGTGCTTGCTTTTCAAGCGGCTAGAGGTACTGCTCCCCCATACCTCCAGTCACTCATCACTCCCTACACCCCAGCCAGACCCCTTCGCTCTGCCTCCTCTGGCAAACTGACTGCCCCATCCCTCCGGGCGCTTGGCAGCCGCTCCTTGCGGTCTCGCCTCTTTTCTGTCCTGACCCCTTGCTGGTGGAACGACCTTCCGCAATCGGTCAGGACCATGGAATCACTTGCGATCTTCCACAAGAGACTCAAAACCCACCTTTTCAGACTCTAGCTAATTGTTATCACCTACTTGTTCAACACTATATACCCCTGCTTACTCCATAAATGTTTTTTTTTTTAATTTAATTAATAAATAAGTACTAACCTTTTCCTTCCCAGTGTTACAGGTATGGTACGCAGCTGCCTGCAAAGATGTCTATCGCTGTATTACTGCACTGATCTCTTGCGCAAACTATGATTGTTCCTACCATGTATTTATGCACATCTTGTAAGTCGCTCAGGATAAGAGCGTCTGCTAAATGCTTAAAATGTTAAATGTAAATGCCTGTAGTTCTGATAATTATGTAATATTGTATATATTGTACAGGATATATACAGGAAAGTGTTTAAAAAATGGTGATATGCTATAGTTAATTATCTGACTTTATACTGCCGCCGTGTTGTTAGCCTATAACTTCTAGCTGAATGTCGATGGTTTCAGTCACCTGTTGCAGGAGCTCTTATGCAGAGAATTACTGATTCGGTTGACTTTAGTGTCCTTTTGTACTGATATTAATAGTGCTGTTCACTAGTACAAGATCAAAAGAAAGTCAATTGTTTATCAGTAGACTACAATTCAAGCAACAACTTGCTCTCAGTAACTTTGTTAGGCTACATTTAGTGAAAGGAAATGTTGCTTACACGAACTGATAGACACAATGCTACTAGGCATCAAAAGATTAACCCAAGTTATTCAGTTGAAAAAAGTACCTTTGAAAAAGTAATGATAATAGACTACCCTAATAGCCTATACATTTATATACAATTATATATGGTTATACTATTACATGCAACATGTTAAAGTTTGATGCAGGCCTAGAATGTACAATATTAAATAATTAAAGCCTTGTTTATTCATTTAGGCTACTGAAAAAAACAAGAAATGTTTAAAACATTTCATTTTTGGTACAGTGGTTGGTACGAAGTCATTCAGATGCCAGTTCAGTTGTTCATTTCATCATAGTCAGTTCAGACAGTTCTTGCCCTGTGTCCAGCTCACTGAATTGTGATAGGCTGCTTCATTTAGCCTATAGCCAGCCTCCTGCATCTTCATTTTCTTTAACTGGGCAGTGTGTAATGTTTTTTAAATGTATTTGTTTGTTTTCATTTCGCACTTGACGACAGGGTAGGGTGGAGATAAGACCACCTTTGGCTTGACACGCCTGACTTAATTTTACACAAATAAATCTGTGGTGATTCAGTACACTCAGTTTATTTTAGAGATTTGTTCAAAAACATTTGTTTGCTTACTGCACATCACTACTACACTGTGATGTCACCCCTGGAGAAGCAATACGAGTATGAATAGTTCCCTTACCTGCGGACCTTTGTCTTTAGATCAGCAGGCTATTCTCATGTTGTGCAGAGCAGTTGGCTAGGGCCGTGGTTCCAAACCCACAACCAATTAGAAATTTCAATGAGCACCGGTTGTGAGACTTGGGTGGACCTGAGAACATGTTTCATTGGATGGAATGTGTTAATACTTAACCTAAACAGATATGAAACCAAACACATGGTGTCCCATCCTCAGATATATAGTTGTCAAATCACACCGATTCTATGCCGAAGCCTGGAGAGAGATTAAAAATAATAATGGGTGGGAGGAAGGAAAACCTCTCTGTGGTCGGTCTGGTAAAGCGATACTCAAACTAAATCTGTCTGAAACTTTTTTGACTTCATCAAGTCAGATTCCCTCAAGAACATCCCTGCTGCCATTGGTCCTCTTCCTCACACGACCCTCCCTACAACCTACCAATGGAACTTTCTGGCACAATCCCCATGGTTTCGCAGAGACCACAGTTTGTATGTACTGTGGTAAGGTTCCTGCGCCTGAGTCCTACTGTGGTTGTGTGGAGTAGAAATATTCTATGCTTTACATTAAATGCAGAATGTATACAAGTATTGGACATTCATATTGGATAAGAAGTAGATACTTTTCAAACGTATCAAAGGCAGAGGCTGTTGAGATTTAAAGAAGTTCGGCCATGCAACCGGTGTACCTCCACTCAGAGCAGTAATAGTTTTACAGAAATAAAAGAGAATTCTCCACTAACCTTGGAATTATATAACTATAGTGGACAACATCATGTCTAAATTTGTGTGCTTTGATAATCATACTCTATACTGTGCACTAACAGAGAGATCATGCTGGGTTACTTTATATTTTAATTCTTTAATCCAAGGTTCCAGAGCCAGGATTTGACTAATACAGTTCACATTACCTTCCATACTTTCTTGCTTAAACATTCACTGTGGACCCATCATTGTATGGTTCATTACTGTCATCATGAATATATGAAATACCCTGAAAGCACTCAATATTGTCAAAATATTGATATTGTTCAGTATCATTGTCATTTTAACATTTTATTTAAAAAACTAAACAAGATGTCAAGATTGTCTTGGGCTTGCCATTAAAGGTTATGGATGGCATGTGTGCTGGTTATAACAAAATTAGTCAAAAGTTTATATATTTTTTAAAACCTTTGTTTCAGTGCACCTGTAAATAGCTGAAAAGTTCCAAGCAGCATCCTGTATTAAGCATGACCCATAGTGAGCCAGAAAATCAGATTCACATGTATTAATGGAGATTGTGTGCAGAAAGTTTTATCCTGAATCAACCCATTATAAAACTCTGACAGCTTTTTGGTCTCTTTGTTGACCTTGACTTTCAGAACATTCCATTTGGACATTTCTGCCCTCTCAGTATGTTAGTCACAGATGGAAGGCAGCTGCTTATTGGGAAATATTATTATGTGGACAACCAGTTCACTCCACACAAACATTAGCATATGCCATCACTCCACTCCAGCCCACTCAAAGAAACCACAAAAAGGTTGCCTCAATGGAAAAAATGGGAAGCGATGTTTGTATCTTCATTCTTTGCTGAGGTCTAAAGGTAAGTGCTGGGCCCTGAAGATCATTCTCAATGCTTCTCTGTCTATTTTTTACAAGACACACCAAGGCAATGGATTAGAAAGTGTTCACAGTTCTATTATAATGGCTCTGCATATTAAAGAGGTAGCTACAATAGACCCTGTCAACTCTCGCCCCCACACACCCTTTCCCACAAATAAAACACGACAATTTTCAGATTGTTCTTTTCTTTCTCACCAGAGTGGTTGGCTACGGGTTAGAAACAATAATGCATTACGGAACAATTGTTGCATAATGCAGGGTCTCAAGTAAGACCCAGGAAAAGAGTGGACACTTATCCGTATCAACACGTGGAATATCCGTATTCCATGTTTATGGAATAGGCAGATTCAATGAGGGTTCTGCATTCTTTACTCCCTTATTTGTGAGCGTCCCCTGGAGATGGACTCCATGTCCTGGCTTCTGTTATTAGCAGGGGAGTCTGACTGTGGGTGGTGGAGGCGAACACAGGCGTAGGTTTTTGGGAGTGGGGCTATGTGCAGCGTTTTGTGGGAGAGTGGGCGGGAGAGCGAGAGATCCATGGGGGGGCCTTGTTTGGAGAACGGCTGTCATCTTGGTGGCTGTCCAATTTATGAAACCAATACATTCAGGCCCTCTCTGTGTTCTGTCTGTGGCTTCATGATTTTGTCTGGGCAGCAGGAGATTCAAATGGGAAGGAAATCATATCCCGTTCAACAGCCTTGCTACAATACCTGTATAGTCCCCTACCGCAGAGCGTGGTCCAGTCTGTGACACATGTTGAGTTTCTGAAGGAAAGGCTGCTTTTCCAGCAGGGTCCAACTATCAGCAGCTTAAGTTCGGTTTACTAATCAAATCTCAGGTGGAGTTTGACCGTTCCTATAATAGAACATCTCTGGAACAATTTCGGAGGCTAGTGTATATTACAAAATGCTCCATGTCCACAAACTGAGCAAGCAAAATAAAAAAAGATGTTCTCAGAAGGTCAGTCTCCCCCCCAGCAATTGTCGGAGGGGAAAAATGCGGTAACGTAAACAAGAGACAGAAACGAGCCGGATAATGAGGACGGGTGGGAGAGAGCGCTCCAGACCCAATCCAGACCTGCTTTCCGCTGGGAACAGATGCACAACCCTGTTTCTCACACAGCCACCCTGGCAAAGGTTTGGGAGGTTGAGACAGTCATGGGCAGACATTTTTCATGTACACCCAGCAGCCGTCACTTGCAGGGTCACATCACCTAGGGCCAAAAGGTGCATGGGATAGCATTTAGGGTGGAGAAGTAAGACTGGATATCGATTCTTCTTTCTATGTGTGAGGGGAGCTATAATTTATTGCTGGAATGGGGGCTGGGATCAGGCTGATTGATCTGCTTGGGTGGGTGGCTGGGCAGGTGGCTTTGACAGCGCGTGGGCACAGCACAAGGCGGTGGCCCGACATTGTGAGGGCCTCCTCTCTGTTGGGCTTGGCATCCACATTCTGCCGCTCGCCAGTTTTTTGTCTGTCTTGTTTTTTCCTGTTTCAGCAACAGACACCCCCAGAAGCCCTGAGTCAGCTGCCACACGCTGTGATTACACCCAAGGTCAGTCAGTCCCAGGGGGCAGTCTTAGGACAGTCTTAGGGGTTGTTGAGTTCGATGAAAGTATAGTTTATGCCCGTATAAGATTTAACGAGGGTCAATAAAACCTGAAGGACCAGCATAAGTCACTTCCCTTCAGCCGTCCCTTCTAATGGATGACCATACACACCCTTCAACCCATTTATTTTGTCCTACTCGCCTGCACTGTGGGAAAGAGCTGCTACTGAACTTGTCAGGGTGGCAGTGAAGAGAATAAGGCCTCTCTTTCACTGTCCCCCAATCTGCCTTGCACTGCACTAACCCCACACACGCATGTTTACTGCAGTCCCAAAAATGGAAGAGGAACCAACCAAGTGGGTGGGGAGTGAGTGCGGGCGGGGGGGGGGTTGAGAGTTTGAGGGTTCCCACAGAAAAGCTGCTGATGCCTAAAGAAAAGTGCCCCGGGGGGCAGGTGTGGCCAAGGGGACCACAGACTCTTTCTTTTAGGCCCAGCAGGGAAATGGTAGCATCCAACACAACGGCTTCTACAGGAAGGAAGGAAGTCAGTAAAGACACAATAACAAACACCAACGCAAAATGTATCAACATGTCATAGATTGAAGGAAACTGAGTATGAGTATGAGTAAGGAAAAACTTCTTTTTTTTTAAAGTGTGTTGAGCATGCATGAATCCATCATTGGATTTAACCGCATTTAACATTTTAGAAGTTTTAGCATGCTTGGGGTAAGTGAAAAAAATATTTAGCCATTGAAGGAAGAGGAATTGAAAAAATTAAGAGGAAGAGGAATACAGAGCAGAATTTTAAAGTTTCCTGCAGGCAACATTGTTGAGTGTTGTGTCATTGCTGGGAATTTATTTTTGTTTTTGTAGCATAGTTTTAGATACCGAAGGCAAGTATGGAAATAGAGGGCACTTTGTGTGTCAAATTAATTGTAAAAGTGTACTATAACAAATACATTTTGATTGATTTATTGGCATTTATTGACATCCTACAACATCACATGCACTTTGCACACACATCATAAGTTATAGCAGGTATTGGAAAGAACATTTAACTTGAAAGACATGTTTGTGTGACTCAAGAACTAGAAAAGTAAATGAAAAGAATGCAAAACAAACGCCAAAGTTGCAATCAATGTGTTGTTGTCCAATGCATATGAGCAAATTTGCAATGGAGGACAGTGGTATGAATTTATCATTTTATTACCTTAGGCAGCAGTTCCACAACACCATGTCCAGGGACAGCTTCAGGCGTATTTCAATCTCATCACCACACTATGTGTGTCTTCTGCAAATCTGTTCTATTAGTCCCTAAGTTTTTTATAAAGAACTAAATAAATAACAAATTATGCACCGCCCCACCAGGCTGCCAGCCATAGTCAGGATTTAATTCTGTTCTGCAGGGCATATTACTGCTCTGGGGTCTAGTGCTTTAGCTGGATACGCCACCCAACAGCCCCCAGAAATCAGATTTTTTATTAATATAGAGTATTTGCAGTTTTTTCTGTATTATAGCCAATGAGCCAACAAGAAAACACAGAAAAGTACTCCCAAAGTGTATTTCAAAATAAATGATGTGCGCTCTTTTGTCTAATTTGGCTGTCAGAATAGCTTGATAATGATTGACTTGCTTTATTTGTCCTTGTACAAGCCTGTCTGTCTCCGGCTCCTGTTCTGTCAAGAATCAAAAATGAAATGTTCCCACATCTTCCACCCAGACTAGCTTATGTTGATGGATTCCTTGTGTCATTCCTGAGATCCAATCAGCTCATCACCTAGTCATGTGATGCTAGCCACTGTTTCTATGGCATTGCCCTGTAAGTAGACTGTTTACAGGGCACCCTGCAGTAGGTTGTGGTCCAGCTGGCATGTGGTCTGATTGCAAATGTTATCGAGTTCAATAGAAAAAAATGAATAAATAAATGCCTATATTCAAGAAAAGAGTAATGAAGTACATTTTAATAGCTTCCTCTCTCCAAAAGATGTAATCTGTCTTTGCTCAAAAATGTGTCGAAGTTCAATATTTCGCCATCGTTTACAAACACAGTTTAATCCTAACGAGATATTGAATCATGAATACACGCAGTTAAATGTTTGTTTATAATGTATAAAATGGACAGACAAAAAAAAAGAACAATTTGCATCCTGATTTGTTTTACAAGTATTTGTCTCTAAAACTATAAACAACTTGTGTCAGTGATTTATTATACTTTTCTAAACTGCAATTTGCCTGTTTTTTCTTTCTTTCTCTCTCTCTCTCTCATTATCAGCCCTGTTTTCCAACAAACAAAAAGCAGGAAGCAGAAAAGTATTTCTCCAATCGCATGTGCAGTGCCAGATTATGTAAAATATACTGCAGTAACTGGGATGCGTAGTACGTATATGCTTATGTGTGGGCGAGGGGCGGAGCGTATATTGGCACACAAGATGGAGAAAGTCTGGGAGGAGGCTACTAGAGCAAAGAGTTAAGCAGCTACTAGTTTTAGCGGTCAAACAGAACAAATCTTACAATACAAAAGACAATGCTGTATGCATAAGGACTGCGGAACTAAGTATAAGCATCTAGCATTCACATAAAAGCCTACTTACTGCTCCCGACGACCTGAGTAAGGACAGCCATGGCCTCTGCTTCTTCCCACGTCGCCTGACCCAAGTTACACACTCAATTACCGGAGAAGATCTTCACTACAGTAGTGCATTGACAAAGATCCGCACCCTGCAACAACTATCTTTGGAGTAACATGCCCGAACCGTGGGGGGTGTTAACATTTACCCAGGCCTGGATGGGAGCTATAACCAATTATAACCTTATCTGAGTGGTTATAATTTGTGCCCAATGGGATGGTAACGTTTTAAGTGAAACTATTTGTTTTTTGTAGACTATTTTAATACTGGAGTGCTGTCTGTAGATAATACATACAGTATGTACAGAGACTTTAGTTGTCATGGGCAATGCTATGAGATCACTGGAGGGAATTGAGGGAACTTCATTTGCTGACATGATGTTAAACAACAGGAACTTTTTTCAAGAGCTGAAATTGCGGGTGAAATTGGTGAAGAAATTGGTGAAGAAAAGATGTTGCCCACCATCATAACCTGTGCTGGCTTTTCCCTTCCTAACTTCAATGGGAAGCCCACTGATGATGTGCAGCAGTTCTTAGACATGAGCATACATGAAGAAAAACAGCGTTTCCAGAATCAGGTTAGCTGGAACATTTGGACGGAACTTTGAGGGATCATGCTAAGCTTTGGATACCATACAAAGGGGGTTCACTCACGTCATGGACTGAATTTAGACTTGCTTTTCTTTTTGATAGGACAGAAAATAGGTACCAGCTTCGGAGAGAGCTTGGCAAACAGCAACGTCTGAATGAGGAATTGGATCAATTTGTGATGAGAAAAAGAAAAATCTACAAAAAACTTCACCCCTCAGTCAATGAGAATGAGATCATCCAATTTGTCATTGGTGTTCTGCTCCCAGACATCAACAATGTAATGACTTCTCCATTGCCGTCATCTGTGGAGGACCTGATTCTCAGCGGAAGGAATTGGAACTAGGAGCTGACAAGCTAAAGAGAGAAAAGGGTTCTGAGAGGTGCACAGACTCAGGGGATGAACAGGTCAAATACAAAAAGAGAGTGGGGGAACCATCTGTAAACACATTGCAGTGTTTTGCATGTGGAGCTAAAGGTTACATGAGCTACAACTGCCCAGATAGAGGGAGTGATCAGAGCGATGGGGATGGGGCTGGCGCGAAAGCTAGCTGTTTAGCACAGGAGGCCGCATAAAAAGTCACAGCAGAAGGTGACAACCTCCTGACGGTCCCTGTCACAGTGGCAGGAGGGGTATGGCAAGCGCTGCTCAACACAGGGGCTTCACACATTATAATCTCATCTCAGGTCATACACAACCGGCTAGCAGTGAAAGAGGTTGACTGGAGCAATAACATTGAACTGCTGCTATCTTCAGGTTACCCATGCCACACAACAGGGAGAGGGCAAATGAAGCTCCAGCTCTGAAACCAAATTTGAGAGGGGTCAGTGCTAATTATGGACACTTTACCTTTAGTGGACGTTATCCTGGGCATGGATGTCATGAGAGCTCTTCGGTCAGTGAGTACATTACATTACATTACAGGCATTTAGCAGATGCTCTTATCCAGAGCGACTTACAGTTTTTTACATTTCTTTACAATCCATTTATACAGCTGGATATTAACTGAAGCAATTCAGGTTAAGTACCTTGCTCAAGGGTACAATGGCAGTGTCCCACCTGGGGATTGAACCTGCAACCTTAACGTTACAAGCCCAGTTCCCTAACCATTATACCACACTGCCTGAGTAATGCAGCTGACGGCAGCATAGCATCCTCTAGGGACACGGTGCCACCCCTGTCAGAACAGGGAACCCCAGCACCCCTATCAGATATAACCACATCTTCTGCAAGGTGCAGAACACTCAGCTAATCGGCAACCTTAGACAACTTACTGGAGGAATTTGAGGATGTGATGGGAAACAAAATGGGACAGACTGCAATGGTTGTACACTGGTACTGCCCCTCCAATGCGTTCTAGGCCATATCATTATTCTCCTTCCAAGAGACAGATAATTAAGGAGCCAGTGGCTGAGATGCTTAGGGAGGAGGTACTAGAGGAGTTTAGTTCAGCATGGGCATCCCCAGCCATTGTTAGTAAAAAGGATGGTAGTTCATGCCTTTGCAGAAAACTAAATGGCATAGCCTCCAGTAATCCATTCCCAATGATAAACATCAGGGACATTTTTGACAGTTTGTATGACACAAAGTTCTTCAGTCTGGATACCTGCAGATTGCTGTAGCCCAAGAGGATAGGCACAAAACAGATTCTGTGACACCTGAGGGGCTATATCAGTTCAAGGTAATGAACCGATTTTAGCGATGTCGGATTCAGGGTGGTTTTCTACCAGGTGAAAGATGGGGGGGGGAGAAAGTTGTTGCCTTTGGAAGTCGCTCTCTGAGCCAGACAAAGAGAAAGTACCATACTACACAGAGGGAGTCTGGCAGTGGTTTTGGCCATAAAAAAGGTTCTGGCCATACCTGGACAGTAAGCCGTTTAACTGATAACTGACCACAACTCATTGTGCTGGCTGCGGCCAATAATGGACAGCTACTGTAGAACATTGCAGAGGAACAAGCAATCAAATTACAAATGCTCTGGCATGCATTGACACATCCCCACACTCGTCTGATGCAGTGATTCCTGGGCATTATGACCACATTGTGCCATGTGTGGCACAGACACAAGATGCACAGCTTAGGCCAGGTGGATGCTGTGCAGGGAAGGAGATGGGGGCACCACACTCGCCAGCTCGTACATGAAGTCGGGGTCCGAGCTGCTTGCCAACAGGTCCGGTGGTTCTGTCAACAGGGAGGCAAGGGATTACGTCACTATGGGCCAGCTTCTCATGGAAAAGGCAGAGCAAGTAATGCCTGTTGGATTTTAGGGAAAAGCACTCCAGTTCTGAGGTCAGTCAAAATCTGAATGAATCAGCTAAACTCTTACTCTAGCCATATTTGGAGCAATTATGGTTGGAACAATGTGTTTGCTCACCTTGGAGAACGCTTAAACTGAACAGAAATTGAAAGCGTTTCCACCGAGCTGCCCAGAGGGTAGTGAGTTTTGCCTGTCCCTAAGAAATCAATATCCATACTGCTTTCCAGACTTGGTGCAATGAGTTGGATTAAAGTTAACATCCCCCACAGTTAGATCCCCCCCCCCCATTAACGATACAGAGAGGACCATTTCACATTTTGATTTTGATAGCTAGTGAGCCCTTGTGAGAGAATGGTGGTGAGTGCCCATCAGACTCCCAGTCGTTGCAAAAATAAAATGCATTGAACTGCCACTCCGCTCGTGTGTTGGACAGGAGGAGGATGGTGTGGCATAATACTTTAGGAACTGGACTTAGAGCCCCAAGGTTGAGCAAAATTGTGATTCAGCAAGGAGCTTAACTTCACTCTACTTCAGTAAATATCCAGCTGTATGAATTGGTAACTGCCAAAATAAAAGAGACACTTGAGTAAATGAAGGGTTCTAATGTTGTGGGGTGCATTTTCCTGGCATGGTTTAGGTCCACTTAACCCCTTAGAGGGCAAAGTAAATGCCAATAAATACAAAGCCATTCTGAGTGATCACCTTCGTATAGTGAAGCATTTCTATCCTGATGGGAGTGGTCACTTCCAGGAGACAATACCCCCATCCACAGGGCACAAAAGGTCACTGCATGGTTTGATGAGCATGAAAACAATGTACACCTTATGCCATGGCCATCTCAGTTACCAGATCTCAACCCAATTAAACACTTATGGGAGATTGTGGAGCAACGCCTGAGACAGTGTTTTTCACCATCATCAACAAAACATCAAATGTTATCAGATATTTGTACTAGATGTAACTAATCTAAATCTCTGGGTCTGCCAAGAAGAAATGAAAGATGAATAAAAACTACACACACACACACACACACACAACCAGGCTTCAGCTTCACACCCCTCCCTGTCAACCCTGAAAGTTGAATTGGGATCGGGTTAATAATGAGTTCATGTCTAAGCGACTGTTCTCAAAACTCACACTCACTGTGATGCAGCCTCCCCAGGGTTGGCTAAGGACTGCATTATTATTCATTCTGATAACCTGCAATCACCCATATAACCTTTTTTAATTTATTATTGTTAATTCTGGATGTGGTAGGAGTGCTGCTGGCTATTGAAATGCAGTGAGCAGTGATCAAATTCAATCAATATGAGACATCAAGATACGATTGGAATAATAATACAAAAGCAAGGGCCAGAAACAAGGCCACTGCAAAAACAAAATATAGAGATCACAGATATGCAATCTGCAGCTCCCTTGATGACAAGTGAATTGATTGGAAAGTGTTCTCATCTTCCTAAAGTATTCACAAATAAATGAGGTGCAGAGGAGAGTGAGGGGTTGTTCAATTGGGGACCTTGGCTGGGTCTGAAAGCCTGTGAAATTTCTACCAAAATCGACAGCTACTGGCAACAAATTGTGGTTGAAATGGAGATAGCTCGCTGCTGGGTGGTTCATCCTGTTAAGGCACTGGAGGGCTAACAATGAACTGAAATGCACATCTGACCCCCAGTAGCACCCGCTGACCTACAGTACATCTGTGCACTACAAATACAAATACAAATGTGGGGGCAAACCCTGGGAAATGGTTCTGATGCTGTTGATTCTGCAACTCTTCACTAGAAAATCACTAAAGTGGGGGCAAAAACACACACAAATACATACAGGTACATGTTTAATGATGGTAATTAACAGGAAAAATAAATATGGTCCGCACAGCTCCCTCCTCATTCTTCACATCCATTGGCACGTTCTGCAGTGTCCTCTAAATACAGAGAATGTGACATGTTCCCCATGTAAATACTAAATTGATCATTCTGAGCAATGAGTAGGAGGCAACATTTTGAGGCAAGTGCACAGCTTGCTGACTTTGATTGAAGTTTGATTGATAACATAGCAAAATGCCTGGGGCCAATCTGTACCAAAGTAAGTGGTCCAGAACTCCTTAATTTCCTTTAAGGAGAATCACATCAATGAAAATACTGGGAAGTTATCTTCCCATCCTATTATTTTCTACGGGAAAGGAAAATAACTGCCTGAAATGAAGGCATTCAGTTGCATCATGCAATTAGCCTTTTAATGTTAACATAACTAATTTGTCCAGAATTTATACATGCAACTTTGTAGGATTGTGTTTCTGATATCTGGAGCGGTCTTCGGAGAAACAGTGGCATAGATTCAATCAGCATTTGCCCTCAACTGCGATTTGCAAATAAATACAATTGTTTCAGCGCAAACATTTTTTCTCTTACATTTTGGTGAAACTTTTTGTGAAAAAACGAACCTAAACCTTTTATTTATTTGTGAGTTAAGGACAAAGTGTGTGAGCTGTATGGAGACATTTCCTTTCCCCCAATGTGGATGGTCCTCCCCATCTTGGGTTTGTCGTCAAAGCATAAGTGTTCGAATGGCAGAGAGATAATCTGGATAATCACAAGCTCCAAATTAGTTTTACTCCATCCCTGCATGTTAAGGCAATCAAATTATGGGCAATTTAAGTAGCTTTATAAGAAAAGGGATGAAATCATGGTCACTGTGTGTCATTCATTATGAGTAATGTTTGATGTAATGTAGCTGTTCTTTTTCACTTTGTTCAGCGATGCTGAATTCAGTCTTTTTACATTTTGTGCCATTGATTCAACAATAGCTGTATCTATTATCCAAGCAAAGGTAATGAGTCCAACGATATCCATTATATTCCAACAAAATGACTCACCCTAAAACATGAGCACGAACACATGTACACAAAGGATCTCTGACCTGTGACCCGGTCCTGATCCGCAGTTCCCCACAGCAATTGGGACAGATCACGGGTAAAACTATTTTGTATTTTGTATTTGGAATAAATCCATCATACTGTGTGATTCAGATCCCCTTGAATGACCCACGTAGTACACTTTCAGGGGAAAGAGAGGCAGCCACATAGCACTGCTACACCCCGGCAACCTCAAGCCCACCCCCCCAGCAAAGATAAACTATTCCAGTACAGGCCCCCCTTGGCTTTCTGCCCAATAAACCCCTGCCACCACCCCCCAGCTTCCGGGCCTCCAGTCATAGCAAAGAGGCCTTTGTGTATCTCCAAGGCGAAGTGGACACGGGTTGCATACAATCCACCCCCCGCTCTGTGTCTCCTAGGTTCAGCCACCAGTGGGCTGAAACCACACAAAACAATTAACTTCCCAAAATACAAGATTACAGCTAATGCGACAGGAAACCTCAGAGACTTACTGAGCCCGTGGCGGTGATGAGCATTACTACTGTTTTGCTTTCAGTCTGGGAAGACCTTGCTTTGAATATTGTTCATTTAATATCCCCTTTTTTCCATTCCTGTCATTTGTAAGCAATCCGATCCCTCTGGAAAAACAAATGGGCTTTTCATGAGATCACAGTCCATCCAGAGTGTTGGGAATTCAGTCAGTGAGACCACCAAAAGAATGAGATAGAGATAGAGAGAATGGTCTGGGCTTTTTCTGCCTGATTTGTATTAGTCATGGCTTTCTCCTACTGTTTGGAATGTATCCATGTTCAGGCTGTCCGTATTTAATCCTTGGCCCAAGTGTGTTTTCATTAGCCCTCTCACATTCACTTGCTCTCAGGCTGTCCAGCAATACATCACCTTGTGTGTTCAGATACTGGGGTTCCCGTTTGGCTGGGAGTAGTGCTGCCCTTTGCTCCTGTGTGAAACTAGCCTCCCTGTTGTCAGGTGCAAGGTAGTGGATAATAGTTCCTGTGAGCCTCAGTATGACCACTGAGTGACACATGAATACAGATCACCCTGAGTGAAACAAAGTGGCTCGGAGTACCTGGATTAATAATGGTCTATGATATGAGCAAATGATTAACACCCCTGTATGGAAACACTTTTGAGGCTTACATTATTATTACATACAGTATATATCTATGTATGTATTTTTATATATATATACACTACCGTTCAAAAGTTTGGGGTCACCTTCCATCTGGACTATGGCTAATCGGGCACTCCTTCATTCTTCAGCAAGATAAGGACCTGAAACACACCTTGAAGTTGTGCAAGAACTATCTGGTGAAGGAGGAATGTGAACAACAACTCAAACTAAAGACCTGGCCTGCCCAGTGTCCAGACCTCAATCCCATAGAACTTGTATGGGACAAACTGGAAAGGAAGAGTCAAAGCAAAGCAACCCACAAGTTTCTCTGGGAATTGCTGCAGGATAGCTGGGAAAACATGTCGGGTGATTTCCTGCTAAAACTTATTAACCGAATGGCCACTGTTTGTGAGGCTATTCTCACGCCAAAGGGTGACTATTTTGAGGAATCCAAGATTCAATTTTCAATATAATTTTCTTTAACATTTCTTTGATGTTCATTTTGTTCATTGTTACATGTGTTTTTTGTCATTTTAAAGTATTTACAGAAATGTATACGGTGTAAAGCATTGTCAATTATGAGATAAAAATAGTTTCCAGCAGGTGACCCCAAACTTTTGAACGGTAGTGTATATATAATAGATTATATTTATAAAGTATAAACCCATAAACCCAAAGGTGCTGTACAGAGTAACCAGGAAAAACAAGATATAGACCAACAGAACAATAGCAAAGATGTAGTGTAGTAATGCTATGGTACATACTCATAGCCTAACGATTATTCAAAGGGTACCCTGAAGAGAACCATTCTTTGGAATTGTTTTTACTATATCATTATTGTATTTGATTATATATATTTTTTTCTTCTGTGAAGCACTTTGGCTTTGATTTAAGAACAGTGCAAATATTAAGAATGGGTTATATTGGGAGTTGGAATAAGCAAGCAATGTTTAATTTGTAGACAGGCTCTATTTGGTTTATTTTATATATTAATTTACTAGTTTGTTTATTTGTTAGGGATATGGCAAAAATCATTGTTACAATGTTAAAAACAAGCATAAGATTTATACGATTTGTATTGTGTTTATAATGTTTATAGTCAATTGGCTAAAGGTCCCTAATAAACTACAGAAAAAGTAAAGTATGTATCAAATCAGATTCCTTATCATCACTTTAATGTGACTATTTCTGATTATAAAACTGGGTGTGCTGGATTTATGATGGTCCTTTAATATTGTCTTTTTAGAAGTGTGTTGCTCCTTTCTGGGGTTGGCCCCAGTACCAAATTAAATGTACACAAAAAATACATCTTCCTTTTGCAGGTCTGCCACCTATGTGGCACAAACACAAAACCAAGATAAAAACGAATACAAATGTTTAATATACATCTACAGCTACACAAAATTACTTGTACACTCAAGAAATCTCCAAACTGTAAAGGACGTGTCTCCAAGGGCACAGCGGAATATTTCCCCTGAGGTAGTTCATTAAATATAAGAACCTCTGGGGGGGTTGATTACAGTTATGTCCTTGCTTGTTCAAGGGCATCACTTTCTTTCCTTCAATGAAAGAAATGTGTTCCATGCAGTTTCGCAATTTTGACATTGAAAAGAATAGGGAAGGATTTAAGTGCGACCTAATCTCAGCTTTCCTAAATTAAGGTGCTTACGAAACATATGTATTTAATTCCATGTATGTGTCTGTCAGGGAACAGTGGAGGAAGACCTTCTGATATGAGTTTGGCTGCTAGACCTATGGCATTACAATCTCAGTGACATATGTGCATTAAAAACACAGTTAACAAACAGCCCCGGGGATGGACATTACCTTTTTAGTGAACAATGTTCCCCTTGCTTTTCCAGTTTATGCCTTTTAAATGAAAAGTCTGGCACGGGCTGTACAACAATTTGTAACAAGCACAAACAACAAGGTTTCAAAATGCGCTCCAGGCATCTATTCAAGAAAAATGACTAAAGTTCAGCCGAACAACAAAACTTTGGATACGAAAATGTATTTTTAAAATTCTATTTGCATTTGCAAACTTTTGTCATTGTATAAAATGCATAAACATCCCCCAAAAGAGCACAGAATGTTGCAAAGTTGACTTATGTGGTAATGTCCTATGCTAAGGGCCCTTTCGCTTCAGCGGAAAGAGACTGATCTTCTTGTGCCGTGTTTAGCATTCAGTGGAATCCCCCGCAGGCCTGTTGCTTCTCCGAATATGGTCAAACACCTGCAACTGTGCCAGCACTTTTATTCATGAAGACGGGGCAAGTTTTCTAATTGGTGGCCAGTGCCCGGAGGAAACAATTGTATCATTGTGAAAAACATAATGACAAAAAGCATCCAAACAGGCAACAAGTGCAATACTCAATGCACCCACCTACTGTTAAGCAAAAGTGCTTTTGCTAAGTTGCTTAGTTGTTTTGTAATTTTTTTGTGTTTTTCAAAGTTATCATGTTGTGAACTGCATTTTGGCTTTGACAGGAAATGCACTAACATTAGTAGCACACCTTGATATTACGGATGTGCACAACTCTAATTTGTTGTGGTTGAATAATTAGTGGGTGGTGTGGATGAATAATAGATTATTCAATGTAGCGCAACATTCACAAAGGTAGTCATGGATTGTGGGCAAGAAATCACTATGCAAAATTGTATTTATTCGACTATTAATCCTCATGAACTTTTCTTGTAAATACTTCAATTAGGCTAATATACCAATAATGCAGAGCAGAAAAAAATATATATATTACAGTGGCGGCGCCGGGGGCTTGCCAGGGCTGTAGCCCCGTTAGGAATTTGCATAGCACCGGCGCAGCCCCCCCAAGCATTTCCTTACAATTTTACATTTTCATTAAACACTTTAAATCAAAATAACTACCAACCGACAATTATTTTATAATTCCGTAGTAGAGGCCCTGTGTGTGTGTTTGTGTGTGTGGTGGTGGGGGGGGGGGGCAGATGTAAATCTGGATATTTGTCTCTACATACAAACAGGGAATTGTTCCAGCAGGGTTTCCATTATTTTGTTTTAAACTCATTCTCTGACACATTCAGATGAGACAAGTCCAAAACAAGCATTTAATTTCCTCAGAACAAATCTTGCATAATTTTCCATCAGTAAGCCTCAGTTAAATGATTTAGCTGAGATTAAATTTTCTCTCTTTATTATGTCCAGAAATCTTTAAAATAGTTTTTTAATGTGCTTATGCTAAACAGTATTAATGTGCATCAGTCCTCCAAAAATTACCTTCCCCAGAGACCACAAAATCCACAAATCAATGCAACATGCCAGACCAGCTTATAAATTAGATGACACTTTCCACATTACATTTTTTATCCTCCTGAACAAAATAACATTTTTCTTAGATAAATTGAACACATCAAACCACAAAAATCAACAAAATTGATGAATACTTTCATCATTTAAGCTTTTGAGCTGAGCTGCCTCAGTTAAAACCTTGCAGAACTGACAGTTGAAGAATATTAGTTATTGACAGTGGGGTTTATGGTTCTCAGAAGCCAAGCATTTGGGGATTACGTGTCCAGAGAAGTGCAAGAGTTAGGGAAACAGAGAATAAATACTTCCTTCACTTCCTTTTTTCCACATGGGTGACTTCATGGGGTGGGGGGTGAGGGGTCATGGGGGAAGCTGGATTGGACTTGACAGCACTGTTCTGATCCAGGGCCACATCACTGAACTTGCTGGTTAAAACTCTGAAGCAGGAATAGCTATTTTGTCCCTGTGAGAATAAATACATTAATAATATTTTTATTTTTTATTTTGAGGGAGAATCTGAACCCGGTCTGGGCCAGATGGACCGAGAGATCCCACCGCACTGGATACTTCTTCAAAATAGTAGTCTTCTTTCAAAGTAAATCAATCTTCAGATCTTCTTCTGTAGTAATAATGATTATTTATTTGAATATGAACAATGGTTACATTCAATGAGCCATTGGTTCGCGAAGCAAGGACTGAAATCTCCTCTCTGAGCCATCTCCTTTTACATTCAAAGAGCCGTTGGTTCGCGAAGCAAGGACTGAAGCTCTTCCCTAAAATCCCACTTTATATGCTGTTTTGAAACCCCACCTCCCTCACAAGATTCAACACTCCTATCTATGATGTCCTATGAAGTTACCGCTCCCATTGGGGTGGAATTCCCCGAAAAACCCATTCCCCCCTTTTTGGCCACCATGTTTACTTTATATAAGACACCATTCGTTATTTCTGTCGCCATCTGGCATAAAAGTAAAACAGCCAATTATTAATACCATCCCCCTATCTGCACACTGCACCTGCATCCTGCCCCCACAAGCGCGGCATTAGTTGCACTAGTCAGACAAACCACTGGCCTTGGGCTTACCTCCAGGTATCCCCATCGCAGGTGTCCCTGGGCCCCTCTCAGCCTAACACAGACTCAAAATTCATATGCATCTAAAATAATACATACAAAATTATTAAATTCACGAGAACAAAACGCAGAGAACACAGGGCTCATGAAATGCAGGGTTTTCTAGGTTTTTTCTCCCACAATTTCTAGCAGAAAGAACAACTTGACTTGGCTGCTGTGGAAAGAAGAATATTCTTTTTTATTTTTTATTGTACCTGACTTCGAAAACGGGGTGATTGTTGAGGCGCGTTTCACACCAGGAAGACAGCTTACCTTGCTGATGTATCACGAGGAACAGTGTCTGAGGTATTATCGGTCTGGAACTCTGAGGGTCTCGCGAGACGAAAGTACCTATAACTAGCCTACGTACGTTACGTTACCGTCTCGAACATTAAACTTCATTGAACTTTTACACCTTATTGGCAAGTTCGACAAAACTGCGCAAAAAGTAACACACAATCCCAGAAATGCGAAGTATACTCAGCATGATATACAGAACAAGTTAATTGAAATTATGGCAAGGTAGCAAATAAGTAGGCCTTGAAATAGAGGAAGCCGGACTGTTTGCATTGATAGTTGACGAAAGTAAGGAAGTCAGCAAAAAATAACAGGTGTCAGTGGTGGCACGCTATTTGCACAATGATGTTGCACTGGAAGAATTCCTACATTTCACTCCAGCCGATGGATTAGACGCTGATTCGCATTTTAAAACAATCAAACTGGCACTTAATCAGCAACATTGAAAATGCAACATTGACCACAATACGTGCGTTGCTCAATGCTATGACGGCGCAGCCGTCATGTCAGGCTGTCATAACGGTGTAGCAGATAAATTCCGAAAAGAAGTCCCACAGGCACTGTATCCATTGCCACGCTCATCGTCTAAATCTTGTTTTGGTGGACTGCGTTAAAAACCGGCGGCAGAGTTCTTTGAATCAGTGTACTGTGTACAGTGTACAGTGTACAGTGCTGTACACATTTTTCTCGGGCTCCGTCCCTCATGATCTTTTCCTAAAAAAACAAAGAAATCGAGCCAACACAAGCTCCCATTGATTTTGCAATGAGTGAGATGGTCTAAGCAGTGTTTATCTGTCATGTTGTGGCAATGTGTTCCTGGCTATTGGTATTGAGGGTCTGGGTCATTGTATACATTTTTGAGTGCGTGAGATGGTAGTAGGCTACATAAGCTAAATCAATGCATAGCATGCTTGTTGTAGTAGCCGTGCTGTAATATCTGACTAGATGGTTTAAACATTATGCGTAGTAATGTAGCCTTCATAGCCGTGGTCTGCGCGCCCGTGTCCTGAACGGGTGTCTACATTTCATGAGCACCCCCTCACAACCATAAAGCACCCCCTTAGCACCCCCCAACCAAAATTTTCTGGCGCCGCCCCTGATATATTACCGTGAACACAGGCGGTGCGCGTAGAGCTATAAGACATTAATTCCCCACTTCATTTTCCATTTCTCATCAATGTAATGGCACGTTATTGTAACGTATATGATTCCGTATATGATTGAGTGAGGTCTACGCGACCGTGGTAATAGCTACTCAGTCAGTTTTGGCTAAAGCATTGCGAACAGGCTGTGCATGTATGCATTTTTTGAGATGCGAAGTGATAGTTTTTCGAGCTGGAACCGTGTACTCCGGCTACTATGTATGCCATTAATTCTCGAAACTAGTGCCCCTCTACAGCAGTAATGGGCAGCATATCTTGTTGGCCAAATTTGGGCAGATATTTTTTCGTCACGGGTTCTGTCACACTTGCGCACTTGAAAAAATTGTGCCATGCTTGATTGGCTCGGTCCTGGGTCTCTCATCATCGCTTACTGTGAACGTTGGATGCAACTTTTTGAGATGTGGTAGCATCGTTGTTGTTTACTTATTATAGGACAACTTTGTTCCATATCCCACACTGGACAAGATTATCCTGTACTTTTTTGAAGTGTGCCCAGGCAGAGGTTTTGCGCAACATCATGAAAGCTACACCGCACGCACACAGGTTGCAAGCGCGCTATCGAATGACGTCAGACCCTCTCTCATTCCAATCCACACTCAACAGCGTTTAAAAATAAATACAATTGAATACAAAAGAAATAGCGTTACTGAACACGTACGCCCTTATGTTTGTTTGTGTTGTATACATATGTTATTTATACCTGTTTGTTTTTCTGTGCGCAATACTACTACTAATAATGAAATAGCAATACAGGTCCAGAGTTAATCCGTGTTTATTTTAATTGTGAACAAAAAAAATAACGTAAAAATGGACTCCAATATTAAACTCGAATTTGACCCTTGGTATCGAATAAACTAATAATCGATTATTCTGACCCATCCCTACTTGATATACAGTACAATGCATGCATTCATTCAAGTTACAGTTGCGCAACATCAAAGATGTGCACTGTTCTGGAATTCAATTTCAGCCACACAAGAAGCAATTGACAGTCTACCCATGATGTTGTGAGTTTGCCTCTGTCTGAGATTCATCTGTATAATATCCTTGCTTGTGCATTTACCCCAAAAGAGATTGAGAATTACCCCCTCATTTATTTGCTACAATGTGAAGCAATGCCTTCAAAGTATCAGCAGATACATAATTTAGCAATGAGCTGATGGTGCCATAACACATTCTGCTCATGAACCGCATCGTATGCTGAATGCAGTGGTCGTAATGCATTCAAATCAATTAAGTCAACGAGCCCTGTTTTAAATTAACCTCCCAGACATTTACTGCCGCAAACTATAAATGATTTGGCTTACAAAACCTCTCTCGTGGAATAGTAAATATGGTTTTGAGTGCTAGACAGAGGAATGTTTATTTCTATTTAAAGAGTAGGCACTTTGTCACCTGCCATTTTCCTGGATTTTGGAGGAAGGAGGGGATGCAGTAGTTTTATTGTCCTCTTAAATCTATGATGAAAATGTGTGTACTATATCAGTAACAGATCTCTATGCAGCCCTTACAGATTGTATACTGGTTTGGGGAGCCCATAAACCTTATTATTAATATTAGTAGTAGTAGTACTTTTGGTGGAATTGTAGAATTAAAAGTGGTATTAGTGTTATTATTAAGAATAAGAATAAAAATATGAATAAGAATAATGCGCCTGTCAAGCAGGTTTATTAACCCGGGCCTATGGCATGCTTTAGAGTAAATGTAGATAGCACTTCTGCATAGAGGTCATATTGCTCTAAATGCCCATCAGTTCTGTATCAGTCTCATCACATCTGCATGCTGAATATAACCAGAAATGAGCAATCATGCAAATGCTTCAAGGATACAGATCGCTGGCTGGCTTTTGGATATTCACAAGCAGAAATAGGGACACATCAGCCACAGACTTGTCTTGGATGGCACACTATGTTCAGCTGTCCTTGGGAAAAAAATGCCCCAAATCTTGCTTTTTACATCGAGAATCTTGCTTTTTAGAGACTACCTTTCAACTAGAAAGGGACCATATATATCTGTTTTATTTTAGATTACTTTCCAAAACAGCTCTGACTGGAGTGGACTTCTCTGTTACTTTTGGTATCAGTGATAGCTGTGGCTGTTGTTTTCAATGCACTATTATTATTTTATTTTTTTCTTAATTGTTAGTGACAATATGCATTCAGACATTTTACTGAAAATATCATACCTAATGACATAGACTTTCAGAAACTGATTACTAACACGCTGTAACATTGAGATCTGACTACTAACACGTTGTAATTTAAGAACAGGTTAGAAGTCAATGCTCTGACAAAGGTCTGCTGACCGAAACGTTAGCTTTTTTGTTCAAATAAAGTTTTTAAATTTTATAACAGACACGGTGTGCGGGGATATTCTTCAACATATTCAATGTCTCCTCTCCATCTGTGGTTTACTGTACTAGGTGTGCGAACATCTCCACTAATATAAAATCAGCAACCAATTCAGACACCAGCAGACCAGCAGACCTTGTGGCTGCCCTGTAATAGGTAATCTTTGCTAAAACTTTCCTTTTTTAACCCAATCACATAAAAACGTGAAAGGAAAGTAGTGTTGAGAGCTGAAGCACAGTATAGCTACTTCCATGATAGCGATTCAATTCTCCTAGGCCACCAATATTCTGCTCTGTCTCCTGTTCTCTCTGTGTGAGTAATTAGATAGGCACAGTAGAACTGCCCATTGATTTGATTCGTCCAAGTTGTGTTTGTATACCGTTTATTTTTCTTGACCAACATGAATCTGAAGTAAAGCAGCATAGCTCGAAGTAGATTAACTGAATGTTCCCCTCACACCGAGGGGTTTGGACATTCTGTGCTCCCAAGACCTGAGGCGAACTTCATTATGTCATTTCTCAGAACCTGCCCCAGCCACATTTAATGGGTACTGCTCCATTAGACGGAGGAGAAATGCCCTGGGCCTTCTACACTGCATGTGTCTATGAAAGAAGCCAGTGTTTTGATTTCAAGCATAAATGTTTATCTGACCACTGATAAGAAGCCAAATGGGCAAGTAGACTGCAGCTGAAATGTAATGTATGCTTTATCTGCAGTCTGAGACTACTTTAGTGAGCAGGGCGGATGCAACATCATTTATTTTGTCAATTTAACAAAAGGCCCAGACTACACATTGAAGCTCTTTGAGAATTCAAAGCTTGTAGTACAAGTAGTTTGTAAATCTTGTAAATGTCAGGAGATGTCTGGATAACATTTTCATGTAAATCAGAAACTAAATATATATTACCAATCTACAACTCACTTCCTTTGTATATAATCAGTTTGATTTGTTAGTTAGTTAGTTAGTTTTATTTGGCAATTGAAAAAAAATAGATATACACAATGCAAACACACATACCCTTGATGCATGACTCAACACATACATTTAAAACACACAAATAATGAATATAATGAATATCCAAGCTATTTTCTTTAGTCCCTATAATCTGTGACATATGACCATTCTAATTCAGCACATTGGCTACAGTAGGCCATGTTTCATGGCTCTAGATTTTTCGGCAGAGGTATTGTCAGCAGAATAGTGGCTTTGGAATGAAATGATGTCCTGGGTGTTTAATTTAAGCAAAATGAAAGCTGCCTTTGAAAGTTAAATATACACTAAGTTGTCACACCAGTTACCTTTTTAATATTGGATTGTACTGATATTATGCCATATGCAATGTTTTGTATAATTTCGTAACAGTCTATATTTATAAACAGCCTGTACTCTCCTACTCTAACTGCTCAGTATGAGGCACACAACCTGAATGTCCTTACCACAGACAAAGCCCATTATCTGTGTGTGACAGACATGATAACCAATCCCTTCATGACATTGACGTTTCTCAGAATAAGTAATGAATGGGGGCTATTTTGATAGCTTCCATCCATTTACTGCATGAGCTCAATGAAGTCCTAACTACATTATTTTTCTACTGGTCATGTTGCCCTGTGTAATGATATTTAAACACAGAAAAAACGTAACTGGGATGAGAAGTATTCACCATGCAGTGTAAAAATTGTGATAGAAGCACCCTATAGTGTACTAATATATAATCTGAATAATTGATTTATTTCCTTTATTTATACCATATCAGGTCATAACATGGTAGATAATAACCACTGCAAATAGGAATGTGGTTTTAATAAATCATGTCCAAAATGTGGGCAGAGTCAAATACATTTTTTATGGATGAGCTAAACCTTTTTTTTGTTTTTGTTGAGGTTAGGGGCACATTCACTCCAGATAATTAAGACATCTATGTACAGTAGCGCTCATTTCCCCAATCAAACTTTAAAGAACAATTTGAACAAATTTGGAGAATATAGAATTCTCTGGGGTGAATGTACATTGTGAAAGTAGGAGTAAATTATGGAATCTCCCCACTGTAGTTAGATGACCAAGACCAATGATAGCATTTAGACATGGGTTCCTAGATTGCTGTTTTCCTTTATGTTTTGCTTGTTATACAGTTAATAGTAATGGATGTTATGGAATATGTGTGTGTGTGTGTTTGTGTGTGTGTGTAAGGTTGACAATGCAACGATAATGTTGATAATGCAATTGCAGTCTTGGTCGGTTGCACTGGTCTGCCTCAACTAGTTAATTGATGTCAGTATTTAGATACAAATGGATTTAAATATCTATTAACTATTTTCCTGAAGTCCTCAGGCTTGCACTTGTTTGCTATAATTTGCATTTATTTGGACATTTAATTCTGCAGAGTTATTTCCATCAGCATCAGTGAAATGATAAATGGACTTATCAGGAATGCGAAAAACACATTACTACAACATCAGAGGAGGAATGCATTTGCCGATTCTTGAAAAGTCTTTATGGAATTATGAAGGCAGTACCATGATCCTTGAATGATTCATAGACGCAGAGAGAAAAAAAAAAAGTCATAAATAATGGAGAAATCAGCAGAAATTATTTTTCAACGTTGGGAACCAAATGTAATGGGTTTGACGATATATGAATCAAAATACTAATAGAGGGAACAAATTAATACAAATTAATATTAGCGGCAGTGACTAACAAGAAAATATTTATTTTCCCCACTGGTTCTGCTTGGGTGGACAGAGGCCCCTCCTGGGTTACTAAAAAGATTTCTGCCCCTATTTCCTACCCGAAGGGAATGTGTCAAGTGTCAAGGAAACTACATAACACTTCCCACCCGGTCAAGAGTGACAGCTTTGGAGTCAATGATGATGATGGAAACTGTATTTGCATGTCTGTCTGTCTGTTTGTTTAGTGTACGCTAAACACTGTATGGTTAGTGTGATTAAGTGTAGTGTTACTACTGTATGTGGACGGTTTCAGACACTGTCCTGAGAATCCATGTTGCACAGCACACTGTAACAAGCATATACAGTAGTATCGATATATGGTTTATGTTCATGATCTGGGGCTCCAAACGCACTGAACTCTGTGCCCCCATCCCCCTGTGATGCGGATGGTATTACTGACCCAAAGCGTGTGAATCTTACCCCTGCTCTCAGTGGGACAGCATCTCCTCCATGTGCAGCTTGCTGGAGTGTCTCCCCTGTGAGCCACAGACTCTAAGTTAGGAAGGAAAGGACTCTTAAGCCCTCTGTCCCACCAGAGATGCTCCCATACCACCCACACTAAGGCATGCCAAGGAGGAAGAGTGGGCGAGGTAAGGTCCCATATGAGAACGGGGCCTGTCGAAGAAGTTCCCACCGCATGTGGACATGCCACATGTGCCCCAAATCCCCACTCGCCGATGTCTGCCTGTCCCCTGTGTGTCACTTCTCTTGTTCCTTTTCCACAGCCAAAACTATTGGCTTTCCTCTGTCTTACATGCACACACAAAACCACACACTCCAGAAGCAGGTGCTCTGTGCCTGCCCCAAAAATACTGCACTTGCCCCAAGCCCTCACTCCTCTCGCCCTCCACTCATCATCGCCAGGTGTGATGTGAGGAGGCTGGAGAGGAATTGTTATTAATTCACAGGATTGCATGACCTGACTGAGGGACCAGCTAAATCCTGGGCACTGCTCCAGCTGCTGTCTGTGGTGATTGACGTGTGCAAAGACATTTATGGCTCTAGCGGGGCCATTCTAGGACGAAGTGCCATTTTGGCCTTCGTTCTGTGATCTCTTCTACCCTAGATCATATCGCGAGATGTCACGATGAATGAAGTCTTTTGTATCCCTCTTTACCTCTCTTTTTCATTTTCTCTCTATCTCTCCTTTCCCACACCCAACCTCACATTCTAAAGAAACATAGCTTGACAGTGCATTTAGAGGCAACTTCAAAGATTGCAAAAGACTCCAAAGGCAAATATGAAACAACTATCATAATATAAACAGCTATCATAATAATATATACTTCTTGTTTTAAAATAGCTTGTAGCTTTAGCTAAGACTCTATTGGCCAAGCAACTTGTTGATTCAATCTGCTATGTTTTCATTGTAGCTTTCCCCAACCATATTATTTAATGGTTCGGAAGAGGTCACAGTAGTCTTTGAAAATGAATATTATTTTTTTAATGTTTTTGTTTTTCATCCCATACTTTATCTTAAATTTCTGTATTTTAGATAATCCACTGCACTATGTTACGTGAATGTTTGCAAAATTTGTAAAACAGAATCGATGGTCTCCCAATGGACCAAAAATCACATCTAGTCTCATGACCTTAACTCCATTCCCCTTATACTTTGTATGAGAACATGCGCTTCAGTAGGGGATTTAATGAAGGCAGTTTTTACAGCATTAACTTTACAGGACAGCAGTCACTGCACAGATGGCATTCATGAAACAGACAACACTTCCGTGCATTTATGTGAGCAGATCCCCTTGGAATACACAATATACAAACTCTCAGTGGGCCACTCCACAGCAAGCCCAAGTTTGTACAATAACTCAAGTGGAAATGGGCGGGAAGTTAACGGTTAATAAGTTAGTGCTGCTTAATAATATGGTCTCCAACCATAACGATGTGCACAGATGACAGGGCTCACATCCCCTCGCCATACATGGGCTCTGGGTGGTTGTGGAGGCAGTCAACTGTACATTCTTGGCCAGGTATCACACGAGAAGAGGTTTTTGTAGCCGCACGGACTGAGAGACCAGAATCCTGAAAGCCACAAATAGGAACGGCAGTCGATTTATATTATTATACGTGCATTACAGAGGTTGCGAAATACATGTCTGTTATACTCTTCTTTTACGACTTTAACATTTTACAACTCTACGCTTTGAATTTTAACATGCACCATGTGCCAGTTTCAGTAAAACTGTCAACACTTTTCCTTCAGCGCCCGTTCAAGAAGTCTGCATACATATTTCAGATTTTACATTCACCACATATATATTTTTTTAGGAACCACCTACGTCCCCCATTGGCCATCTAAGACATGGCACAAGAGACAATTATTTTATAAAGAATGTATTAAAGGTGTAGTAAGATGGGATTAGTGTTGCGCATGGTAGTGACGGACTCTCATTTTAGGCTCCCAGGACCTCTGTCTCTGTCAGACACAGCACCCTGAAAGGGTAATATGCCAAACGGAGGCTCACACAGAGATAAATCTGACAGGCAGGTGAGGTGGTGTGATGAGACCCGAGTCGTGCATCATCTCAGTGGTGGCTCCCACTGTCCAGAATTTCATTCGTCTCCCTGTTTCTTTTATGGGTTTATAGTGTGTGTGATTTGTAAGCACTAACACCTTGGTCAGTGTAAGCTTGTGCATGTATGAACTTCTGTGTTTGCGTTTGTGTGAGTGTGGGTGCGCATTTGTGGGTGCACATGAGTAACAGTAAATGTGTGCGTGTGTGTGTGTTTGCATGTATTGTGCATCTATGTATATGTCTTTATGCATTTTGTGTGTGTTGTGTTTTGCATTCATCCACCCCTGTTTTGGATCAGAGAACTCGCCCAGAGTATCATCAGACAGATTAGTGCTCAGGCCGGTTGGACTGGCAATGCTGGCTGTGGCCACTGGCTCCTCCTCCACCTGCATCTTACTCCCCTATAGTGCTGGTGCACTCACAGCTTTAAACAATAATTGAAAGATACTGAAGCATGCATTAACTATGCAGCCACCCAAAAATGCTTCAAAAAGCATTCAAACTAGCCTGGCAGATGGCGCAGAGGTCTAACGCACCACGCTCCGGAGTGGTGTGTGCTGCCCGTCAGGGACGCGGATCGAAACCCGCGTCCCTACCAGACCGGCCCTGGTCGTCAGCCCGATCAGAGGCGGCATTTGGCTGTCCGCCTCCGGTGGAGGGGGAGCGAAGAGCCGGCACGAGTTCGTCGAGGAGAAGGTTAAGGAGTCCGTGGAAGATTTCCCGTCTCGAAAGAGGCGGGAACACCCAACCAGGAATGTGTGTCTCGATCCCGGAGGACGGGCGACAGACTCGTGAGGGTGGGGAATTGAAGTAAATAGAGGGTTTAATTGGCAACCAAATTGGGAGAATTTTTTATTTTATTTTTATTTAAAGGGGAAAAATCGGATATTGTTATCCACTATTACAAAGACTTGACCTCCTATATATTCCCTTTTGTGGGTTTTATTTGTGTGTACTCTTGTCTATTATAACTGTGTGTTTTTAATATATTTACTGTGCAGGTAGTGGCCAAAAATGTGGAACCACCAACATGAAACTAAGGTATCTTGCTCTGTAGATTTCTCGACAGACCGTTCTTGATTAAACTGCCTGCTCATGCCCTAGATTGAAATTTGCAGTCAGTTGATTTAGTTGCTCGCCTGGTTATCCTTGCACCTGGAACTAATGCATGGCTATCACAACACAGGGGTACTACTGACCACAGTTGGCCTTTGTTGATCATGCCTTTCCCTCAGAGTTCCCGGCCGATAATACCTCAGACACTGTTCCTCGTGATACATCAGCAAGGTAAGCTGTCTTCCTCACTGAAGCTGCTGTGAAACGCGCCTCAACAATCACCCCGTTTTCAAAGTCAGGTCAAATAAAAAATAATATTCTTCTTTCCACAGCAGCCAAGTCAAGTTGTTCTTTCTGCTATAAATAAATAAAAAACATATTTTTAATGTATTTATTCTCACAGCGACAAAATAGCTATTTGTGCTTCAGAGTTTTAACCAGCAAGTTCAATGATGTGGCCCTCAGCTGGATCAGAACAGTGCTGTCAAGTCCAATCCAGCTTCCCCCATGACCCCTCACCCCCCACCCCCATGATGAAGTCACCCATGTGGAAAAAAGGAAGTGAAAGAAGTATTTATTCTCTGTTTCCCTAACTTGCACTTCTCTGGACACGTAATCCCCAAATGCTTGGCTTCTGAGAACCATAAACCCCACTGTCAATAACTAATATTCTTCAACTGTCAGTTGTGCAAGGTTTTAGTATCTAAAGCAGCTCAGTATCAAAAAATATCAAAAGCTTAAATTATGAAAGTATTCAGTTGATTTTTGTGGTTGGATGTGTTCAATTTATCTAAGAAAAATGTTATTTTGTTCAGGAGAATAAAAAGTGTAGTGTGGAAAGTGTCATCTAATTTATAAGCTGGTCTGGCATGTTGCATTGATTTGTGGATTTTGGGGTCTCTCTGGGGAAGGTAATTTTTGGAGGCAGTCAACTGTACATTCTTGGCCAGGTATCACACGAGAAGAGGTTTTTGTAGCCGCACGGACGGCAGTCGATTAATATTATTATACGTGCATTACAGAGGTTGCAAAATACATGTCTGTTATACTCTTCTTTTACGACTTTAACATTTTACAACTCTACCGTTGAATTTTAACATGCACCATGTGCCAGTTTCAGTAAAAGTGTCAACACTTTTCCTTCAGCACCCGCTCAAGAAGTCTGCATACATATTTCAGATTTTACATTCACCACATATATATATTTTTTAGGAACCACCTACCTCCCCCATTGACCGTCTAAGACATGGCACAAGAGACAATTCTTTTATAAATAATTTATCAAAGGTGTAGTAAGATGGGATTAGTGTTGCGCATGGTAGTGATGGACTCTCATTTTAGGCTCCCTGAAAGGGTAATATGCCAAACGGAGGCTCACACAGAGATAAATCTGACAGGCAAGTGGTGTGATGAGACCCGAGTCGTGCATCATCTCAGTGGTGGTTCCCACTGTCCAGATTTTCATTCGTCTACCTGTTTCTTTTATGGGTTTATAGTGTGTGTGATTTGTAAGCACTAACACCTTGGTCAGTGTAAGCTTGTGCATGTATGAACTTCTGTGTTTCTTCAATTTATCTAAGAAAAATGTTATTTTGTTCAGGAGAATAAAAAGTGTAGTGTGGAAAGTGTCATCTAATTTATAAGATGGTCTGGCATGTTGCATTGATTTGTGGATTTTGTGGTCTCTCTGGGGAAGGTAATTTTTGGAGGACTGATGCACATTAATACTGTTTAGCATATGTACTGTGTGTTCCTTTGGGTATGTTTATTCCCCAGCTTGTTTAGTGCTGTTCTGA
This sequence comes from Aldrovandia affinis, assembly GCA_029706075.1. NCBI lineage: Eukaryota > Metazoa > Chordata > Actinopteri > Notacanthiformes > Halosauridae > Aldrovandia > Aldrovandia affinis. Next base: position 5,944,800 of record JAINUG010000045.1, on the reverse strand, counting down.
GTAGTATATGGGTATTTAATGTGACTGGACTGCAATGGGAACAAAGTGAGAAGCAAAAACTAGAGAAACTGCTAGTGTAGCTCAGACCAATTGAGAGCAAACAGTAAACAACAGTGTCAACACGGTTGACAATTTGAGTTTTTTGTTATCTTTTCCTGTTTACACTTGTTGTGGTTGTGGTTGTGTTGGGTGAGATTAATATTAGAAACATAATGAGTTCATGAGAGAACAATCATTATTTGAAAGCAAAAGCTAAATTAATCATTAAAAACTATTTTAAAGATTTCTGGACATAATAAAGAGAGAAAAATGATTTAGCTGAGATTAAATGAACTGAGGCTTACTGATGGGAAATTGTGCAAGATTTGTTCTGAGGAAATTACATGCTTGTTTTGGACTTGTCTCATCTGAATGTGTCAGAGAATGAGTTTAAAACAAAATAATGGAAACCCTGCTGGAACAATTCCCTGTTTGTATGTAGAGACAAATATCCAGATTTACATTTTTATTTCTTTAAAGTTGAGGATTCCAAGTTTATAGAATTATGGTGTTCCAATCGGTCTAATGATACAAATTGTTGTGGAATTTAGTTGCTGATGTAGGTAGTGAATTTATAAATATATAATAATAAAGTATTCCATTAAAGGGCATATAATTGAGTAGTTTCAAAATAATTAAATCATGTTTTATAGTCATGCCAAAAGGTTTGCAAAGTTTCTATGTAAAAAAACAACAACAACAAAAAACTTCAAGCCACCTGTTAGCAGCACTAAGTTGTCTCATGTTGTAAATAAAAACATTGAATTTCTTGGACTACGACGACGGCACTTGATACACCATCGCAGCTGGCAAGAATAACTGCATCAATCCCACATATTAAATCACAGGGGGTAAAGGTTTTAAAATAGATTTACATTGACATTTCAGAGCTTCTGTAATTGTGTCCGTTGGTGGTCAGCAGACGCTGAACGCTTTGTTCTTAATTAATCTAATCCCTAGCATGCCATTTTAATTAGTGCTCTAATGCATCTGCTACTAAAGGAAGAGGAATTGCCAAGAGCAAGCAGGAGGCTGGAGCTCTTATCTTGAGCTAGCACAGCGTGATACAGCATGGTGCGGCGCAACGCTGTCCATAAAAACATTGTCCCTTTTCATGGTTTTAATTCATCTGACGTTAATTTGTTTGGTTGATTTGTTTGCAAACCCGTCTTCTTCACTGTTTTATAACTGAAATGTAATTGTTTAGATGTCTGCATGACAGTCATAATTCGAGAATGTATCCTTGTAAGTGCTGCACAACAGGGCAAACATAAGAGAAGATATTAAATTGCAGTACTGTTTGGCTCACATTACATGACAGAAGCTTGTGTGAAATGATGTAATGTAGCTCACATGCAATGTAGCTTGCTTGTCACAGCCAAATGTTGGTATTTTTGTATCCAAGAAGTATATTAGTGATAAGCAGATAACACAAATCATTTGGAAAAATAGCAAATGGCACTGATCAAGATTGCCGTTGATTCATGGCTGCTGAAGCAGTTATCAGCAGAAGCAGTGGTTTCCTCAAACACCCACTAAACCTTTCATTTGTTGAAGGTGTCATGATTGGTGCTGTGCTCAGTGAAAGAAAATCCCATTTTATTGAAAGAACACTCAATATTTTAGATTCTGATTAGCATGGCATATCTCAGCCTACCAGATTGTATGCTTCACTTCAAATCTGTCTCAACATGTGACTAATCACAAAGGTTTGCAGGAGAGAGATTTGAGTGACATCTGATCCAACGTGTACCTTTTGCCTTTGCAAAAGCCCATTCAAATCAGGAAGCTAATAATGAGTTTTTTTCTAATTTTGCAGTTCATTTGTCACTAATCAGGAGAATGAAATACTTCACTGAACCACAGGTAATTGTTAACAAAAACTAAGGATTATTGATTGACTTTATGCATTGAGGCAATTTCTTTGTGTTGAAAGGAAGAAAATTAATATAGTATATATATATATATATATATATATATATACCGGTAACTTCCAAAATAAAGGAAACACTTAAGTTAACAAGGGATACTGGTGGCTTGGTGACTCTGTGATGGTGTGGGGTGCATTTTCCTGGCATGGTTTAGGTCCACTCATCCATGGTTTAGGTCCATTAGAGGGGAAGGTAAACACCAATAAATACAAAGTGATCACCTTAATCCTGTGGTGAAGCGTTTCAATTCTGATGGGAGTGGTCACAGGGCATGAGTGGTCACTGATTGGTTTGATGAGCATGGAAATGATGTACACCATATGCCAGGGCTATTCAATTCCAGGCCTCGAGGGCCCACAAGTATTTGCTCCAACCATGCACTCCACCACCTGATTTCACTAATTAGTTGAACTCCTTGGCCCAGGAGGTGAGTTGATAAGTGAAATCAGGTGGCATAGTGCGTGGTTGATTTTCAAAACATCTCAAAGCGCTCAAGCAAAAGACGTTTCAGTGCACTTTCAGAGGGTTGAAGGATGACTGAGATTAGTTTAATCATCCTTCAGATTTCATAAGTTAAAAAAACATTCTTCTCCCCTTAATCTTGTTGAAATGTTCATATTTTGAGTCCATTCTCTAATACTGTATGAATTACAATGAGGCCTACCCAGATATACACAAAGGAATGCTATCCACCACAAGGTTTGAATTATAACTTCTGATCCCCAGGTGGCACAAATACTATTTTTATGGTTAGTTTTGCCATAGATGAAGGGAGTCAAGGATTTGTGATATCTCACTTCTCCATCCTGCTGACACCAGGCAAGTCATCAGAGCAAAGCCGAGAGATGTGAAGGGTCTCACTAGAAATGTTGGAGTGTCTGGTTGTAATTACCTTTTTTGGTTGGTGCTGGATTGATTCCACTTCAGTATTCACCACACGAAACATATTAAATTTTCTTGTGTGAAAAGAGGAAAAATGCTTAACCATTCAGAGACTAATTCACATTTGATAACATCAAACAGTCAGTTCTAATATGTTCGAACACACAATAGCTTACTTTCTTTTTAAAGCAGATAGAATTCTTAGCCTTTTAGCAGGAAAAAATGATTCTGTGAAGGTGACACATGAGTGGAAAACAGCCCTTATAAGTGGGTGGTGTGCAGGGCTCAGGTGAAAGCTGTTGTTTACAGCCAACCTTCATAGCAGGATCAGAAATAGGCCATCCTTTCCTGCTAGTAATGTGTGGGGTAATTCTCAGTGCCAAGCCTCCATGAAACTAAGGCTCTGAACATGATAATTAAAAACTCTCAGTCCAGTGGCAACGTGTATTAATTTAGGTCACTCCTCTGACAAAGTGGTTCAGACAGGGCTGGTGAGAGTTCACCATTTCAGGTTTAAAAAAGTGAGAATGGAAATTCCACCCTGTGCTTATTTTTGCCCTTTTAAAAAATATTTTTCTCTTAATTTGGAATGCCCAGTCATGTGTGTAGGTCCTGCCCTAAAGCTGCAACATGCTCTGTCAATGTGAGTGAGCAAGAACAAGAACTAGCATGCATGACCTTCAAAGTGTGGTAGCTGTACAGAGAAGACAATGTGCATGTAAAGGTCTGCTACAGGAGGTGGCATAATGCCCTGTAGTTTCAACTAACCTTAACCGTAACCCCAAGAGTATGATTAGTCCCTAGGCTGGGGACCTTGGTCTTTAGCTTAGCAAGTTTATTGTATCTTAGCTGTGCAGTGCAGCTGGCAAGGCCCTTGGTACAAAACCTGCAGTGGATCTAATGCCATTACACTGGCAGCTGCAGCTTCTTTTTCACTTTCTAGTCCCACAGCTGAACCGCTCTTGCATTGCATTGGGGAACTACATTTCAAGCACAACTGGCACAGGCAGAGTGCTGGCGCCCATTTGTAAAGATAATTTGTACCTTCCAAATGTCAGGGCTTTTAACTGGACACACCACCCAGGAGACCATCCAAATACATTTTTAAATTAAAGAAAATAAACCTTGAGATAAGGTTCTGTGCAGACAAGGCAATGGAAAGATGTGCAGGCTCAACCCTGGAAAGCAATTGCATTAATGTGTTCTATTTAAAGATGGGCAGAGCTTTAGGTTACACATGGAAACAATTGTGGGTTGGAAATACAAAGATTTCCTACCATCCAATGCAGCACTGGTGCAGAGATGGCGCTCCTTTTATCTGGAGACTAACATTTCCTTCGGTTTCCTTCAGTTTACCTCTGACCTCTGACCACTGCCGGCTTGTTGTGGTGCTGTCCAACAACAGCCAGACAGCAAAGACAAGATGGACTGTTTTTCTGCAAATTAGAAAGAAGGCAAGGAGCCAACCCTTCCCTTTATGGATCAATCTTTGATAGAGAGACGCATTTTACATAGTCTTAAAGAAGACTGATGCCTTGCTGATGAAAGACAGATCTCCAGGTGTACGGTCAATAAAACTGTCATGGTCAATGTGCCTGACTCACCGGGTCATAACACACAGAGAGCTGTTATAGTTGCACTCAAGGGAGCCTGCAGTCTCGTAAAAGAAACATAGACATAGTCTTCAAGTTTACACATTGTTTTGGGATATATGTTACCAGTTTCTGTCGCCAGCTAAAGCCATGTTTTGGAAGGGTACACAGGTTGTAAACTGGTGCTCAGAGATGCACCATGATTGGCTGGTTTTTATATTTTTGACAGAGGTACAATGTTCTGATTCGGTATGTAAGCAGATGTTGGTCGAAAACAATCGGAATTCAGATTACAGTACTTGTGGTTTAAGTGAAAACAAAACTGGGTTGTTACAAACATGCACACACACACACACACACACACACACACACACACACACACACACACATTAATATGTCAAGATAACAGGCACATGTTAAAAATATATGAGTTATGGAATCTTTCAAATATATTATACAGTATATTTATAGTATACAGTATATTTATACAGTATAGTTTTTATACAGAAAGATCCAACCATGAAAGGCCCATCCATTAATTACCATAAGTTTTTGGTTTTCTACTTCTTTCTCTTGAAGATCTGTGATGACTGCACTGCTGTGATAATTGAGACGCTTGCAATCAACTTTCGCAATCACAGAACACAAGAGGAATAGCTCCAGCACCTTTTTAATAGGGCAGTGTGATGCAAATATAACGCTTCAACCAATCTAGAAATTCTGTTTCCATCTTCTCTCTTCAACCCATCCCCCACGTCAATAGCAGATGATTTCAGATGACCTTTATTGGGACTCTTGGGACAGAGGGGGTTGTGATTTGATTGGCTCTTAGGGCTCTGATGGAATTGAATGAGGCCACGGGGGCGGTGTGGACGCAGGATCCGGGGGCCAAGTTGGCAGCCGGGACTGCTGATTCAGGGCCTGTCATTTGGCCGTGCGTTGTCCCAGAATAGGACCGCTGCGAAACTAGGGGACGGCCATTCTGTCTGATTTCCTTCCCAAAATTAGGGAACGCTTCCCCACCCCCCACAACCCAAAAAAGTTAGTACTTGATTACCAGCGCAGAGAATGGGACTCTAATCGATAAAGGTCAGATTCCTCAGGCCTTAATGTGATTTACATTTTTATTTTATTTTTTAATCAGATAAGAGGTGCTGTTTCTGTGCGAAATGGAACAGCTGAATTGGCTGGGCTCTTGGGTGCACAGACTGAATTACTCCCTCAATCCTTATTGTATAAATACATACTTATAATAAAATAAAACAAAGATTAAGACCTGATTTCTTCTTTTTACTTTTAAAAGTTTTAAATATGATAAGGAAAACCTCCAAAAGCCAAATGAGCTCAGATACAGTATCATGTCTCACTCGATTTCTCTGCATGTGTAATATGACAGATGGAAGGAATATATTCCAGTGATTATAGTTACCTTCTTTTTTCTTAGCCCTTCTAAAAGACATCTTCTTGGCAAACCCATGCAAGATGGACACATTCTGTAGAGATTATCTGTCCAAAAAGGGGGGATATTTTTGTCCTCTTCCTCATCTCAGACCCTGCGTTTGTATCTCAAAACACTTAACATTTCTCAGGATGAAAATATCCCTCTCCACACTTGGGCAGCCACTATCAGATGTCAAGAGAGCTATCTGCAAACTTTTATTTTTGGGATGTGTTTATAAAGAGGCATAAAAGTTCATTTTAATGCCACAAAGAGTTCTCCTTTTTCTCAGATGAATTTGAGTCTGTACATCAGTGGCGGCTGGTGAGCTGGTTATAGAGGAGGCTGAAATCTTACCTTTAAACCGACCATTGGTCTCAACCTGTTTTCATTTATTTGCTAATTTAACAAGCCTGTCAATTAAGTGAATAATCTATCACTGAGCAATCACAAAGCTCCCTCTTAATTGTGTCTCACACTGGGGCGATCTCTTTCTTCACGTCACATTACAGCACGTAATTGACAATGAGTGGTTTAATTGAGTAAAAATCAACTGAATCATTTCAAAGAATAGGCTTCACTTTTAACTTAAATTCCTCCATTAATTGTTCATTGTGTAGCGTACTGGTTTTGAGAAATGCGCAATAAAGCCTAGAAAACAACAAACTTCAGTTTGGCAAAAACGTCACTGCTTTTTAAGAAGTATTAAACTGCCTGATTTGCACAGTTCAATTTAACGGATATTTACAATCGTAAAGTCAATATTGAATTCGGGCATGGATTAAAAAAACAGTACATTAATCCACAAGTTCAGATCATTTGTAGATGTAAGAAAATACGACACAATTGTGTAATGTAAAGAAAAATACTATCACAAACTAAAATTGGGAAACTATACATATTGATTATTCAGCAAATTAATTGCTTGATTGATCATCAAGGTACTGTAAATGGAAACATGCTGAGAGTAACCATTGTTTAAAGGTATGAGTTTCAGCCTCCTTTAATTCAAGCTGACGAATCGCTACTGCTGTACATGTATAATACATGTATGAAACCAAAAATACTAAAATGTTCAGTTATCAATGGAAAAGTGCTTTTAGTTGTCTCCTAGGCCACGAAGGCCCCTAATGAGTTCTGGCCTTTGACCTTAAAATTAGACTGAAGTTTCATCTATCTGTTTCCACAGATGTTCTAACAGATATTCAGCTTGGTATATTCATCATTGAAAAATCTGTCATTGTTGATGTAAAGAGTGTTCTGATTTGCTGGCTCATGAATATCCATGAAGGACCATGGTCTGAGGCATAACGTCCATAACTAATGCAGTAACCTGGACAGCACCAGAGCCTCCTGTTTTAAACCAGGAGGTACGCAAGTACCAGGTACAGAGGTACCCTGTACAGAGGATAGAAGAGCTGTGTATTTGTTCAGTAAAGAGAATATCGGTGGTGGTAACTGTTTTGTGTTTTATGTGAACTAGAATGCATTGTGTGTGCTGGAATGCATTGGGGGGGATATGGGCTGAACAGACAGTACATGGACAGTCACTGGCCTCTGTCCCCATAGTGACAGCTGCCCCCTCAGCAGGGAGAGGAGGGGAGGGAGCCTGGGACACCCCTTCACTCAAGCCTCTCGCTGCTTTCAAAGGCAGTGTTGTTATCAAAATCAGATGTTTGGGTTCATGCAGTGTTGGAGAAGTCATGGATCACTGTCTTCCCATCACAGCAAACACAGCATCATCTGTGAACATGAAACCTTTCCTCTGATTTCAAAGCCCTGGAGCTGTTGTGTTTTTCAACATGTTGATATTACATTTGGAGCTTTCCCATTAAAACACTGGCCAGGCTTTGTGATTGTGGGAGAAATAAGAAATTCAATTGTGAAATATTTTTGAGGGGGCGAGAGTATTGTTTGGGGGAAATCATTCTTAGCCATTAACTAGTACTCCTGAGAAAAGTCCCATCCTGAAAAATATGTGAGAGGCAGAACTTCTATTTACCGCTAATGATGCTCAAAGTCAAATTTGATATATCAAGCTCTGCTACAAGCATTCAATCACCTCTTTCCATCTCTTGAGGGACAGGTCACCTTAACATTGCCAACATAGCTATTTTGTCATCAGGTCTAGAGACACAACCCAGTGACATAAACATATTTCACTATATACGTATATATATAAAAAATATTAAAACGCATTAATTGTGCTTACTTACTAGAGAGCCAAGAAATGCTGGAAGGAAAATGATGCTGAAAATTAGCTGTATTTCCATCTGGATGACCCTCTGCCATAATCCCTAGTGAATTCGGTCTTCAAAAACACACTTTTGGGACGCTGGCCACTGCGACCGGGGATTGATCCCACCGGCCGCGCCAGAGTCGGCTCTGGCCGGGAGTGCCACCGGGGGCGGCGATTGGCTGTCCACCCTAGGGAGGGGGGAGGGAAGCCGACAGAACGTTCGCTGTGCACAGGAGTGGCTCTGTAATACCAAGTTACGGTCGATGGCCTGGCGAGTGCCGTCTTGAAAATGGGATAAAATCAGAAACAAAAACACTTTTAAAAAAAAAACATTTTTGGAAGACAAACTTGCAACTTTATGCTCTGAAGAGTTAGCAACACTGGTTGAATGATAGGTTCGGAGACAATTCGAGAACACTAAGGCCCACTGCTCATTTGGCTCATTTGACAAATAGCAGAGTCTGCTCTGGTGAGCAGATTTCTCACCAGAGTTTTAAAACCCTCTGTGGCTCATTGTGCACATCATACGAAGTAATGATGCTGTGATCCATGTCTGAGAGCCTGAGCTGTGGTGGGAAAACACAACCGATGAACATCTTGATTGCTCATCATCTGGAGGAGCGTGCCAGCTGGTTCAGACTGGTTCATTGCACACCCTGTGTATCTGTAATTGCCCATGCTCCCTACCTACCCACTCTCTAGCCAATCTCAAGTGGAAAGAATTTGTGGCCCATTGCTTTGAGGCTTTCCTTCTTGTCCCTGGATAAATATTGGGGGGGTAAATCAGAAAAAACTGAAAGGAGTCAATGAGCACGTTTTTGAGGCTCAGGGGCATTTTTCATTTACAGATTTTTTTCTCTTGGTAGTTCATTCTTGTCAATTCTTGTCAAGGAGGCTTAGTGAACTTGCCTACATGAACTCCTTCACCATCTTAGTGGAATTTCTAATTAAAATTGCCTAAGTGGGCATGTTCAAGGTCTGTAGCTGTATACAGCCTTTTATGAGCTGTAATTTATCAAAATAGTTCATGAAATCTGTATTAATCAAGGTGTGTTTGTAAAACAACCGATATTGGAGCACTGTGTATGCATTCTGTGGTTCAAGTAAACACAATATTTCTGTTTTTGTTCTGAGCTAATTCTAATCACAAGCAGTCTCTGTACATCTTGTAATAACTCCAGTACTTGTCAATGTAAATATGTGCTTCTTGGCTTTATATCAGGGATCTCAAGCTTCAATCATGGAGGGCCACAGTGTCTACTGTGCGATGTGTTTCAGCAAGGTATACTAAGTAATTTGACATCACAGCATGAGAGGTAGTGTTCGTGAACACATGACAACAGAAGTGCCTGTACTTCATTGGACCATAGTCTCATGTAGTAATTTGACTATTCATAACTAAATATCAAATCATTTTTTTTATAGAAAGTGAATTCTGTAGTGTGGATCGAAGGTGGAAGAGCCACACGGAGATTTCATGAATATCTAAAAGCTGACCTTGAGTGATCAGCGACTAAGTCCGCGAACAGATTAGGGAGCGGGGGAAAATGGAAAGACAAAGAAAAGAAAACTCCGGGCACAAAAAGTCCACGGAAAATAAATCAACAGAAAACAACCTAATACGGGTGAGAACTCTTCAATGAAGAGGTAATAAACTAAAATGACTTTAGAGACTTTAGCTCTGGGGAATTTTAGCCCAATAAACAAAGAATGAATCTCGAAAGGAAACACCACCAAAGTGGCGAGCATAAAACCTTTAGTTAGGATAGGATAACTCCTCCTAAAAGGCAACCACAGGGTGGTAACGCTAAACCTTTAAGTCGAGATAATAATAAGTAGCCTACCTTCTCTCTTTAACTGAGAGACCACAGGGTGGAAAACTAAACCTTAGTTCATAGTACCGGCTAGAGCGTAACAATGATTTACACAGAAGCATTTGTATGAGGGAAACATAGACCTTAAATAAGAGGCGGAATTAACACTGATAACCCTCAGTTGAAAGTGATCGGAAAACTCACCAACAAAAGACCATATAAGGATGGCGGAAATGACAATGATTCCTCAAGCAAAACAAGAGAAAACAGACCATCACATGATCAAGCGCCCTCCAGAGGCCAAACAAGGTAAAACCGTGACAAATTCATGGGCCTCCGATAGCATAGCGGTCTAACACACCCGTATTGGCTGATCCTTTAGGAGTGTGAGCTGCCTATCACGGTCGCAGTTTGAAATCCGACTGTACTAGACTGGCCCTTGGGGGCACTTGGCTGTCTGCCCCAGGGGGATGGGGGAGGATGAGCCGGAACTGGAGTTCACTCCAATATTAAAAACATTTTTGAATGTTTCCTGAAACAGATGGGCTCTCGTTGTGCACCCCTGCTTTAAATGCTTAATCTAAGTCATTGATTGGCTAAAGTGTCCACGCACCATGTTTCCAAGGCCTAAATTGGCTGCTGATTGAAAGGAACGCAAAAAAACCTACAGACAGAGCAGCCCTCCAGGACTGCAGTTTGAGATCCCTGCTCTATCATGCATTTAATACAGTTATTTGTCTTATCATTTAATTTATTCACTTTAGTGAAGCATCTGGGTACATTAAGTAGAAAAATTGTGTTGGTAAAGCATAGTTTGTGGGCACATGGCAGCAATACATTTATCATGGAAGTGAGCACAGATTCAGCACATCCAGATTTGTTCCTGGTTTTCCTTTCTCTCAGGTAGATCATTGAACAATTAATACAATCGATTGGCCAGAGTGTCTTCACAATTGATTCCCAAGTAAAGCAAGGGTGGAAAAACAGCAGTGCTTGGCCCACGAGGACCATGATTTGGGGAACCTTGACCATGTCAGCTTCAATGCCAAGCATGAATTATACTTCTCCTTTACAGGACACAAAAGGCACTCTTTACAAAGGATCATTTTACTGTGCTGCTCAGGGCCAAATTCCTATACAATTACTTTTTCGCGCCACTCCATCCACTGCTTTAAGATATCTTAATCTCCTAAATGACCAGAAACCCAGAATGTAATGGACTGCAAAGCTGATACAGAGAGACAAGTGAAACACTACAGACATTTAGCGTTCAAAACGTCTGTGAATAGTGCTGAGGAGAATGAACAGCAGTGTAGGGTCTAACCACACTGCACCTGTTGCAGAACGATATTGAATGCTATCAGAACCCCAGGAGTCCTTAAAGCTGAGATGATCTGAGTAATTTTGCCTTTTTTTATTGTGATTGAAAATACTGATGTGAGTTGTACAGGGCAAGCATATGGGGAGCCCAGGACTGGCTGTGACAGTGATTGCTAAGTGCAGTGCTTGAAATTATGAAACTGAAGGCGCTATCATGTAAGGACGTATGTATGATATATGAACATATGATGCAGTCACTTAAATGAGTGCCTTGTTGTTTGGACATCAATCTTACAATTACCTACCATAAAGTATAAAAGTGGACCCCAATTTTTATATCAATCTTTATATCATGACAGAAATAATAGTAATAAAAACAATTGTTTAAAGTGTATTTGTCAAAATTGTTATCTGACTATATTGGACTATAACCGTCAATATTTATGTGGTCTGTTTTAACTGTTGGTTTTGTTCAAAGAGGTTATACATTGATGCCTCAAATAAAACCAAATGTTTTGCAAGCTGTGAAATGAAGTACAACTTTGAAATAAGGTTGATCAAAAGACCAGTCAAAGACATGGACATCAACATTTCTATTAGATTTTGCTATAGAATGCCAATTTTCCATTCAATTTTACGCTTTAATTTAAAGAGGAACAGAAACTTGCAGAATATAATGAGAACAAAAAATAAAGAGTAAAAGTGTGACAAATGTTTGCAGTCTCCTTAAAGAGACATCATTACATCAAAAAGTGCCACTGTTTAAATTATTAAAAGTGTATTAATTAAATACGGATTCTCTTGCAGAGGGATAGGTGGCGCGAGGGGGAAGATTAGCGCACTGGAGAGTAGTCTCTAGGATAATATATGGCATTTAGCAGACCCTTTTATCCAAAGCGACTTACAGTACTGAATGCATACATTTTTCAGTATATGTGGTCCCAGTGGGAATTGAACCCACAGCCTAAGCGTTGCCAACGCCATGCTCTACCTACTGAGCCACACAGAACTACTCCAGGAGACTAGTCATTAAGCTCAGGGACCTGGGACTGAACACCTTCCTGGGCAACTGGGTCCTTGACTTCCTGACAGGCAGACCCCAGGTGGTGAGGGTGGCCAACCACACCTCATCGACCCCCCAAGGATGCATCCTGAGCCCCCTGCTGTACTCCTTGTACACACATGACTGTGTGGCCACATCCAACTCCATCACCATCGTCAAGTATGCTGACGACACAGCTGTGGTGGGCTCGATCACCAACAACGATGGGAAGGCCTACCTAGAGGAGGTGGAGAGCCTGCACTCCATAACCTGCAGAACATCTACACAAGGTGGAGCAGGACTAAGGCAAAGAGAGTCATAAAGGATTCCAGCCACGGTCTGAAAAATGCTACCGCAGCCTCAAGGCCAACACGGAGAGGCTCAGGAAAAGCTACTAAATCCGGATCCTAAATGAGGACACTGCCAAGGGCCTGCGCTGCTCCTGGACAATAACAATAACAAAATGGTTAATCCTCATAAACTGGACATTGTGTAAACAAAGACTACACTACTGCCATGAGCATCTGTACATCTGTACATCTGTACATCTGTACATCTCACATCTGTATAGCCATATACACTGCCTGGCCCAAAAAAAAGTCACCACCTGGATTTAACTAAGTAAATAGGTAAGAGCCTTCCATTGGATAATTACTGCAGTGATTAATATGTTTTAGCTGGCAACAAGTTATTTAACCCTAACTGATGCAGTGAGTAGCTTCTCATTTCTTAAACAACCATGTCGGAAGACATATCCTGTGGTCGTGGAAAAGATGTTAATCTGTTTCAGAAGGGTCAAATTATTGGCCTGCATCAAGCAAAGAAAACAACTAAGGAGATTGCTGAAACTACTAAAATTGAACTGTCCAACGCATTATTAAAACCTGGAAGGATAATGGTGAACCATCATCTTTGAGGAAGAAATGTGGTCGGAAAAAAATCTTGAATGATTGTGATCGGCGATCACTTAAACGTTTGGTGAAATCATATCGTAAAAAATCAACAGTAGAACTCACGGCTATGTTTAATAGTGAAAGTAAGAGCATTTCCACACGCACAATGTGAAGGGAACTCAAGGGATTGGGACTAAACAGCTGTGTAGCCTTAAGAAAACCACTTGTCAGTGAGGCTAATCTGAAAAAAGGCTTCAATTTCCTAGGGAGCATAAAGATTGGACTCTGGAGCAATGGAAGAAGGTCATGTGGTCTGATGAAGTGATGCCTAGTGCCTACCGTACAAGCCTGTGGGGGCAGTGTTATGATCTGGGGTTGCTGCAGTTGGTCAGGTCTAGGTTCAGCAACATTATGTGCCCAAAGAATGAGGCCAGCTGACTACCTGAATATACTGAATGACCAGGTTTTTCCATCAATGGATTTTTTCTTCCCTGAGGGCACGGTATTATTCCAAGATGACAATGCCACGATTCATCGGGCTCAAATTGTGAAAGAGTGGTTCAGGGAGCATGAGACATCATTTTCACACATGGATTGGCCACCACAGGGTTCAGACCTTAACCCCATTGAGAATATTTGGGATGGGCTGGAGAAGACTTTGCACAGTGGTCCGACTCTCCCATCATCAATATAAGATCTTGGCGAAAGATTTATGCAACTCTGGATGGAAATAAATGTTGTGACATTGCAGAAGCTTATCAAAACGATGCCACGGCGAATGCATTCCGTAATCAAAGCTAAAGGCGGTCCATCAAAATATTACAGTGTGTGACTTTTTTTTGGGACGGGCAGTGTATATATACATATCACACATATCTATATCTATTTAACTGTACAGTATTCTTATTTGTAATTTGTATTCTTACTCTTATTTCTATTCTTATTTTTATTATTTCTATTTACTATTATTAGCTCTGTATGCTGGCAGTGTAGTGTAATGGGTAGGGAGCTGGGCTTGTAACTCAGAGGTTGCTGGTTCAATTCCCAGGTGGAGCACTGCTGTTGTACTCTTGAGCAAGGTACTTAACCTGAATTGCTTCAGTAAAAATATCCAGCTGTATAGATGGATTGTATGTAAATAAATGTAAGCTGCGTAAGTCGCTTTGGATAAAAGCGTCTGCTAAAAGCCTAAAATGTAAATGTAAATGTAATGTATGCACAGTCACAGGAGATCACAGCTAAGCATTTCACTGCATGATGTACTAGTATAATTGTGTGTGTCACAAATAAACTTGAATTTAAATTGATTTGAGAACACCGGCTACGCTGATGAAAAGCACAACGTTTGTCATCCACCTCTCTGAAATACAGGATATAACTTAAGGTACTGAATGTCTGTTGACTGTACTTTTATAAACTGAGCCGTGCTTGCCCCCAGCATTAACACTGGACTGTAACGTCCCCCAGAGCTCATCTTTCGCGCCCATCAGGGACAACTGGGGAGTGAGACCGCGTGATCATCTGGATAACCTGTGTCTCCCGAAACGCATCGTGTTCACTGCATCAGGTGACGAACAGTGGGTGTGATTCAGGTGATTATGTAACAATGATATTACATTTCTTGGTACTCTTTGCCCAGAGCAATTAAGGTCACTGAAGCATATCTCTGAAAAAGCACCAAAAGGCAGAACAGGATTATCTAGTCACAAATGATCTGTACTCCCATCTGTTATCCAATACTTTTTAATGCATATATAACACTGACGTCATGAGACACAACAGGATGGTTCATAAGGATTGCCGCCAACAAATATATCATCTCTTTTATATCATTCCCCAATAAAAATGAAAGAAAATCCATATGTAGCAGTCGCAGAACATTAATTTCAGAATGATATAAATAAGCACAACAGAAATAATGGTAATGTCTTAAAAGGGTTCATCCATGTTTTTTTTCCTCCAAAGTATTCTTGATCAAATTCAACCCTTTTAAGACATTACCATTATTTCTGTTGTGCTTATTTATATCTTTCTGAAAGGAATGTTCTGCTACATATGGATTTTCTTTCATATTTATTGCAATCCTCAAAGTGGCCTCAAAGAGAGGAAGATGCACCTCTAGCCTACATTCGTCAAAGTCCTCTCAACTGTGTGTTTTCACTTGACAAATCTGCATTCCCATCCATAAATTAGTTGTATATAATGTATTATAATTGCAGCTATAGTATATAAAATACTTTTTGTTATAAAAATAATTCAGGCTTATTAATGGTGAATGTTTTTTGCATGATTAAGAGCCAATAACAGGCAAGATGGTTAGACCACACTTTTCATGCATATTAAATAGCATTGTGGGTTTTGCCTGGCAATATACTGTATGAGTGGAGATGTCTATGCAGTGGAAACAAGTACATTACATTTGACATTTTAAGCATTTAGCAGACGCTCTTATCCAGAGCGACTTACAAGATGTGCATTAATACATGGTAGGAACAATCATAGTTAGCGCACGAGATCAGTGCAGGAATACAGCAATAGACATCATTGCAGGCATCTGCGTATCATACCTGTAACACCAGGAAGGAAAAGGTTAGTGAGGTCGTTCCACCAACGAGGGACCAGGACAGAGAAGAGGCGAGACCGCAAGGAGCGGCTGCCAGGCGCCCGGCACCCGGCACAAGTAGTTCTGGTTTTCTCAGCCTGTAGTGGTGAAAGACAGGAGATAACATTGGGGAATGGAAAGTGGAGTAGCAACTTTAACCCCCAGGAGGTGATAGCACGCTTCTTTCTTAAGTAAGACCTTCCTGGCAATTATTTGTTATATACTGTACATTGTTCAGTTTCTTTTTTATATTAAAATTTAGTTTTCACCTTTTCGTGATGTTCAGTTTTATGGCAGGATCCTTGGGGTATTTATAAAAGACACATGAAAATGATCATTTTTTTAATGTCTTAATAAGCAATTTAATTTATTTCAGTTAAATAATTGGGCTTCAAGGTCACATGGTGTAATTGGGGAAAGCTGTTTGTAGTTTGTTTAGCCTCAGATGTTGCTGTATTATGATCATTGGGGAGAGAGAGCTGGAGCTGTGAAGTTAGTCGTTTTTTACCATGTGAATAGCTGCAGTCAGTTTTTTTATGCCATAGGCCCCCCCCCCCCACCCCAGGTAATGATAGCTGCTAAATTTCAACATTGCGTGGGTTAAAATTTGAAAGAAAGGGTAGTCTGATCACAGCATCCACAAGCTGCTACTATTACGCTATAAGTTTACACTCCTTGCGAGAAGTTAATGCGTTAAGTCAGCAGCCGTTGTTGCCTGCTAGCATTGGAGACTGCCAAACCCATAGTGCCAGGCAGCAAGATTTATTCACACAGGAAAGCATAGGTAATCTCCAGCCAAGGCCTATCCCGATTCCTGTCTCAATACTTAATCTTCTCCCATTAAAAAAAAAATAATCTTCATCCAATCAGGCCTGGTGTCGATGAGCGGCAAATCCCACAGCTCTCTGAGGTGCTCAGGCAGCCCCCCCTCCTCTGTTCCACTGTCAGGGGTCAAATAAACTGTGCAAATGACTGCTTTGCACGTTATGCTGGAGTGCAGAAATCATATAGACAGCAGCCGTTCATCCCCAGTGGGCTGCAGTGTCACTGGCCCAGATGTAAAATCTGTGCACAGTAATAAATGCACAGTGGCCAGGCTTATATAACCAGATGAGGCCAGGCTGTCACTTCAAGGGCCACTGAGATACATCGGTGAGAGAAATGGAGCCTCCGCCTCATTGTCAGTGTGAAATGAATGTGACACCCTTAGGACTGGAAAACGCACAGATTCCCTCGTAGCGCCTTTGCCTCTGTGACAGATGGGACTACTAGGGCCATGGTCTGCCAAACACAGTGCAGCCCACTAGTGGGCTTTGTATTTGTGTGTGTGTGTGTGTGTGTGTGTGTGTGTGTGTGTGTGTGTGTGTGTGAGCACGCATGAAAAAAGCTTCTCTTCTGGCTGTACGTGAGAGCTACAAATGAAAATTAAGGAATAGACTTTTAGCGCAACATCATTGTGCACAACACTCTTGTGCACCTGTGCAGCTCTGCGGCAATACCCATGACTTCTTTATTTGTGTATTTTTATCTTCTTTTTTCACACAGATACTCCAGGGGCATGTTGGAACGGGAAGAGTGCGTGTTTGTGCTTTTGCAGTGCTGGTCCGAATCCCTCGCCAAAGATGCAAGCATCCATCCTGCAGAGAGACTCAGAGTCAGCTGCCAGCTCTGGTGACAAGAACTTGGCCCTGGGCCATCCCACTCACCATAATCCCCTATTTCCCAAAACTCTGGGAGAATGTAAGCCTCCTTTCTCATCTCCCTAAGGCGTATCACAATCCAACCCAAACCCAAGTCCACCCAATTCACACAGACTTCAGCAGGGATGTGCTTTATTGTGTGATGATATACAAAAGGTTTAAGGGCATAATTGGGGAAATGTTGTCCATGTGGTAGGATGTGTCTCATCACAATGAGTGTGTTTCTAGACCCCTGGCCAGTTACGGTCAGAGAGAATGGTCACAACTCATTTCCTATATGAATTTAAAGCATATCTATTCATCAAAGTTTGGATGAGGCCCACAGGGCTACTAAAACAGTGAAAGATTACAGCTCCTGGAAATGCACACACTTCATTAGGCTAATTGTAGAGGTACACAGAGAAATATGGTAAAATGGTAGACTAACACAGCCTAGCCCTCCATCTCAGTATCAGGCTCAGTTTGCAGAAGGAACTGCCAGAACCCATATATTAAGTTTATTTATAGCTGCTATAGACAGCTTCCATCACCGGATCAGAGGCTAAATGCAGATTTGCATACATTCAATGAAATTAAATCAACTTTATTCGGGGAGTGTTGAAGCTGTTAAATCCATATGCGTTAGTCAACTGAGGTTTAAATTCTCAGGACAGCGTTGTGTTGTTTGGAATGAAGAACGTAAGGGGAGAAGGGGAACACTAGAAAAAAAAGGTAATTACTTGAGACATGTAGATCATTTTCCGTGAATGTTGCTCACTGGCGCTTTTCCTCAATAGTGTGATTATAATAAATGAAAACCAAATGGTGAAAAGTTTTCCACAATGACTGCAAAACAACATCATCTTTAAAAAAAAAAAAAAGAATCAATTCAATAAATGAACGCCTGTCACCTTGAGTCTCGGTGAATGCCAGGACACAAGCCGGGGCCCCACAGCTCATGGTTCTAGAGTTTCCTGATGGGAGAAAGCATATGTTGAGCATTGGGAGGCAGGGTCCAAGACGATCAAGCACTGTCATGACAAAGCGGCACAATTCAAAGTGCCTTTCAACATATTCTTGTTTCATTTCCTTCAAGGTGTGCTGCTTTTACAGAGTTTTCCTTTATACCAGGCCTTTATGTCAGAGGTTAAACTTACACAACACAGCTCTCAAAGAAGGCCCTTTTGGCACCATCTATTGGGTCCCAAAAGTTGATCTGTGGCCACATTCTCGCACGTTTGGAATGTTGTATCTAGAACGTTGCATGGCGTGAGTTGTGCGATGAGTGTTGCGAGCACATCCATGTGGTAAATAAAGAGTTGTTGCTCACTGGCTTGCGTGAATACCCTTTCATGAACATATGGCTTTCATCATATGCAAGCTCTCACTGGATACCTCATAAAACACCAAGTATAAACATTAGAAACAAGCACTTTTTGGAACTCCTTCCTTTACAAGGCATTGTTGCAGTCTGTGCCAGGTGAAGTAGCCTCAAGATTGTTTTGTTTGCTTGGGGATTAGGACAAAAGGCTATTTGCATATTAAACCTTCAAGAGCTCAAAATTTGCTCACATAAACATTGTCATTTGCAGCAGTAAATTATATTCTTTCCATTTTCTGAAGCAGTCGGCTCTGTTGGAAATGCCCCAATGCTCCAGTGGCCTGGCCCGAGGAGATCATGGGAAATCATTCATGACAAATTTGATTGATTACACAAGGGCTCTGGGTACAGCTGCGAGGGGCATTGTTTCCATCAAGACAAGATGTCAGTCCTTCCCCATTACTGGCACAGGCTTTTCAATCAATGAAGTGGACAGATCTTGAAATGGCCAATTCAGTTTGATTGGTGAGATTGCGATGGATTTATGCCTGCTGTGCCCTGAATAGGGTTGACCTCTTGACCTGCAGGCAGGACCAGGCCTTTAGGTGCTAAAAACAATACTAAAAACAATGAGAACAACAACTTTTTGCACACTCTCTCGTTGCCCCAGGCTGGCAGCAATATTACAGTGCCTGCTGGTTACAAAACCTCTCGTACTCCTCTCTGCCCTGATTTCTAGTGTAGGCCTGTGGCTTGCAATGCCAAAGCAGACCTACCTTCAATCAGCAAATGATAATTGGAAGCTTAAATTCCCAGAGGCATTCTGAGAATTTAGAGATGGGAAACGTGATTACTGTCAAATGTCACGGCTTGGGAGCTTGAACATTGAGGGTCAGGTCATGGTGTGAAATCTGCCGAGCTACAGTCGCTACAATAACACATCTGTTGATAATTAAAACGTCACGCAGAAATGTAGATTGTTGAAGAGGAGCGAGATTTCTGGCCATGACTTATCAGCAATCATGAGGCAATGTTTTCTAAACAAGCATTCCTCAGTTAATAACATTGTTTCAGGTTAAACTAATGCTAATATAATTTTCAGTCAATGCATCTTCTCAAATGGATAATTACACATTTGAACAGGCTGAATTTCTGTGAGGCCCTCTTGTGATCCAATTGACTTTTATGTGTGTCTTTTGAAGAAAGCTATTTATGCATGGAGATTAACTGGTTAACTTGGTGAACCAATTGAGAATGCATGAAGGATTATTATTTGTCGTGCTTTTTCTCCCAATTTTTCTCCCAGATTTCTTCCTAATATATCGCTGCAATCTCCACTGTCAATTCGGTGTGTGTAGACAAGCTCTCCTCTGAAAGACATTATGTCAGCCGACTCTTATTTTCACACTGCAATTCACAAATTTAGCTTGCACAGTCATGAGTTGGAGGAAGACACTTTCATGTGCAACTTTATACCAGCAAACTGTGGGCACCCGATTGACCAGCAGGGGTCACTGGTGTGCGACAAGACACAAACTCAGACACAGCCTGAAGGGTTAGGGATTACATTTTCAGAGCAGGTATGGATAAACCTAGCAACTTAAAGGCAGGTAAGGACACAATTACACAGACACTGAGAGCATATAAGCAGTGTTTATCACCAAATCTCTCAGCTCCTATTTTCCTTCAGTTGCACACCTCTTTCTTTCTATGTGACCATCAGTGGCAGAGTGGAAAATATTTATTTTGAGCACTAATTTAAAACTAATACAACACAGGCCAAGCTTTGCATTCAGAACAATGTAGTTTCCCTTACATTATAAGTCCCCCAAACAAACAGCTCTATAAGTGATCAGCAATGCCACCCAGCATATACAATTTCATATTTTTATTTGAACAATAGTGAATGCATTCTGCCCCTTGCTCCGTCTTTAATAAATATATCAGCAACAGGTGTGTAGGTTTCAAAAGTGGAGTGATGGAGATGTCAATCCAAAATTGAGGCTCAAAGTACATACACACACACACACATATATAGATACTGTATATATATATATATATATATATATATATATGAACAATATATTCATATTTATTATTATACTAATAAGGAGTTGGGTAACATTTCCCCTCAGAATAGCTTCAATCCTTCTTGGAATGCTTTAAACAAGTTTTGTTTTGTTTCTAGTGGGATATTGGACCATTCTTCAAGAAGGAAAGCCTCCAGCCAGTTCTTTGAGAGATGAAGGTGGTGGAAATCTACTCTGCACTCTATGTTCCTGAACTTCCCATAAACTTTCAATTATGTTTAAATCTGGTGGGATGAAAGGCCATGGAAGGTGTTTGACTAAATTCTGGTGTTCATAAAAATGTTGAATCCGTTTAGCAGTGTGTACGGGGGCATTATCATCTTGGAATATGGGAACATCTTGAGAAAACAATGTTTGCACCATATGGCGCACCTGGTTGCCTGAAATGGCTTTGTATTCCTTGGTCATAATTCTATGATGCAGAGTAATAATCAGACTCCCACGAGATGGCTGCCAATACCATAACAGATCCACCACCATGTTTACCAGTTGGGAACAGGCAATGTGGGTTGGCTTTCTTTAAACATAAACCTGTCCAGATGTAGGAAAAAGAGTAAAATATGACTCATCAGACCATATTACTGTATTCCACTTATCAGATGTCCAGGTGTTGTGCTCATTACACCAGGTTATTCGTTATTGCATATTGGCTATGGTTATAAGCTGATACCATAAATATGAGCTTTGTGAAGATCACAATGGAAATTTTTGGTTGAGACTGGGTCATGGAGGAGTAGATTCAGTTCTCTGAAAAACCCTATTGTGCATAATTTCAAAGATGCCAATCACCCTGTCTCCTCTATAACATTTTGTGCTATCCAACAAATTAAGCCTTCACGTAGCGGTGGTAACTTGGAGGCAAGCCTCTTACAGGCTGGATGTAGATTGATTTTCTATTTTAAATCTCTCCACCCCCCCTTAATGAAGAACTGTCATTGAATTGCTTTCTGTAATATTCCCATTGCAATGTACAAGTCTTACAACTCATGTAGAAGAAAACCAGTGGAATATGTAAACATATATATACAGTATATGTTTCATTATGTGGAATGTATTAGGATATTTATATATGTGCGCTCTACCATTATGTACTTAAGATGACAGTATATTTCATTGCATTCCATAAGCATTTGCATAATTGATGATTTCTCATTTTCCAAGGCTTGCAAATATGAATTGATGTATTATGTCGGAGGCTGTTTTTCAATTCACTGTTTCATAAGGACCAGTGGACCATTAAGAGATTACTCAGTTCCCAAATTTGCATGTTCATTATCGCTAAGTTTCATACTTCTGCTCTTGTACGTGGATCTTTTCCTGCTTTGAATGTTTTGTCTTGCCTGAATGCCCCATAGATATTAGAGACAGAACCATTATGATGTATGATGACACCTCCAGAGCATGTCATGCCACTTATTTGAACCATTTCTCATCTCCCAGCTGCATTCACATTTGATTTCCTCTTTCACTGGAATGAAAATGTGATGGAAAGAAAACACAGCTTGTTCTAATGCACAGTGGTGGTATATTCTGCCTGGTGACTTTCAAATACCCCTGTTCATATCTTTTATAACAAGTTAAGTCACTTTAACTTGATTTGCACTTTTGGTCTGTACTGGTCTCTGTATTATGTTTGAAAGTATTGACCGTCCATTCCCGACTATCAGCATCAGATCAAGAGCACACTCCCAATCCTCTTAGCTGCCCTCTCAATGGTCGTAGTGAGAGCAAAAAGACACCAACAAAGATGTTGATGTGCCTTAGATGGCATATTTACATATCACATACTTCCCATGTGGGTTTGGATTGACTCAAACTAGCCATGCCAACCCCTCAATCTGAACCCATGAACACTTACAAACAATATTTCAAATCCAGTGCACTGACCACTACCCCCACAAAGCTGCCTAATTTGGTACACATGTTATTATTGTCAATAATAGTGGGCACTCATTTGTTATTGTTAAGATTAGTCAAGAAATTACTATAAAGTCTGCATAGTTTCATGAAAACTTTTGGTTTGGAGAGGGTTATGATTTTATGAGGCCAAACAATAACCCACAGGTCATTGATTCAGGTAAATTGAATATGGTGGTGATTTTGAAAAGGTTTCAATAAATAAACAATTAGGTGTACCGGCCTGAAAGTGTATTTACAACAGCAACTTTTGATAGGTTCCTGATTTTTAGTGAACCAATATGGCCACCGCAAGCCAATGAGAAGATATGCCAATGCACTGAACTCATTCACCATTGAGTGACTTGTTCAGGGAGACTAAAGCTGTAAAAAAAAAAAAAAAACTTTCTGTGGGAATTTCAGCAATTTATGGGAATTGAATGGGAATTTATAATCATAGGGGTATGTATTGTTCCATACAAATGAAAACAGGCTTTTCAAATTTCATCAAAATTATTATTTTAAACTTTATTGAACTGTTGGAGCAAGGTGTTCCAACAATTAAGTAACATCCAATTAATAGCAAGTGTTAGCTAGCGAAATAGTCTTTGAACAATTCATAAATTATTTGTAAGTTTAGCTATAATAGTAGCAGCAAGCATAGCTACTAGATTTAATGATCAACTATATACTTTTTGTGTTCAACAAAATCGTGGCTATAGTTGGCCCAAGCAGACCGCAGGTGCCGGATTGACCAGCGGTGTGGAATACATTGCCTGCTTATATCCTCCCTCCCTGGGTGTCACAATTATGTCCAATTATGCAATGATGCACTGGACTCCCAGCCACAGTCAACACTTATATTGCAGACCATGAGGCACACCACTGCAATGAGAACCAGTGCTTTAGCTGGCCACCCAATAGCTTTTTTAAATGTATTCTGTATAATACACATTCATAACTTCCAAGCATATATGTCAATATGATTTTTTTAAACCTCCTTTGTCCTTTCCTCTCTGTATAAGGAAAGACAGGGTCCCAGGCCTGTCCACAGAGAGATGACCCCCTCACCAGCAGTAAAAAAAAGGGTGTTTATTGCATATGTCGCGTTTTTATGAAAAGCCATGACTTTCCTTGGGAATCATGCACAAACCTGGGAAGGGTTTAGTTTGGCAGCATTTAATGTATTCTATACATTTCCTCGCCACCCCCAGGTCATTCAATCATGACCGATGGCCAAAAACAAAGCACAAAATATCTACTCTTCTTTCTATAAAGCTGTGCTATTTTATGAAGAATATCTTATTTCTAAATATCACCCATCTGACAAAAGTGTGATTCAAGAGATTAAGCAGACATTATCTGCTAAATGGCATTACAGGTATAATCCCGCCAAAGGAAGCCGACTCAGATCAGAAACAGATTTGAAATGGGGTCTACATTCCACACGTAATCCTTAGTCTAAAGACGGTAGGTCATGATAACTATTTAGGCCTACCTATAGATTATTGCTTTCCACCAAATGAAAATAAACATTTATGTCTTTGGGAACCTGAACTTCTGGTCAACCTTTCATAGATTTTTATTTTTTTATTTTTGCAGTATTTCGTTATCTTTTCATCCATACTGTTATCCATGCCATAAACACATATGCTTATACTTTACCATCCATGTGTCTACTAAGCATTTTCCAGATTTTTCCTACAATAAAAAAGATTTGGTAAAACTGTTATGTCGACAGGAACGAACCCAAATGCAGACACAGACAAGGTTAGAATGGAGAGTGATGATTTAATAATAATAGTAATGACAGAGGTAGTGGAAGACGATGAGCTGGACAATGGAAGGGCTGCACAAGAGGAGTGGACAAGATGACTGGGCAGACAGGATGAGGGAACTGGAGGGCAAGCTAAGCGTGCAGGCAGGCGGGGCTGGCAGGATGGACAGAGCTGGCAGACAGATGAGGTTCATACCTGAACACAAAGGGAGACAACAGGAACAAGGGTAAACATAAATATAACTTGACACACAAAGAACAGTAAACACAGAGTATTAGATAAGGCTTTCTGAAGTCAGTTTCTACCGAGAAGGGAAAACAAAGATCTGACGATGAATGACTGGAAGGGCTGATGATCTTGATGGGAGGCTGGTGTGCCGGAACGGACAACGGAATTGGCAACAGGTGAGCATGATGAGGAGTAATGAGGGATGATAATTGAATAATGGAAAAGAATAAAATAATTTACACAAACAATCACGAGGGAGAAACAAGACAAAGGAAAAATGAGACAGGAACAAAGGGAATGTGACAAAAACATTATGTTGAAAAGTCAAAGTCAACATCAAAGTTATCAATATTATGTATTTACGTAATATTATTATATTGAAAAGGAATATAAATATTAAGTTGTAAAGTGATCGAACTAATACAATAATACGAATAACTCAGACCCTTGCACAATTGTCACATTTTGTTACTTTCAAGCTTTTATTTTTGACACTTTAATTTAGGAACTAATATCTGTTATAGATACAACCTACTCCATACATTTGTGGAAAAAAAACAAGTGAGAAAAAGTATATAGATACTTAAAATGAAAGAAAAATTGAAAGATTATTGCAAAAGTATTCAAACCCTGTGCTCTGGCAGCTGTAAGGGAGGTGTAAAACATTACTTTAACGAGCCACAATCAGTTGATTGGCCTTTGTCTGTGTGCCATAACAGTGATTGTCATGATTTCAGGATTAAAAACATCTGTCTTTGTGAGAATCATTGGCCGGGGAATGAATTTGAAGGAAAGACACAAAAATGAAGACCATAGAGCTTTCTCAGAAAGCAAGGGATATGGTTATCAAAAGGCATAGATTTGCAGAAGGGTTCAAAAACATATCTAAGGGTTTGGATATCCCATTGATCACTTTTGGCTCAATAATCAAGAAGTGGAAGCTGTATCATACCACCCAAACCCTGCCTAGAAAAGGCAGATCCTCCAAACTCAGTGACCAAACAAGGAGGAAACTTGTTAGGGAAGCGACTGTGAGGTCAATAATTGCTCTAAAAGGGCTACAGAGTTCAGTGGCTGAGTGGCTAACTTAAAACAAAACATCTCAATGTCTACCTGGAGTTTGCTAGATAGCACATGAGTGATCCATCTAAGATGTGTTTTTTGTCAAATATTTTGTGGTCCAATGAGACTAAAATATTGCTTTTTGGCCAAATTGCAAGCATTGTGTATTGCGCAAACCTAACACTGCCCATGCCCTATGTAACACCATCCCAACAGCGAAGCATGGTGGTGGCAGTATCATACTATGGGGATGCTTCTCTTCAGCAGGGACTGGGAAACCTGCCATAATAGAAGAAAACCTATTTGTCTCCCAAAAAACTGAAGCTGGGGCAAAAATTCACCTTTCAGCAGGACAACAATCCAAAGCACAGGATCAAAGCTACATTGGAGAGGCTCAAGAATAAAAAGGTGAATGTCCTTGAGTGGCCCAGTCAAAGTCTTGACCTGAACATGACCTGAAACTGTGGAACAACTTGAAAATTGCTGTGCATAAGCAATGTCCAAGCAACTTGAGAGAGCTGGAGCAATTCCACCAGGAAGAATGGACGAAAATCACTTCAAACCAGTGTGCAAAGTTGGTAGAAACTTACCCAAAAATACTTATTGCAGTGAAAGGTAACTCTACCAAATATTAATGCGAGGGGTCTGAACACTTGTGAAAGCAGCATTTTCTTTTCTTTTAAATGTTTGCTGACATAATTAATTCCTTTCTTCATTTTCTCTCTTTATAAAAATTCAATTTGAGCATGTGAGTTTTGAATTAAAAATATTACATTTAAAAAATGTGAACATATCTTTTGTAATCCAGCAACACTTGAAAGGTTTCAGAGGGTCTGAGTACTTTGCCAGGCACTACATATAAAACCATGTACTTCAGTTCATATTCATTTATTGATTTTCGTTTTAATACTCAAAGTTGGAGGAAGACCGTTCAACATTGAGTCTAATTCTCATTCATTATTGAATCCCTTATTTAACCTCACTTTAACCTCACTAAAACAAAACATTTAGACAAATACTGTCAAACATTTTACATGCATGGCTAAAGCTTTGCTTTGATCTCAGTACAGTTCAATGATTTAGGTAGTTTAGCCAATTATAGATGAGCAGCTGAAATATTTGGACTCTCAGGTATGTGATAATTTCCTCAATAACGTTTTAACAGTGTGTCCCAGAAAGACGGCGAGAAGATTTACAACATGACTGTACACAACCTCTGTTTTAAAGATGCAGGCTGTGTTCGAACCCGCCTATTATTCATACTGTCCATATTACATTTGACTTAAATGTAGCATGTAGTACGCAGTGGGTGTACAATATATGCATCTCCAGTACACCAAAGATGCCTGGATGACGTACTAAATTAAGGTACCAAATAGCACATTTTTGAGTGCACAACTAGAGGTACCATACTCGGATACAGTATCCCATAATGCAATGTGGCCATCTTCAACATTCCATTTCATTTTCAAAACAATTTCTAGCAATGGCAGCAACAGTGCCAGTTATTATACATGTAACTCCAAGTGTAATAGTGTTGTGTACAACTTTTTTCTATCCAAATGTTATTGAAAAGCAAAAAAGTAAGACCGGTTGATTTGTGACCTGCTTGAACGTAAACAGCTTCAACTTGATGCCTAGCAAGCTAGCTAGCCGACAGCTATCAATCATACTCAGCATTATCCATTATAATGGTCTGATATTAGCTAGCTAGCTAGTTTTCCACTCTAGGTTGTTGCAGTAGTAGCTGTGTCCCTCGCATAAACTCTGGGGCAAACTTGAGTTTCTCCCTGAAGTAACTTTTAACAGTCTGGTGCGGTCATGTGACAATTATTAAGTAGGCTATACTACAATTTGAATCATTAATGGTTGCATACTACTATACCATTACATGGTACTACATGTATACTACTGTAGCAAGCGTGCGCGAGGTGATATATCAAGAAAGAGTCCAATAGCAATGCAAAAATGGCCACGCGAGTAGCCACTTTATTAAAAGAAACAATAATTATCCGTGCTCCATACACCGCACAACTACGGATGATGCCCAAAAACCCTTGCTGGTACAATCGCTGTCCAATCCCTATTAAATGACAGCATTCCTTCATGGAGCAACATCATTGGTTACCCAAAGTTACAAAAAGGTTTGTTGGTTTTAAGCTGATACAAATTTGTGGGTTACGAAAACTTACGCTGCTTCAAATTCTTTTTGAAAGTTCTGGCCAACCACTTTTTCACTGCTTTCATTGCATTGGTCTATATTTTTATGATTGATCAAGAACAATTCACTTTGATGTATTAATTTTCAACACAAACAATAACTACCACTATGTAATAACCTATACCTCGGCCCCAAAATCACCGAATCGGTGCAGACCTCGGTGTACCTGTTTCTACAGCGTGGTTCCAGCACTTCTCTGACTGTGCAACAAGTTGTCTGCACTTCGCCACGCGCTGCGTAAGGACAATGTGATCCCGCGCACATCCCGCTGCAGCACCTTTAATTCCCTGGGCACGGTCTGAAATGTTAAGCATGTGCAATGACGTCATGTATGTATTGCTTTCCAAATGCGGGCTGCTTTCTCCATTGATAGTTCTGTGCAGGCGCACTGGGAGCACAATCAGAGACCAGAAGCGCATTGGCATCGTGAGAATTCTGAAGCATACAGGAGAAGTAAATGCTGTGTTTCCGCTGCATGGGTAACTTTGGCAGAGAATACAGCCAGTCTAGAGAGGGCGAGAGAAGAAAAGAGGGAGAGGGTCGATTTGGCTGCAGTATGCAACATAGTGAAAAGTATAACTTTTATTTATCGGATTATTTTTGTTTGCTTTACAGTTTTCCGGATAAATAGTTTTTTTCCAGTGTCGTGATAAAAAACCTTAACCTAACCTACAATTCTGTAACCGAACCAACATTTATGCCCTGCTCAAGAATGAACGGAGACAACGTATATTTTTTTGTACTTTTGTATTTTTTTTTCTCGTGCTATTCTACGGATGGACACTAATTTGCTATGGATAAAGTCTTCTGTCAAAATGAGTTTGGACACTGATGATGCTGCGAACTTGTGGAGTAATGGTTCATCGGAACTGTTAAATGGGGCGCCGTTGTCTGCCAACAACTCCAATATTACCTCGAGGAACGAGACCGAGGTCATTCCATTGGACCTTACCCGGGCGGTGCCGCTGGGCATAGTTCTAGGTGCTTTCATTGTGTTCGCAATCGTGGGAAACATCCTTGTCATTCTCTCGGTAGTGTGCAACAGGCATCTGCGAACCCCCACCAACTATTTCATTATCAACTTAGCCATTGCTGATCTGTTGCTGGGTACCACCGTGCTGCCCGTGTCCGCTACCTTGGAGATTCTCAACTACTGGGTGTTTGGAAAGATTTTCTGTGATATCTGGGCAGCAGTGGATGTGTTGTGCTGCACCGCATCTATCATGAGTCTATGCGTGATATCCATTGACCGCTATATCGGGGTAAGCTACCCGCTGCAATATCCGAGCATCGTGACGGAGAAGAGGGCACTGTTGGCAATGCTCGTGGTATGGGTTCTCTCCTTGGTCATCTCCATTGGACCTCTTCTCGGTTGGAAACAGGAGACCCCACCTGAAGACACGGTTTGTAGCATCACCGAGGAACCTTTTTACGCGCTGTTTTCATCCCTAGGATCCTTTTACATACCTCTGGTGGTAATTCTAGCTATGTATTTTCGAGTGTACATCGTCGCCAAACGTACCACTAAGAATTTGGAGGATGGGGTAATGAGGGAGAGAATGAATTCTAATGAGCTCACGCTCAGGATCCACAAGGGCTCGCAGCTGCACGAGGATGGTGGGGGCACGGGCAAAAGCCGAGGGCACCACTTAAGGAGCACGCTCACGGTCAAACTGCTTAAGTTCTCCCGGGAGAAGAAAGCTGCGAAAACCTTGGGTGTCGTGGTAGGCATGTTTACCCTCTGCTGGCTGCCTTTCTTCCTTGCGTTGCCCATAGGTAAGTGTGAATGTTAACCCTTCTATGTAATCGTATATCCCAGTCCCCCTGCACACCTTCCACCAAAACTCTGAGATAGGTATCTTGCTTCAATTTATTCGAGGTTACGCCCGGGCGCAAGATATCAGATTAGACAGTGCGTAATTCCTGCACAAACCACATTTTATATTATAGTTAAGTTGGTAAGTTCCCTCGTAATGTTTTCTTGATTCGGTTTTATTTCGTTTCACAATATGTCCAATATATCTTACAGCTATGAATCATTCGTGTGTTCACTTCATACTTTTTAAATGAAATGCGGTTGTAGTGAAACAAATAATAGCAATTCGCTCACAGATACATTCCAGCGTATTACTTATTTATTTATTTATTTCGTAGGGAGGTGATGCCTGATGACTTATAACTCAACATTAGAGAAACATCGACAATATATCTATTTTCCATCTTTATTAATGATTTCGGTAAGGCCAAAATACATCTCTATGCGGGTCACACTGTTGTCTACACACAGGCTTCCACCTTAGATATGGCTGTTCAAGAGCTTCGGGCTGCATTTCAGTCCATGCAGGCTGCTCTGTGCAACTTGAAACTGGTTTTAAAGTTCAACAGTTGATTTTTTTACAAGAACTGGTTCTCAGCCACTTGATAAGCTCAGCATTTGAACATCCCAGGGTAAATCTATTAAAAGGGTGCCCTCATACAAGTACTTGGGTATTTGGTTAGATGACAAGCTCTCTTTTAAAGTACACATTGACAATTTAGTCAAGAAACTTAAATTAAAGCTTGGCTTTTATTTCAGGAACAAATCTTGCTTTTCTTTTAATACCAAGAAAAAACTTGTCCAAGCTACTTATGTCAGTACTTGATCATGGTGATGTCGTGTATATGCATGCAGCTTCCACTCTTTTAGATAGCCTTAATTTGGTGTATCATGCATCCATATGTTTTATTACAAATGCAAAGTATTTCACTCACCGCTTTATGCTCTACCAATTTGTGGGTTGGACATCATTGGCTACACGCAGACTGAAACTCTTGTATAATTTTATTTATAAAGGTAGGTAAACTACCCTTCTACCTTTGGTCCTTGCTGTACCTCAATTCAGGCAGTTATCAGCTATGCTCCCAGAAATGCTTGCTCTTTAATGTTCCTATGGCTTGTACAGAACTGGGAAAAACAGCTTTTTCCTATTATGCACCATGGGCGTGAAATAATCTACAGAAAGAGCTGAATTTAGTTGATCTCATACTGTACCTTTGGGTGATTTGGGTTATACAAGATACTGTGACGGAGGAATGTAAATGTTTTTGAGATGCCATGTTCCTCCAGACTGAATAGCTGTCTGTGTGTATTGTTATTGTACGTATTGTTTGTATTGTCTGCAACTATTGTGTAGGCCTACTGCTGCTACCCTGGCCAAGTCTCTCTTGAAAAGGGGATTTTAATCTCAATGAGATTTCCTGGTTAAATAAAGGTTAAATATAAATTACAAATTAAAAGCCTAAACCCACTAGAAAATTTCAGAATTTTCTACAAAAGCCTTTAAACATTGGAATTCACTACCAACTGATATTATTAAGAGATGCAGTAGTTTACGGAATTTCAAAAGTCTAAATATGGTTTAAGGAAAATCTGGGCCCGTATGTACAAAGATTCTAAGAGTAGGAGTGCTGATCTAGGATCAGGTTTCCCCTGTCCATATCCTAACCATATCCATTATGAGCTAAAGGATAAACTGATCCTAGATCAGCACTCCTACTCTGAGAATCTTTGTACATACAGACCCAGATCTGTAGATCTATCACATAGCTGAGACTCCAAATATTTCAGCCGCTCATCTATAATTGCCTAAACTACCTAAATCATTAAACGGTGCCGAGATCAAAGTAAAGCAATAGCCATGCGTGTACAATGTTTGACAGCATTTGTCTAAATGTTTTGTTTTAGTGAGGTTAAATGATTTATATGACGGATTAAGTAATGAATGAGAATTAGACTAAAGGTCTTCCTCCATCTTTGAGTATTAAAACAAAGGGCAGATCTGTCATCATCAATCATAACATAACATATATTATCGCTCTATTTGAATACCGCAATAGTTTTTATAATGTTTTATACTTGCTGATCATTTCTTTTCTTTTATAATTTGCTGTATTGCTATTTTTCTCTATAGGTTTGCTGTTAAGTAGATGTACTTTTTGTAATGTGTTTGTGCATGTATTTTGTGTTGTTTGTTTTTATTGTTTGATACATACTCTTTTGTTGTAGTTTATTGGGGACATCGGAAAATTGGTTTTGGTTATAAACACTAAATGCAATGCATCTGATGGTTGTTTTTTAACGTTGTACCAATGCTTTTGCTATGTCCCTGACAAATAAATATTTTTTTTTAAATGGATGGAGCTACAATTAGCTGTCAATCAAATACTTGTTTGAACCAAAGACAAGGTTTTGCTTTTCACAACAAAATACAATGATTGGTTCAAAAAAGTATTTGTGTTACTGGTAGCATATGGTAGCTCCACCCAATTTTGGGTGGGGACGTTTATGAAAATAATCATATGGATGATATAAAAAAAGTCATCTTTAAGTCCAAGACATGTCTTTACAGCTGAAGTTTATCATATTTCAATCTGGAATGTCTCAGGCTTTCAAATGATTGCAATTTTGATTTACCTTTTGCTTTTTGCTAAGGATTATGTCCAATGCTTAATGGACTATTGTTAGCAGTGGACAGTGAATTAAATATCTGGAATTATATTTTAAATTATTATTATTCGTATTATTATGTTAATTGGAAGCATTGTCTTGATACAATTGTTTGAAAATATTTGTAATAATTATGTTGTACCTTAATGCATGTTATTATGCCTTATATGTTAAAATATAATATTAGTGAGTACAATATATTATTGTGTGTCCACTTCAAAAACAGGCATTCTGAAGGCTAAAAACTTCTGTATACAGTTCAGTAAGTGTCTGTTTTTTGGGGCTTTTTTGTGTTTAATTTGTGCACATACTCTGATTGAATAGAATGGTTCACATGGTTCTAGATGAATCCATCCCCTCTGCTGGAGTGATTAAGTGACCACATAGTCCCATTCCTGTGCATCTAATTAGAGATGAGTTACATCTCAGAGATTGCACAACAATGTGCAATAGGTCATGACAGTGTAGATGGGACTTTAACACTGAAGTTTTTATTTATTTTCTTTTAAATGTTTTGTTCCCGATTTTTTCCCATTTTCTACAAGCCGTCGACTGTAATGTCAACAAACTCATATCAGCTTCCCTTCCAGGGCAGACAGCCAATTGCTGGCCCCTAGTGGCACTCCCAGCCAGAGCCAGTACTGACACGGCCGGTGGAATCGAACCCCGGTCGGAGTGGCCAGTGTCAAACGTTGTAACCGCTAGACCACCCCGGAGGCCCACACTGTAGTTTTTAAGTGTGTTTATAATAGAAACAGATTCCACCTCCTATCAGGACATCTGAAAAAATGTATTGAAGCAGTAATTAGGTTGAACCCACACCTTAGAAAAAGTATACAGGAGAACTCCAGAGCTACACAGTAGACCTCCAGAGCTACACAGTACTGTTAACATATGTCAAAACCTTTTTGACATTTCACTGCCCTCCAGCAATGTTTGGCTCAAGAACTAATGCTTCTCCTGCTTTGCTGCTCCCTTAGCAGAGTCCCTGGCAAGTGAAAATGTCCCATTTTTAAATATGTTGTAACATTGCCTTTGACCTTGCTATATTTACAAATCAACATTTGAGATCACATATAGGATCACATAAATAATTTCACAAAACTGACTATACCAACTATAGATCATATAAACATTTAACAATAAGCCATAGGGACTGCTGGGTGGCTCATCTTGCTAAGCCACTATTCTAGTGTATGGACTAGCACCACGGTATTGAATCCAGATCATGGCAGTGCCAACTATGGTCAGTGGCCCTGCAGGGTAATGCATAATTGGTGGTAGCTTCCACCCACAGTTTGCCGGTATAAAGGTGTACATGAAGTGTCTTCACCTGACTCCTGTCTGTGCAAGCTTAAGTTGTAGACGGTGGTGTGAAAAGGCAGCTCACATCACATGTTTTGTCAGGAGACCATGTCCTTGTCTACGCTCTCCCAAAGTTGCAGGGATCATGGCTTAGAATGCGATTGGGCATTCCAAATTGGGAGAAAAAGGGGAAAAAACAACCCAAGCCGTGCGTTCTCAGGATCTATAAGCACCTCTGGGGTGGGAAGTGGCTTTCAGCCTCATGCCGTGTCACCACCCCAGGCGTGTGCACATATCCTGAGAGCGCACGGCTTGTCATGGTTTATCCCTTACGTATGGTGATATAGAGCACAAATTATTCCTTTTAACATACAGTATGATTGTGCAGATACAAGCTAATTTCATAAAACTTGTAAAAGGTTGTGTAAGGAGCCACCAGATATTAAACAACTAGAAATATGTAGTTATTTTTACATAAATTATTTTTATTTTGCATGAACTTTTTTTTTGCATTTGAATAATCTGTTCCCACATTACATGTTTTTATTAAACATTTACACAATACAAGTTAAATATAAAAATTGTTGAACAGGCAGCACTCCACATCCCCACCTTCTACAGTTTTTTTTTTATTTTTTTCTATGAGATACCTGCACTGAACTGCGGGAGTTCTCAGTGTGTGAATTAGTTATTTCTCAATCTGTTATGAAGAGCTCCTAAAGAACACGAGTTCTGAGTATTCCTGGAAGTGTTCAACTCTCTTATTTTTGTTTTTTGTTTTTTTACATTTTCACAAATAATCATTTTGGGATCTAGTCAAGATGGTACAATGGCATTCTGCTCTGTTTCTACCAAATATGCCCCCTGGGGATAGGCACACTTAGAGTAAAGCAAGGGTCTGTGTTTGCCTCAAAGGCTCGAGATATTGAATAATCACCAATCAGCTTGAGGCATTTCTAGGCATACTCTGATTTGCTATTACAGTGTCCTATATGTTTATTTTGGAATCTGTCATTATTCCTTTAAAGTGGGACACTGTATGTATTATGGTTAGCCGCTGGAGGAAATTAAAAAATCTTGGTGGACGGAAGTTTTAAAAATAAGACTATGAAAGCGAAGAGATGGCAAGTGTGAAATTACAAACCCCCCATGCTAACCCGTTCCCATAAAAATAGCACATTCACAGAAATAATGTCTGTGAGACCCGCCAGCCTTTTCACCAGTACAGGCTGTAAAATGTCTGGGGGAGGCAATAACCCGGATGCCCAGAGCCTGCGCAGGCGGGTAGCCAAATTCCTGCTGTGCTGCTCTTCTGAGAGGGGTTTTGGAAAGGGCTCTGCCACAGTGCTCCTTTTCAACATTTCTCTGGTGTTTAAAATAATCTGTGGGGTGTGAGTGCTCTCCTGGATGTGCCTTCAGACTTTAGCGTCGGGCTCACTTTGAAATTGCCGTTTTGAAGGAGCTTGTGCTGGCCCTGGCTGGCTTTGTTGTGTGTCCAGTGGTTTTAATGGGACTCTGGCTAATGTAATGGTGAGGTCTGTCATTTTGTAGTGGGGCAGCAATACTGAATCAGGATATGAGCTGCAAGGACTTTCTCCTCAATCCCCCAGGCTCTATTGCCCCCAAGATGGAAGATGATACCAAAAAGCCTGCTTCTCCTTCCATCTGATGAGCAACAGTGGATGGGTTGAAGTATTTTGCCTCCAAGTAGTGCTCCACCATAGGGAGCAGGAAACAGTATGGCACAGATCACAGACCAACACAGTCACGTTTCACAGGCTATGTCAAGAGTTAGTTATTGAAAACTAAACTGCTGCAAACTATCTAGCGAGGAACTGTGTTTGTGTCTAAGTGCCTGGGTGTCATAATGGAGAGGCCTCCTATTACAATTTGATACAGTAGGACTAACTCTCACATTTCTGTTTTTTACATGGCGAATGCCATGCTTTTGAAATGGATTCAGTGAAAGATGGACTGAACGGTATCTCTAAGCTAGCTGCTCACAGTGAGTGAGACTGCAAAATCAATTATTTGCTTTGCTTTTCTTGTTTTCCCCTGAAATGACTCCCTTTTCCATTCCACCTCTGCTGTTTGGCGCATTACTAATCGGCTAGTACGACGTCTGTAGGAATTGATGTGACTTTAATCTTCCCTTGTGGCTGCTGAATAACATCTCAGGGGAGATTAAATACTGTGCAAATAGACTGCAGTATTGACCCTCTTCATTATTGTGCTGAGTTAAGAAAATGCAGGGTTCCAGTCCAGTCTGTGTGGGAATGTGTTGGTGGTGTGGAATATTAGACAGATTGAGCTTAAATGGACTCTCAAAAACCTATGATGGGCTTTATGGACAAGAATCAAGGCTCTGGCTCTAGATTTTGGGGTTTAATGGAGGTAGGGGGCATGGGAACATGTCAGGGCCCCGTTATATGGGACTGCAGGACCATCAGTGGTGGTCCATATAATTTAGGCGAGTGGGGCAGAAGGCCGAATCCCAATGTGCCGCTTTGTGTTTGATCATCCCTCTCAGCAACACATCAGAGAGAATTATGCCAATTCAGATACACCACTGGTTCCACCGCCACCTCTTATCTCATGGGGCCATTAAAAGGAGGTGAGCTATGAATGGCTGATGATTGTTTTTTTGTGATACACGTAACTGACCATGTGCTGCAGAAAGCCTAAAACAAAGCAGCAGCCTTTGAAGGTATAGCTCTTAGACAAAAACTGAGGTACAAGTGTGCTGGTCTGCAAAGAAGACACATGGGTTTTGGACAATGTGAGAGGAAATGGGCTGGACTTGTTCAAGTGGTTGGGTCTTTGAGAGCCAGCACTCACTGATTGCTCATTTCAGGCAGCTTACAGTCTGGCTGTTTGCACAAAGGCCAATGGGTGAAAAATGGTGATAGGGGTGGGGCTGTGGATATGGTCATGTGTCCACCTCTCCCATTTATGGGTAAATTTGCATTTTGCATCTGTACTCAGTTTTAGGTGGTTCTGTAAGAGTTATACTTCCTTTCACCTGCCAGAGTGATTATTGCTGCCGTATTCAGCTCTCAGCAAGTTCTCAGAGAAGGGCTAATCTATTCAGCAGCACATGAGAACTTATCATGGCTTTCGCTAATGACAGCTTCCCTCCTTAGGGTCAGTCACAAAAGTCACAAAAAGCTCCGCTATGACAAAAGGCTGTGATTAAATCCATAACATACCTACTAATCTTTCAATAAATAAATGGCTGTCTTACTCATGGGGGCTTGCTGTCCTTTCCCAAGATACAATTATTGTCTCCAGGCATTGTAGTGTGTGGTAAGTAGCCAGGCCACTAATCCACCCTTTGGTTTGCCAATTGTGAATGGCTCGGCGGGTGTAGTCATGACTTAATACCTGCTGCAGTGTTTTTTCTGGGCTGCCATTTCAATACCTGCCTCTGCACTCTTTCTCTGCTAGGAACATTGACAGCAGGAACACTTTCCTCTGAAATCTCTTGACACGTGGCGGCTCTCTGAATCTTTCTCCAGCTCCTGAAGGCTGTCGATCCCCTCATTTCCTGTTACCTTGTTTCTTGGTTTCCTCCTCCGAACCACAGCTGTCTGTTCTCATGTTCTTTCTCTGGTGTTCTCCTGCCTGGAAGTCAGCCTCTCCAATCACTCACCCTATGTGTGTGGCCCATATTCAATCTGACCACAATTAATTTTGACCTAAACTCTGAGTAAGGGGTCCAGAGCATTAAAGTACAATAGAACCTCAGCAATATGAACACAAATATATGCCATTTTGCAGACGCTTTTTTAAAATCCAAAGTGACTTACAGTAGTGAATGCATACATTTTTTCTGTATATTTAGTCCCAGTGGGAATTGAACCCACAACCTAAGTGTTGCCAATGCCATGCTCTACCTACTGAGCCACACAGAACACAGTTTCACAGTTCAGAACTGTGAAATGTTTGTAACTTTGAAATTGATATCAATATTGAGAATTAGAATCCTTCAATTATTGATTGGAATCGTTACTTACATTGCTGTAGCCTTTTTGTTTAGGCTATTTCCATGTAGCTATAACCCTTAGCTTTGGTAACAACTAATAATAAAACCAATGGTCATCAAGATCTCATTAGAACATTCTTTTTTTTGTTCTATGTTGGCTTTCCCAATGATTTCCTTTTCGGTGACTTGCTATCTTTTGAAAACTGTTTGATTTTGTTTTATGGCCCTTTTTCTGTCAAAATAGTAGATTTTTCACAATGTATTCTTTGCCAATAGTGACCCCATGCCCCATATTTCTTTCATCAATTGAAAATGTGATGAATTTCCATTTACTGCTCACCTTTTTGCATCTGTTATAATAAGGCTCTTGATAAGGTGTAATTTCATATGCTAGTTCTGGTTTCAAACCCTGTGTGGTTGACTGGTCAGTCCCTAACTTCAAGGTTTGTACCTTTGTTCTACTTAATTATATTCTTTTGCACACATTTTTTGTTCATTTGGATCATGCCCGTGCAAATACTGTTAATTAGCATGGAAAGTAAATTTAACTGTGTACTTCATTAAAAAACAAACACTTTCTCACCTTTGTTACTCAAATCTAGGGACCGGGTGCATTGCAATTGCAAATAGATTTTGGGCCAATGCCTCAAAAACATCATCAACTGTGAGTAATCCTGGCACTCACTGCCCCAGCCATTCCCCAAACTGAACCCTCCAACCCCAGCTCCTGTGATCCCATGTGCGATAAGTGCTTGGACTCGTGAAACATGGGCTAAATACTGCAGAACCCACTCCCAGCCTCCTTGGGCACAGTGTTGACCTGTTGTAGACATTTTATGGAAAGAATTCGATTCAATGCTCACCAATCTTGCGGCGACCACATAGGCCACAGATCAGATCATTTCTATTGTATATAGTTCTGTTATCTTCCATATTATAATTCATCATACATCGCTAGCATTCCCTGATGATGGGATTCTGACTCCAGAATTCAATAAAATAAGTAAAACAATGGGTTAAACAATTTCCCAGGGTTCTATCACATTCCTGTCTCCAGTGATATTAAGTTACATTTACATTTACATTTTAAGCATTTAGCAGATGCTCTCATCCAGAGCTGTGCATTAATACATGGTAGGAACAATCATAGTTCGCGCAAGAGATCAGTGCAGTAATACAGCGATAGACATTGTTGTAGGCAGCTGCATACCATACCTGTAACACTGGGAAGGAAAAGGTTAGTACTTTTTATTTATTTATAAATGAGGAGTAAGCAGGGATACATATACAAGAAGTATTGAGCAAGTAGGCAGTGGTGATGACAATTGGGTAGATGTACAATGAAGTTCTCCCTCTTCATTGTAAATCAGACAGAACTGTAACATGCAGGCTTGGACTGAGATCCTTAGCTCTTTAGAGATAGCTATGATTATAGATATATATAGGTTTTTGATTATAGATAAATGCCCCTGCTTTTGGGCTTGACAACTGAAAACAGTCCCCAACACTTGCGAGATCAAACAGTGTGAGGAGCCCACTGATGTCCCAACACCCTTCATTCTAAACCCGGGGCTTTCAAAATATTTCCTTTGACATCCTTCATAATAGTGTAAGAAATCATGAGTCCTCTGTGGAGAATTGCATTGCACTGCATCCTCAGCTTTCACAGCCTTTAGAATGAAAGGTAGAATCGGTGCTAATGTTCTGTAAAGGTTTTCCATTTAGGGACATGCAGGCTGTTGAATGTGATACAGATCCCACATTTTTTAATCAGTTATGGGAACAGAGAGCCATGTCTGTAATTGGGGAGGGAGGGAGGCACTAGCCCTTACACTGTGGAAATTGAAATTTTGTTTCAGACGGGAAGAGTAATGAGTGTGCACAGTGATTGAAAAACTGAGAGGTGTCAGAGGCGTGAGGACGCTGGCACAAGGCATCTCATCTTCTGCCAAGTGTTCAGCAGCAGACGTCGGTGGGTTTGAGGAGCTCTCAGAAATTGTATTAAAGATTGAACGACGACAAAAGACGTGAAGGGGATTGTTTCGCATTATGCGTCAGTTCACCCTCTGCCTTTCATCTCTGTGTGCCATTCACCAGCACGCAGGCCCTTTGTTTGCCTTGTCATATCATTATTTTAAGGTTTTCACCACAATAGTACTTTTTTGCCAAATTTCTTACCTGGTATATGAAAGCAGAAAGTATATTAATGCTGCACTTCTTGGCCAGAATACACTGTGCTGGAGATCAGCACTAACCACGGGAAATGACCCCACATGCTCTTCCTTGAGCTATAATCCTTTCCAATGAACTTTCAATCCACCCCCCGAAAACAAAAAACACACACACACACACACACACACATACTCATACATAGCAGGGAGGTCAACAGGAAGCAAGCTGGGATCTAACCAGAAGCAATTAAGACCATTCCACTCTTTCCGGGACTACTGCAGTAAACATTATTCTAGTAATACAACGCGATAACACTAATACCATAATTATGGCAACATTTATACAATGTGATGATAATGATAAATATGAGGAGTATCCAAGATGCAAGGTTCCATAGTCAGTAGTTTCTTGGCTGCATTGTGGCATTATTAACAGTGTTATGTAACCTATAGCCATGTCATTATTAAGTCTGTTGCAGCAAAATAAAATGGCAAGACTAATTGCAACGATAGCAAAACTTAAAGATAACATGTCAAATGTTTGGGAAACAGTTACAATAATATATTTCTGCCACCCTAAATATTTTTAATGGAGAGATCCATCATCCTAAACTGTTCTCCCATATAGCCAACTGTTACTCAGCAGTGAGTTGATAAGGAAATACAGTACCCTCCAAAATCATTAACACCCTTGATAAAGACGAGGAAAGATGGCTGTATAAAATAAACAGTAAAGGTAATGAGCTATATTGTATACAAAATACAATTGGAAACTGTATTATTTTATACTAATACAAAAAGTATATATACTGTATGTTTTGATTATATATATTTTATACAAATGCAATTGCTCAGAGAAAAATATTTTAGTTTTTTTAGAAAACCCTTTGTTGGTTTATTTTGAGGTATGATTAGGATCATTGTCTTGCAGAAAGTTACATTTGCAGCCAAGTTTCAGCTTCTTGGCAGATGGAACCAGGTTTTTGGCCAACACGTCTTGGTACTTGCTTGCTTCTTGATTTCAATTAACTATAAAAGAGTCCCATGACCAGTAGATGCAGAACAAGTCCATAAACTCAATAATCCACGGTTACAGTGGTTTTAAACTTCTTAATTATTGGCCTAATAGTGGAAAGTGGTATATTTAGTTTATGTAAATTAAATTTTAATTATGTAATTTTTTGTTGGTAATATTTTACCTGTAATGTTTATTTTATACAGCCTTCTTTGCTAATCTTTATCAAGGGTGTGGATCATTTCAGAGGGTATGCAGTATATTATCATGCAGGCAGATGCTTAAAAATTGCTGGATCACATGTCCATCCTATTGGTATCCACTTTGTGCAGGGATTAGTTATTGTAATTGAAATAATTATTGCTTTGGTTTATGAGGAATATGTTCCTAAATTAATGTCTGCCTCCTCCGAGGTGGGAACAACACTGAACAAGACACCGACACACACGGAAGGTCATGACTTCTCAGTGTTTCCCCCCACATTTAACTCCATTAGACATACAACCGACACCGAACACAGACACCGCGCCTTTTCAGTCTGGAGAACCTCTAACCTCAGCAGGCACACACGTATTTGGTGACTTTTCAAGTGCTTCCCAACTCATGCACACAGAGACACTTGAACCTTTCAGTCCGAGTTCTCACCCCAGACACGCCAAGACCCTCGCCACTTTTCAGTTTGAGTTCTCACTTAACACACACACACACACACGGAGACACTTGCCCCTATTTCAGTGAGATTTCTAGGCCAAATGCCCCGAGACACTCTCTACTTTTTCAGTGAGAGTTCTCGTGCCGTCGCCCAGAAACACGTGAGATCTCTCCACAATCGTGAGGCAATCACATGTTTGTCGTACACACCCCAAACCACAATTAACACAGCACAATTGACAGACCACAAACCACACCCACTCACAACACAAATCTTTAAGTGAATAATCACTTGACATTTACACCAATTAACACTAATGAACAATTATTGCCTTTGGAACAACCTTCCTGGCAACAGTTTGCACTCTCACACCCTGCGAGAGTGCCAAACCTGCTGCCGGAAAGTTCCACTGCTCCAAAGGCCTCCACAACCATGCCGTGGCAACAAAACAGGCAACCCTGCTCTTCCCCTGTTGCCAAGACCGACGCCCTCCACAGTCACATTGTCGAGTTTGTCCTGAGAATGCTGCATAGCATAAATAACAATAACAGGATGCAACATTTCATACACATATTCCTATTGTGCCTTTCAGAGTGAGGTCTGAAGTGTTTATTTTGAGGAAGGACTTCCAGAAGCTATTTTGTACAGGGCTGGAATAGATGGTTGTGTGAGGAGAGCACTTTTTTTTTTTTAACAGCGACCAATTTGTCACTCAGCCGCCTCCTTGTCACATTGGATTTCAGAGGAATTTTGCCATGTTTCACTCAGAAACGGACCCCTCTTTCAGGGAATGGACAGGTGTTCCAGGGATGTGGGGTGGGTCGGGGTGGCAGACTGAAGGTAGTGTGTAGTATTGTTGCCAAGGACAGATTTCTGCTCCAATGCCACAGATGCAAGGTATTCGCAATTTGATTGCCTTAGCGGAAATGCGTGCTACAAATTTGTATAAATTCTACATTTACTGGGACAGCCCAACCACAACCACTCTGTCACATTGGTCCTTTTGGAATATTATGCATAGACACATTTGCTGCCTTCCAACTGGCAATTGCACACATTTTGTGTTGTTTGGTCCTCATCTTAACCATGGTGGACCAGATTTTTAACTGCTAGCTATCGTAACAGCTGCCCTAACTGTAGCAGAGCACATGCATGTTTTGGAATGGGAGGGATCCTCAAAATGTTAACACACATTTTCATTGATCTATTCAAATGAGCCCCTTCTTTATGTCAAGAAGGGAGAGCAAAGTCTTCTCTGAAAAAACGGCTGAACAGAAGGTACTGAAATTTCAATCAACAACAATCACAAAATAACATTGACCTAATTTTTGTAACATTTAGAGTGTCGGTTTCATCCACTATTGTACAAATATGATATAAAACTGCTCTATTGCTTTAAGTCAACAGCGACAGGGCCAATTACTGATTGCAGATAAAAATAAATAGTCTTTATTTAAACATCTATGCACCAGCTGTGTTTCAGCTGCTATTTTGTTTTCCTGGTAATTATTTTCATTCCTTCGAATGGGCAAACTACCAGTTGGTTCATGATCAGCGTGCATCTGTGGGAGTAGCAGCATGGGCCAGGGGCGACCTGGCAGGTCATGTCACTGATGTTCCCCTGGATCTCGCCCTTGCATGATCAACCTGCCCCACCACATAGCGTGTGGGGAAACTGACAGCAAACACATCCCGGTGGACAGCGAAATTAAATTGGTTCCTGCATATGCAGAGTTTTATGCAAGGCAATCAGGCAGTGGTAGCTGTACTATTCCAGAGCACAAGTGGATGAAATATGAAGGCATGTGACATGGTCTCCGATAAGCAGAAAGAGTCCCCTATGTGTCTGGGACTCTGGGACATAAATACCCCTCTCTCAATGGCTGGTATTTTCACATGCTATTCTCACTCCCAGGAGTGAATGATAAATAAGATTACGTAACACATAAATAATGGTGCCGATAGTGGAAGGGCCCTGCACCCCTGCTATTTCCATTTGGTGCAATGGTTGATGTGCCAGTCAGGTTGAAACCCAAGCATTGAGTATGGGAGTGCCCACTGTGGGAAGATGCCAGCTTGACAGTTTCCTAACACTCTGGGACACATACAGTGCTGTGAAAGAGTAAATGCCTGCTAATGTCTTGTTTTTTGCCAAACTTTGAATCAAATGGATGTTTTACCATCACATAAGTCCTAATATGGATAAAAGGTGATGTGATATAACACAAAAAGTGGTTCTATGTAGCTTAGTAGGTAGAACATGGCGCTGACAACGCTCAGGCTGTGGGTTTGATGTTAAGTTACAACTTTTCCATGATCTACTCAGCGAAACGTAATCAGACACCAAATACCCCTATGGGAAAAAGTAAGTGCACCCCTAGCTTAAGTAACTGGTAAAAGCTCATGTATTAGCAATTACTTTAAATAAAAATGTCCTGTAAGTATTGATAAGTCTCTCATATTGCCTAGAAGGAATTGTTTCAACTCTGGCTTTCTTACATGTAGAGCTCACATCAGGTCCTTTCAATGCATCTCAATGGGCTTTCAGCTGTGGGATATATTCTGCTCCTGAGTACTCTGGTACAGCATGGAATACATCATTGAATGAACCCCACTGCTGTTGAAGTACCCCCATGTGAAACATGGTGCCAGAACGGTGGCGATTTTGCACTGCTTTGATAGTTCAGGACCTGGACATTGAGTTAATCCATGAGTCAACCATTTATTCCACCCTGTACCAGAGTACTCTGAAGCGGAATATGTTGCACAGCTGAAAGCCCATTGAGATGCATTGAAAGAGCCTGATGTGAGCTCTACATGCAAGAAAGCTGAAACAATTTTGTAAGGAAGAGTGCTCCAGAATTCCTTCTAGGCAATGCGAGAGACTTATCAATACTTACAGGATATTTTTTTTACTATTATAATTTTTTTACATTTGTTCAAATTTTCCCCCTTTTTTTCTTTTTTTTTTTCAATTTAGTAGTCAATTCAACCCTCTGTTTATTTCGATTCGCCCTCCCCTCACGAGCCCGTCACCCATCCTCTGGGTCAAGCTAATATACAGTATTTACAGGACTAGCTTTTACCAGTTACTGGAGCGAGGGGTGCACTTACTTTTTCCCATGGGGGGATTCAATGTTTGATGACTTTTTGATGTGTAGATAATGGAAAAGTTTTAACTTTTGTGCTCTTTGCACATCAAATCACCTTTTATTTATATTAGGACTTATGTGATGGTCAAATATAAT
Source organism: Aldrovandia affinis (assembly GCA_029706075.1). NCBI lineage: Eukaryota > Metazoa > Chordata > Actinopteri > Notacanthiformes > Halosauridae > Aldrovandia > Aldrovandia affinis. The sequence continues at coordinate 5,899,871 of JAINUG010000045.1, read as the reverse complement.
AAAAATTTGGCAAAAAAAAAAAAATTAGAGGCCTCCCAGGTGGTCTAGCGGTTGCAATGTTCGACACCGGACACTGTTCGATTCCACTGGCCACACCAGAGTCGGCTCTGATCGGGAGTGCCACCAGGGGGCGCCAATTTGCTGTCCGCCCAGGGAGGGGGGAGGGAAGCCGACATGAGTTCACTGCGTACAGGAGTGGCTCTGGAGTACTGGAGTTATGGTCGACGGCTTGGCGAGTGCCGTCTCAGAGGAGACGATACTTCGCCTTTGTCACTGCCAGTCACAGGGCTACGGCAGCGAACTCACAATACGAGGGGGGGATTTACATTAAAAGTAGAGGGTGTAATTGGCTACTAAATTGGGAGAAAATGGGATAAATAATTATCAGGCACTTACTTTTTCACAGTGCTGTACCAGTGGAGCCTAAGATCTGGAATGGATTATAGTGCGGTTTGCTCTGGCTCACTTTGTTGGCTGCATTAATCTTTTCATTGCACATGATTTTGTCAGGAATTGAACTGGTTGGATCACACAGGTAGCCCAGGTCTGGTTTGGAGGTAGCAAGGTAAAAGCAAGGAGTTCTGCACCGGTGCACTGTAAAGGACTCCCTTGCCCACCTCCTGTCCTCTCCGTACCTGCACAGGTAGTGTGTCCCACCTTTCAGTCACAACTCCAACTTCTGTCTGAGGTCCGTTCATTAAGTCTTCACTGTGTTTTCCTCTTTCTCCCCCTTACCGTGTCATTAACCGGTGAGATTCCATCTTTGGTGCTTGACAGCTTCCTCAGAGCAGGGGCACAGGGTGCACTCGACATCCATGTTGTCATTAGTGTTAAAACCAGTGTCACCTTTGTATCAGTGTCAACGTGTGTCATGCACTGGCGTGTTAACATGTACTGGTGATGGTTAATTAGTGTGTTGCATTGTTAGCTTTTTCCAGTGTTAGCATGTATCAGTGCTAGCATGTTATACTATATACTGTATGTACAGTATATATATATATACTGTATATATATAATGTCAGTGTGTCAGTGCTTGAGTGTGGCAGCATTAGTGTCATCTGTATCTAGAACAACTTACAAAGCTTATAATTGAACATGTTATCCATTTGTATAGCTGGAGAAATTTGAGTTCAGTACCTTGCTCAAGGGTACAACAGAACTGCCAAGCCTGTGATTTGAACATACAAAGTTCCAAGTCCAGCACAGTACTCAAAAAGAGATGAGCAGGATCACATGACCATGGGAAAAGGCTGTAAAACGCCCAGCTGTGAATGCATGCAGGAGGGTCTGAGCCCCAAGCAGTTTTACATTACGGTAGTGTCTTCTGGTAATGAGAGACCTATGAACCCCAACTTATGTTTGATTAGCATGGTTTAGTGCTTGGAAACATTATTTGGAAAACCTGTGTATTTTTCCCACATTCACAGAGAGTAATGTAACATGAATGGAATGTCATTTGTCAGTTTTCTTGTTATACCAGTGTGCACTGTAGCTCTAGTTGCCCATTAGGGGAGGCCATCATGCTATGCGATCACAGATCTCACAGGCCAAAAATGGGACCTGAGGATTGGGAGGAGTGGGAGGTGGTTTCATGGTTTGTCTTCCAGTGGTGAAATCCACTGGGATTAATGTCTGCTGCTTAAGAGTTTGAGTAATGGAACCTTAGAGAGTGCTGGATTAGATCTGAGAGAAACACACATAAATATTGTGTGTGTGTGTGTGTAACTGTATCTGTTTATGGCAGACGTGTGTGAGCAGCATTAAGCATTGTAAGGGTACTGAGCGGTGTCACACAGTATGTGGGAATGAATGCCTGTTATAGGTGAAAGTATACTTGATTGATTCTTATGATGTGGGAATATCAGGGAATATAACTTGTGCAATATAAGCACATGCATATAAAGATGTATACAAAGGAAATAATTACTTTAATATAACAGGTGCAATTCATATGCACTGTCACATTTCATTTGAACCTTTAGATCAATTTTTCTATATATTATGTTTACGTGTTTCACTTATGTATGCCGCTTCCTAATTAAGTTTGTTTATTTGATTAAAAATGAGTCTGTGTTTTCTCTTTCACAGATGAAGCTGTGAAGTAAACAAAAATGTGCATATTTATATAGTTACAAAGTTCTTTTGTATCAGGTTTTCTTTTATGGTATGTGCATGTGCTATGACTGTGAAACACTTGATTCTGTTTTATTTTGTTCATTGGGGTATTTTCATCCTACACGTGCTTTGCAAATGGTACTATCCTTGCTAGCTATTAGCAAATGAGTCATGCTAGCTGTGTGCTTTGACACATTATTTCTTTTATTTGTGCCATGCTCAGCCCTTTCTCATCCTTTCTCAGCAGGAGCGAGACCGTTGCAGTAGCCTCATTTAGAATCACACATTTGTTTGAATATGCTGCCACCTGTTGGACAAGGGGATAAACAGACAGTGCACAGAATACTATACTGTGAAAAAAATGTTTATTTATGACTGTAAAGTGGCAGGGTAAGTTGGTAATGATTCAATACACCATATTAAAATCTCTCCGTTGTTTTACTCAGGATCATTCAACATCAGCCTGCGCCCACCTGAAACCATCTTCAAAGTGATATTCTGGCTAGGCTACTTCAACAGCTGCCTCAACCCCATCATTTACCCCTGCTACAGCCGGGAGTTCAAGCTGGCCTTCATTCGCATCCTTAAGTGTCAGTGCCGTCGCAGGAAACGCCCAGGCTGGAGGGCCTACAACTGCCGCAGCTCCAACTTCAGCTCCTCTAGCCACTCGCGCAAGGACTCTGCCGACAACTACTCCGCCGGCCTGAACGGGAGCCAGCGGATGCTATCGTCTGCCACCCAGAGCCCCAGCTACCTGAGCAAGGGCTCGCTCCCTGGCGTGGAGCTGGAATCCTGCCACAGCTGGGGGACACGCTTCTCCCTACCTGGGAGCCCCCCTGACAGCCAGCGGGGGTCCCTGAAGGGGGGTGGTCCACCCGCCGCCAGCGAGTGTGACACAGTGCGCCCTGCTGGCGAGCAGAACAGCAGCAGTGACACATGTGACATCGTGCAACCAGTGAGAGAGCACGCTGCGTCGTCTTCAATGCCGACATCACTATAACTTGAAATGCATGGCCCCCCCCATCCTGGCTAATGGCTGCAGGCATCGCTGATGGTAATAGTCTATGGTATTGCTGTCATTTGTTTCCAGACACATGATGAATACAGGATGAATAAAGGGACCGATGCATACATGCACTGACCTTGTTCCTCATGGTAGTGGGGAAAGGGAAAACACCCAGTGTGATTGGCCATGTTTTTTCTTGATTTAGTCATGTGGTGTCTTTATTGTGTGTGTTCGTTTTAAAATAATCTAACGTGGTTAATTGGATTCAAAAGCATAAATGACAAATGACAATCTGAACTGACCGAAGAGAAAGCATGTAACTATAACTGTCAACCTCAGGACTAGATTGTGTTCTCTTTACACAAAAGAATAATCAATACTGGCCTATACCATTTGAGCCCCATAGCGGAGTGTACGGATCTGAATTGGCAGATGGCATCAGTGTTTATAGTCTGAAAATCACATGGAGTTGACACACATCTACATTCAAATGTGTTGTATGCAGGAGGGGAATTTAAAGCGCCCTTTAAATTCAGCTGTCCATGCTACTCACCGCTTGTAGAAACACCCACAGGAGTTTGTTTCGTTTCTATGTATTTGTTGGAGTAAACTGTGTGATGGATGTTGCTGTTCTGGAATTTCAAAGTAAAAACATTTTTGTCAGGTGAGAATGCATTTCAAACAGATCCTCCGTCACAGAAAGTAATATATGAAATAAAATATATATATTTAATATATGTCAAAATATGTTGCGTATTTTATAAAAATACATCAATTATTGCCAATGTCATATATGTAATCCCACATATAATGTTGGCATATTGTGTATGTATCTGCAGATATGTTTTTGTTGCAATACTTGATATTTTTGTAGCGCAAGATATTTCACAATGTGTATTTCTCATAAAAGGCATCAACCACGGAAAGGTGTGTGAAATGCATTGTTCCCTGCAAATACATCCCAAATCATTGGTAGCTGTTCATCATAGAGGTGTTTTCAGTTCAAGGGTGCAATCTTTCAACGACCCATTCCAAAAAGATTCCTTGAAGTCAAAGTACAATTTTGAATAGACGTTCTGTCTCCAACCTTCTGAAAAACAGAAACAAAGACATCTCCCTCAGAAACAAAGACACCTGCAACTGCACCTTTAAAGTGACCCGGAAAAAGTGTGCCATTAGATTTCATTGCACTTTGAGGCCTTTGCTGGTCGTCATCCGAGGCTGTCAGACGTACAGTGGACAAGCCTCTGGATTGGGAGATTTTGTTCAGACTGTAATGCAACGATTATGAATGTTTGGTCATGTGGACATCAGCAAGGCCAGCCCAACAGGATATGGGCGTGGCTCATCTAGGGAAAACTCCTTCCAATCGGAGGGTCTGACCCTTCTTAGCCCCCTCCCTCCCATGTGTTTTACCTATCAGAGAGGGGCAGTGGACCGTCAAGATTGGACGAGGCAGGAGAGGTCAGAGAGGGCATGCTGTGTAGATCGCAGCATTTTCCATCTCATCCTGTTTGGCCCTCCCACATGTCTAAGCGTCTTGTAAATACAGATAGCAAAATATAGAGTTTATGTATTTTATGGTGTGTATTGAATTTAGGCACATAAATTATTTAGTTTAAACTATTTATAGTTTATTATATAGTTTTATTATAGTTTGTCTTTAATTTCATTGTGGAGGGAGAAACAGAAAAATATTGGTAATAAAACAATTTCATGGATGTTATTTATTGTCATATAGTTCTTTTCTGGTTATAAAATAGGTGTAAATGTGTACAGGTAGTCTTTCATTGCAACTGACTTTCTACTTAAGTGGTTGTTGCCTCTGTAAGATAAATAAATATCACACTATTAACATCTGTTTTTAGGTGTGCCTTTGTTTCATTTTTTAACAAGTTTTTATCTCCATTTTTCTATTCCATTTCCAATTTGAAATGCTCTTTTGCAATTGCCCTTCCCATCAATGCAACATCTTCCATCAGTTTGGGAGGGCACAGACTAGCAAACACAAAACACAACCCCTGTGGTACAATTGTATTTAAGTTCAGTTTGGATTGAAAACCATTGAAAAATAAAAGGTCCATAAATAGCATACAAGAATCTATGTGCTTAGGTATTCTGTTCAAGATTAACATCTTCAACTCACAGCTTGGTTTTGTATGTGAATTGTAATTGACTAAGTTGCCATAGAGGTGCGCTCACTGCAAACAAACCTTTCCATGCACTTCCTTAGATCTTAATGTTACAGGTCTAACATCATTTATTACCTTGGCATGTGGTTTCTTTGACACAGGAATAATAGATTAGACGTTAAATATAGTTATAGAAAATATACATTTTCCATAACTGAAGAACAAAGCACACTTCCAACATGTGTTGCACCCTTTCAGAACTCTTAAGTCCATCTGGCTTTTCAAGGGTAGACTTTAAAAATGAGAGACACATCTCTCTCCAAACTCTGAGATCAGACCCTGACACATTTTCTGTCAAATTGCATAAAATGTATGTAACTGATTTTCAAAGATGACTGGATCTGATCATTGAATCTGTGGCTGTTTTTGGAGTAATTTACAAATGTAATAAAACAAAACTGTGGCTATCTTTTGTCTTCCCATAATAGTATTCAGTCCCTTCCAGGCCTCCTTTGCATTCCCCCACAGTCCACCAGCTGAGCTGTGCAGCCATTGCGCTGGAGGACTGCTCTACTTGTGCAGCTGACACAGGCAAACCAGGCGGGCCTTTGTCTTTAAAAACATGAGAATGTCAAAGAAAGATATTGGTGGGCATGGGCGATTCTAGGATTCTAGGATTAGTGGGGCTCAGCCCCCAATGAGAACATGAGATGCACACATGCAAAGCACATTTTTAATTAATTTACTGTTACATTCCCCAAAATAAAAACACAATGGTGGTCGCTCTCAAAATTGAAATACCACTCTCTATCTGTGGTATTTTTAAAAATAGGTATTAAGTAAAAAAGTTTTTTAGAAAAGAGTGACTAAACATTTTCATGGGGGCTGAGATGAAAGACAGGGGAGCTAAAGCCCCCCTAAATAGGGTCTAAAATTGCTACTGTTGGTGGGACCAGAAAAACTAGTAGCCTGTGGGTGCTTGCTGTGTTGTTGGCAGGAATGAATACAGCAGTAACCCAAGAAACCGTGGCCGACTTTAAACCCACCCTACCTCTACCAGGATGAAGCCAATTCTGTCCCACCACTGCAGATTTCCAGTCATAGTCAGCTAATGACATAGCCCAGACTTCAACTCATGACTACTGGGCCCAGCCTTTGCTCATAGCGCCCACCTTTGCTGACTGAGTCACTCAGTTGCCCCTGGCTGCTGAGCTTAAAGTAGTCAGGTCTACATGACGCAGAACATAAACACGAATTTGTCAGAGCACCATGGAATAAAGAGGAAGTGGCTTGGCCACACTGACCCTTTGATGGCCTTCCAGAAGTACCTCCCTACCCCCAGCAAGGGATTTGGAATTGAACCCACAACCTAAGTGTTGCCAACGCCATGCTCTATCTACTGAACCAAACAGAGCCACAATGCATGGAGGTAAGTGTCACAAACGGGTAGGAGAGAGTCCGTGTGAATACAGCCAACAAAGGGCCCGACACAGACACCGGTACTGTGATGGACGATGTAGCTGCGAAGATGGCATCACAGTAACGCAGATTAGTTAATCTGACTCGACACTGAGAGTAGCCTCTAAGCAGACTTGTGCATTCTGGATGGCCATAACAGGACACGGTCTCCTCCGGATACAGTCTAAAAATGTTTGTCTTCGGGCAGGTAGGCCAACAATTTCCCCAGCAGGCCAACCCTCTCCCTCTGCGGCCTCATCCTGTATGGTTGCATTGTCCCACACAGGATGTAGCTGTGAGGACAGATATGTATGAAAGTCAAATCAGCAAATACACACTGATGGGAATAAAAAAACTTCTCATTTTCTCTACATGCGCAGATTTGTGCACTAAGGTAAGAAAAATTGTTTCAAAAATATTGTCGCAAACAAATAAAGCAAATTGTAAACAAAATCATGCTTGTTGGTTGAAACACTTTGACCATGATCGTTAGAGTTTATATAGTAAAAGTGGCACTGTGCCTGAACAGTGACCCAGGGAGCCTTTGACAATAAATCTGAAAAGCAATGATCGCTGCTTGGCAGACTGGTTTCTTAAGAGATTCAATCATCTATTAACGAGCTGACTTACTGCAAACAAGCTCTTAGTTAGACACTGGTGATTGGATTCTGTGGGCCGAGCCAATAATGGGTATGAAAAGCAAAAGCAAGCTCCAGGAAACAATATCAAAGATGCACAGCTCTTAGTGAGTCAGACCCTTTATTGCTGACACGGACAAATGGACCAAGATTCTCCAGCAAGATGCTTTGTATTTCATGAATGGTGAATAATTCAAACGGGAAAAACTGCTTAACAATTCACAATCACTTTCATAAACTTTCTTTATTAACAATCAATTAAGTAATTCAATTCAATTAATCGCTTTGTCTTAAATGTATCTGGTTGGAGCATTCTTTTTCTTCCACAAAATTGTAAAGTGTTTGCATATACTCACAGATTACTTGACCAGATTTACAATTCATTCAAATTGTGCCCACAACAATTGTGGTGGCAGAGCTGTCCACAACAGCAGAGGTGCTGAAGTTCAGATCAGTTAAGTTGCTCTCAAATCCTGTAAATATGCAGGACAATATACCTTTTTTAATCAAAAGCGTTATCTTTGTAATGATTAAATGTATTTAATTCCATTGAACTGTGATCATTTAAATGTTTCAATATTACCTGAAGGAAAGCAAATGTTGTTACATCAGATATAATTAAGATAATTACCTACCAGCTGGCTCATTTGTTAGTCAATCAACACAAATGAAAACAGATCGTGAGCAATAATCAACTAGATTAGAAAGTGTGATAAACAAACTTTAGTTGGTTACCCTCTGGTGAATTTTCAAAGCTTAAAAATGGCAGTAGGGAAAGTTTTATGTTTTTTCATAAGACATCATCAGCTTGGATGGAGGGATGAAGGGATAGATGGATGGACATATAGAGAAAGGATGTAGTAGGGTATCCTAGTGGTTATACTTGTGTATAAAGATATAGAGTACATTTGACACATTGGTTTGGTAAAGTATTATGATAGCCAGGTTTAATGATATCATCAGCTAGAAGGATGGATGAAGGATGGATGAATGAGGACAGATAGATATGAGGACTGAGGTATCTTTTTGGTTATAGAGATTTACAGATTATGTCTTGATAACATATTGTAATTCAGAATATTACAATAAAGTTTTGCTTTATTGGCATTGCATATTTTACAATAGATATTGCCAAAACTTGTGTAGTTGTCATAACAATTATATTGTATAATGGAAAATATAGAAAATAACAATAATAATGTGCATCTCAGATCACATGCTGTCACTAGGTTGAATAAATTATCCAACTTGTAAATATTGTCATTGTGTGGCTAAGAAAATGTACAGTCAGCAAAGATTGGAACTTTGCAATGAAAACTATGCAAGTAGGCTAATGTTGATTTTATTTGATAATATCTGTATGTAACACATCTAGGGATGAGTTAGCACATAGCTCTGAAACCGACCACATGTAGGATTTAAAAAGGCGGGACTTAAGGCAGGATACATAACGTAAGCAGGAACCGAGATGGTTGCTAATTTCATGAAATCTACGAAACATGAGGTTGGAGAAAAAATATAACATTGGAGTTTATTAGGTATGTCAATTTAAGAGAATAAAGCTACCACACGTCAAGTTGAAATTTACAACCAGCTCTGAATGATCAACCTGCCATCTCCATTGGCATCGCATCTGCAGAATGGTGTATATGTCTTCAACCACAGAACAAACTCTGCCTTTAGAAATGTGTGTAGTCAGCCACCACTTCTTATGTCTCTCAGCAAGCTGAGCCACTCCTGTTACTGCGCTGGAGATCTGTGCAACTGATGCTATAGACACATGCAGACCACAGGTACCCAATCAGAAGAGTTTATATTGAGCAATGAGGCAGGACATATACCAACGACTGAAATGCTCCACATGTTACTTTGTCATGTTATGACAAATTATGCATCGCCCTGCAGGACTCCCAGCCACGGTTGGCTCCAGCCCAATGTGAATTTGATCTGGGCTATAGTACCCGTCACTGCATCAAGCAAAAGTGCCTCAATGGGATACGTCCCTTGGCAGGCCTCCAACATGCCATCAGGCCTTTTTATTCGAATAAACAAGTCTAAGAAAGCGAATTATTCTAAAGTCTTATAAGCCTCATTTGAAAACCAAACAACTGCATCACATTTTGTGTCAATCAAATATCCTACAATGATATGAATCAAACATCAAGGTTTTTAATGGTTTTGAATGCTATATCGATGATTAAATGATTGTATGTTTTTGGCTAAATAGTTGCTCCATTTTTTTGTGTTATATTTTAAGGCAGGTAAAACTGCTCCTCAATGATTTCATTAATAGATTTGTGCTTGCTAGTTGGTGTTCAACAAACAAATATTTAATTGTGTATATATAAATAGGTTAAATAGGTTTTTCATTATTTTAAATAGGTCAATACAGTATAATTCAAGCTAAAACAATATTACCAGAGTACGCTTTCACACATTCAGAATTGTTCTTTTCTGTCCCAGGGATGAGAACCAAATCAAAAGGAAAACGCATTGAACTCCTTGTGCCCTGGTCCTGGAATAGCCTACAAAAGCTTTAAATTACGAGAGCTTGTATGACTGGTTTCAAATGCATGTGATATGATTGCATCCAGATTTTTTTTTAAGTAACATTTGCAATTATTGATATGTGTATTGTCTGTAAGTATTGTGAGTTGTATATGAATATGTCAAATAAGCACAAATGGGAACAGACATGGACTGGATACATATGTGCATAAAGGCAGATGCATTCGCTAGCCACTGAATCAAAGTTTATTCAGTGAAGAAAATACATTAAAATACAACATTACAAAGGGGAAAGGAAATTATGTCACACAGGATATTGATGTGTGAGTGTCATTTCCTGTTGGATGACAAAAGTTCTGTCTGGTGTCTGGACCATAACAGCGTACTGAAAGTAGATCAACTGCGGCTTTGCAAAACATATGGGTATCTGGCTATTACTAATTTAAAAGATGTCTCTAACAGCTTCACTTTAAATAAAAAATGAAAGACAATCAGGGGCAGCAGAAAACTTATTCGTTTCTTTGTGTGGACACAAGGTGGCGAATTCCGTCATATAATTATGCAGTTGGAGCGAAACTGCTTTTATCCACTCCCTATCTCCATATACCCGATATCAAGTCGCCACTGGCTGAACATTAAAAGAATAATACCAAAACTAGCATACACAACACATTTTCAAGTAAATAAGTAAATTTAGACAGGGCAGTGTGTTTGTGAGAGAGATGGCTAGAGAGAAAAGATAGATAAATGGGAGATTGGTGTCTTTGCCATTTTTACAAAAGCGATTTGGATTCAAAATGAGATCTTGTTCTTATACAATATAATCGTGGATTATTTAAAGATAAGTCTATTGTTCCACGAGCAATATCATTTCATAAAACATTGTAGATATTTTGCCATATTTTCCTGCATAGAGATTGTAATCGTTTGTCACAACACTACATATCCCAGAATTATCCAGGTAATTTCCCGACGCACTTTGATTTGTCAAGAGAAGACGGAAGTTCATTTCAAGAAAGGACGACTTGCAGTCAGGTAGGAATGACAGAGCAAGTCAAATGTGTTTATCTTTATATTGTTTCAAAGTTGTTAACTTGCTAGCAAGGTATTTCTACGTTTATATCAGATATACTGTTACCCATTATCAACCGGATGTGCACATTCATGCAATATGTAGCTCCAGATAATTAAAAGTAGCTAGCAGAACAGGTCAGCCTTACTCGGCTGCGCACGCCAACAACACAAAAATAGAACAAGCTTCGGAATGCAATAACAGCAGTTTCACCATTTATTATAATTCAGCTATGAGCTATGGTTATGTGCACGACGATGAAACGTAGCTAATCTAGTGAGTTATTACGTTTAATTACGCAACGAGTTACCTCGCTACTGTTGTAACTTCAGCTAGCCAGCTAACGTTCGCTAGCTATTATGTATGTACTTAAAGTGTTGTAGCTAGGTAGGCTACACAAAGGCAGCACGGAAAGGACATCAATGTTTATGTTCGCTATCTGTACATTTAGATATATTTACAGTTATACGGGTATCGCAGAAAAGGCAAAGCCACTTATCTCACGTGTCTTGTGATTCCCTGGCCAACCCACACAAGAGCTATCCACGGCCCTGTGTTTTTTAATGTTCGCTAACTTGCCAACTAGCTCGCTGTAGTTGCGAATCTGCGGTCGTTGTGTATAGTCACAAAGCTCCTCTTGTCGCAATGGGCCTGAGACGTCGTGTGTTGTAGTCCGTCAACAAAACAGAGCCTCTCATGTTTGTTGCTTCTGCCTTTGCGTTAAAGAACGACTAGACGGCAGGCTAAATAATTATGCTATCCAAAATGAAACTAAGGGACCATGTTGTAAGTTGCACCGAGAAGTGTGTTCAATCAAGGTTGTTGGCCCTTGCATGGAGCTACAGTAAGAATTCTGTACGTGAATGGTCGTCATTGTGAACAAGGTCGTACTCGCACAGCTGAAGCATTCTAATAGTTTAATTCTAATAATCCAACAATGTTGACTCTGCTCCTTATCTCTGTTAAACAGCTGTCACTTGAAACAGTCTGTTACTTTTGTGCATCAGATAATGCATTCCACACCCAATGTACTGTGACCGGATGGGTTACAGTTTTAGATAGCCTGTCATGGAGTGCCTTCTCTCTGTGTGCAGGGAGATTTGCCTACAGAGTCTGGCATGGAGGAGGAGACGTTTACTGAAGGCCTGAGTACCCTGACCCTCTCCAAACAGCACAGCGGCCCTGACAGGGGCCTTGGCAGCCACGTCACTGCACACCCCAATCCTCAAGAACACGATGAAGACAGCTTCTTTGACTGCCAGGAGACACTAGATGAAGAGTCTGCCCTACGCAGAGGAGAAAGCGTAGCAGAAAAGGGGACAGGGATAGGAGACGGGGGAGGAGGGATAATGCACACAGCCGCAGAATGGAGGGAGAGACCAGAAGGCAGAGAGAGTGAGGGAAGTGATGGAGATGGAGATGGAGGGGAGGAATGGGAGGATTTGGGAGCAGCATGTGCAGCTCAGGGGATGGAAGGGAAGGAAGTAGGAGAACAGCAAGCTGGAGAAGGTGTGGAAGGGGCTGAGAGCTGGACTGAGTGCAGAGAGGAGGGAGAGAAGGAGCCAGAAGACGGTGACTTGGAGCTGAAGGAAGAGGAGGCACCCGAGTTCGATGAGGAACATCTGCGAGAGCTTGAGAAAGACTTGCCCGAGGAGGAGAGAGAGGTTTTTTTCTTTATTCTATCATCTTTCTTTTTTATGGTAATGTGAGAAACAAAAATAAATAAAGAATGGAACTATAAAGTAAAGTTATAAACCAAGCACTAGACTTTTGGCTTGAGCCCCCTCTTGGGTCACTGTTAATGGCAGAGTTAGCACTTGGTTAGGAGTCACCTAGGATACCACTAATGAATTCAGACCTTGGTGAATGTAGCACACGCATAGAGAATATAGTACATTTTATGACAAAGAAAAATCAAAGATCAAGCTAAATCAAACACACTTAACCATATGCAGAGAAAATATCAAAAGTAATACATTCATGAATGCATTTTAGATGTATTATTTAAGCTGAGAAATGTATTTCCAGCAGCTCTCCATACAATGTAATTTTTATATAATTCTGTGCATCCTGAGTATTAGTGTAACTCATAAAGGATGGCTTTTGCCTGCTGAGTGAGTACATATGTTTTCTACCTCAGGTGAATTGTTGTATGATGGTTTCTAACCTGCTGATGATTTTGTTCTTTAGAGTCGGAGAGAAGATAGTTTGAGGCTGAAAGAGACGGGGAATGGACAGTTCAAGAAAGGAGGTAGGTCCTACAGCTGACCAGCAGAGTGAGGACGTATAGGGCTGTTTTTTAATCTTCTGACCATAGGTCAAGACGACCATGCTAATGCTATTCAGTTGGGAGCCAGAACTGAATGAACACATCCCCCTGGTCATTACTCACTCACTAGCGCAAAACATGGCCACAGTTACAGTAGACTGCACTACATGGTAAACATTTGTTATTGTGTGGCAGTATATATGTGTGACATAATATATGTGTGATCATCATGGAATAATAGGTGTGCTGTTTGTGTCATCATTTTTATTTGAGAAATCACTGAATTCCAAATGTAGTCTCATTCTTTAGAAATGGATAGAATGGCATATCTTTGAGAAGTTTAACCCCTTAACTGGCACCCCTTATTTTTGACATTCCCACCTATTTAGATATACCCAAATATAACAGTTCATAGCTCAAGAACTGTGATGGCCACATGCCTAGATTTGGTATCATTTGAAAGGAAACACATTGTCCATGTGGATAGAATACAGCCTAAAGAACCAAAGATAAAAAATACAACAAAATAGGCATTGTCTAGTTTTATTGTGTAGAAACTCATATTTGAAAAGCAATAAAAGAGTCACATTTCATGATAGATTTAGGGCTTTTTGTGCATGCCTTGTACAATATGTCAAGGAACTGTGTGTGTGGTGGGGAAAAAAAAAAATCGAGACCCAAGGGCTCATGAACTAGAGGCCTTTTAGTGAGTAGTGTCACCGGTGGTCTCCAAGTGTCCCAAAACCTGTCCAAGGTGGCCAAATTGGCCCAATGATTTCTATTCACTTCTGTGAACACAAAACATACTAAAACATCTGATTGACTATAAAACCTGTTTCTATCACCCAAACCATTATGGATTGTTATTTTACTCACAAAACAGATACTAAAGTCTCCAGTGGTCCAATTCACTTCTGTGACATTGAAAATCACACAATAATATGTTGTCTATGAGACACACACACCAAAGTCAAACCAAAGAATTGGATAGCAACAACATAATTTATTTTCCAATGGTAGTTTTTAAAAACTTTTTTCCATTGAGTTTTTACAAAAAAACAGCGACAGCTGTCAACAATAGCAAACTAAATTAAATGTATCAAAATATTGCTCCAACATAAGTAATATATAATTATTATAACAATATATCAATAATATAACAAATATTTTTTCGCCAAGACAATATTGCACATCTGGCAATTGTCTGCCCTCATTGCACAAAACTATTTACAGTGTTTGTTAGTGTTCTTTCGTCAGGCAACACTGGAAAAGCTATAGGTTATTTTATTTTTCTTGTGCCAGTCATTGAAGCAGTCCCTCTTTGTTACAAAGCACAAGGGCAAGTCACAGGACATAAACTTGATAGGGGTCTTCTGGTGACAGAGCTGGCACTTCCACCTACCAACTGACCATTAGCTACTCACCGGTCGTAAACCGGATCCTGGTTTTTGAACCGGGTCTTCTTTGGGTCTTTTGGAATTGTAAAACCCAATAATACATCCAAATAAACTAAAGAAAATACTAAAGAGTTTTTCAAAACTGTAAAGTATGTGCACTCTCTTTAATCACGTGTCTTCATTAGCATCATGATGTACATAAAGTTAATTCACGATAGTAAATGCAACCCAAAGGCAACCTTATGTTGTTGTGAAGGATATCCCATTGGCTAGAACAGTAGACTGATTTCAGCATATATGGAGGGAAGTACTATCGATTATGCCACTGGATCATGCTACATGATCACATTACTGGTGGCGCTTGTTGGACATTGGCTGTTTGGCCAATACTTATCGGAGAATGACGGGCTTATTTTGTCGATTTACCATCATGTGGATATACATCATTCCTATGTGGAACGTAATCACATGTCTTGTAGACCCAGGAGAATGACATCTTTGCTGTTGTTGGAGATACAAAGCACAACTCTCTCGATTTGGCTTACACTTGTGACAAAACACGGTCACTACCTTTGTTTGTTAGAACCTTACAGTGATCAGGATTTCCACATTATCAACGATCTGTCATATTTTGGGACTTCAAGACTTCGCCGAAGATAAGGAGCAGCCGTTCTCCGAGAGTACCCTGCCTTTAATCGGGACAGGATTTTTTTTTAATTCCATCCCATATATGATGTAGAAGGCCCGCATTTGTTTTGCTTTGGGGTGACAAGGTATAACCCTGTGTTTTGCTGACTTTTTTTTGCAATTAATTTCAAGCCAATGTTTCTACAGCAGCTCAAACAAACAAACATAGCTGCAAACCAGGACCATTATTGTGTTGAACGATTCGACTAGAGAGGATTAGACTAGAGAATGAGGACAATGGACGAATTTGTTATATCTCAAAAGCCTTTTCTTGAACTCGGCAATATCCACTTGATGCACCATCTACAGATATCATTTATTCACAAGCTGCACATTTTCAGGACACAGCCTCAAATCCATAACAGAAGACTGGGTTACCTGCCAAATGACAATGCTAATTTTAATAGCCAAATATGATGCCTTATATAACAATTTTTTTCCCTACTGTAGCTTTTGATCCATGCGAAACACCTTTCACTGTTTGTGTTTTCTCTTTGCACTGAAGAGGTATGATGTGACTAATACCTGCAGTTTTGAGGACATCATAAAACTTCTGAGGAATATTAAGACACATGAATAACAGGAGAGCATTAACATTGTAACAAGGGGATAAACAATTTGAGATTTAACAGCTTTTCAGTTTGCCTCTTGATGATGTTTTTTACACATTTTACACTTGAAGTGTATATAATATTCAGTATATTCAGTAATGACCATTTTGTCATTATTTTATAGTTTTTCTGTAAATAGAGATTATACTCTGTCATGTTTTGTGACTGTTTCAATGGGCATTAGTATTTATTTTATTTTAATAATACCAAAACTCACTAGTATACAAACGATATCCAATTACTTTTCAACATTAATGTAGTATTGAGACATTATATATTGCTGAATAAAAGGTATACATATGTGTCAATATCCATAAGCCCCACTCCATGAATCAATATGCAATTATACATAATTAGTCGTCATTAAATTACATATTGAGATGTAGGATGAATGTTTTTGTCTGCTCAACAGATGGCTTGGTGAGGAGATTGCTGTTGCAGGAACTAAACTAAATCAATAAAACCAAGTTGCTGGAAACGTGGGGCCTTAATTATTGATAATCAATTTTTGCCTTGTCTATAGTGGGTTTTATTGAATGCTTTTACAGCAAATACAGTTTGTGTGTCTGGGGAAAAAACGTTTCGTTTTAATACTTCAAACATATTTGTTTAATGGTTTTATCACCCTAACTTGCATGTCGGGTAGATGTGTGTGTTTATTTATTGATCATCCCCTGTCTGCGTGCATGGCGCATGTGTGCGCGTGTGCGCACCCGAGTGCATGTGCGCGCGTGCAGGTTCGTGTGTCCACATGAGCGTGTGTTCGTCTGCGCAGTGCAGTATTGACCTGCCTATGTCTCCACAGAGCACACAGAAGCAGAGGCGTCTTACACTGCAGCCCTCGGGGTGTGTCCTGTGTGTTACAGCAAAGAGAGGTCAATCCTGTTCTCCAACCGCGCTGCCGCACGTCTGCACCTGGTACAGGCTGCACACCGCTTTAATCATCCAACTCACAATCATAGCAGACCACCTTATCCAGGGTCACTGTCAAAGTTTATATGTTTTACATGCCATCCATTCATACACCAGCTTCAGAAAGGAGCAGCTTTTCTGAAGCAAGTCAGTGCCATACTGAACATACTTGCTAGTGCCTTTGACTGACCACATAATATAGAACGAGATGGCTTTTTCATTCAGGGTGCACATTCGGTTTGCATTTAAATTAATTCAATCTGATCTTTTCTCAGAACTGTCGAGGAACACTAAATAACAGAATTCCGTTTCTCAATAGCATATAACCTTTCCATGAATCCATTGACATGTCTGTATTTTGAGGGCCTCCTCTCCAAGGGCATGTCAAGGAAAAATCTGCTGTAAATTTACAATAAAAATCACCACATTTCTGTCAGTTGAATGCAGTTACCACTTTATTTCACAGCCACTACCCATTTGTATTGGACAGGTGAGGAATGACCACAGCAGTGTTTGTCTGTTCTCTCCTTTTAGGATAAGACGGAGAAAGCCATAGCCGACTGCACAAAAGGTAAGCGGGAAAATATTGACATTGGTTGCTTATTTCTGTGTTTAGAAGAGAATATACTAGAAAGTTCTTTATTGTTTGTGTGTTCCTTATTAGACAAGATCATTTTAGATTTAGGTTATTTTTTATTTTTTTTTAGATTTTGTTTCCGATTTTTCTCCCAATTTAGTAGGCAATTTCTTTTTGTCAATTTTTGTGAGTTTGCTGCCGTAGTCCTGAGACTGACAGTGACAAAGGCGCCTCCTCCGAACCAGCACTCACAAAGCCATCTATTGTAACTCCGGTACACAAAGCCACTCCTATACGCAGCGAACTCATAACAGCCAATTGCCACCCCCTAGTGGCCCTCCCAGCCAGAGCCAATGCTGGCGTGGCCGCTGGAATCAACCCCGGTCGCAGTGGCTAGTGTCGAACGTTGTAACCGCTAGACCACCCGGGAGGCCCTGGATTTAGATTTTGGAGGAGATTAGGCTGCCCTCTTTAGTAGAAACCAGCTCAGTTGCACTCAGGCACAAGGCCGTTCCTGCTGTGTGCAGTGTCCATATTGATCAATTAATGCTTCCGTTATCCATGTGTTGACCTGATAAGTCAAACATATCTAAAACTTACATTGTCAGAGGAGGCCAATTCCTTATGAAAGTAGACTTACTAAAAATGTTATCAACTGTGTGCCATAGAAGACACTGTATTTTGGATGAGATTTTAAATCAAAGTCCGGTCTCACTGTGCTCATTAAAGATCTCATGCCACATAAAGTAGGGTTGTTAATACTGGTGTCCTAGTCAAATTCCCAATCTCACTCTCTCAGCCTGTCCAGTCATCCCCCTCCAGTTCATTGACTGTACACCCTACCTGCCGTTTACCTAGTTTGTCACTCTCAAAGAGAACCGAGTTTTCAGTTGGAGTTCCTGATTTCATAAATAAATACAAAAATGAGAGGAAAGTCACATTCATAAGATGGCATATCTCCAGGAGCATGCCATCCATAGCATTGTTTACCACTGGAAGATGAGAATTGGGATAAAATGTTCATTTTGTGTGCCGCTCAGCCATAGAGCTGAACCCCAACTACATCCGTGCCATCCTGAGGAGGGCGGAGCTCTACGAGAAGACGGAAAAGCTGGACGAGGCTCTGGAGGACTACAAGGCCATTGTGGAGAAGGACCCCAGCATCCAGCAGGCCAGGGAAGCCTGCATGGTAAGTATCCATCAACCCAACACACAGGGGATATGGATACGCCTAGACACAGACATACATGTAGTACACACGGAGAGACACACAGTGTTTACACCATCAACATTGCATAATGAAAATGTATACTAAACCCACTGACGCAGACACATAATGCATTATGCTCTCACACTATCGTAGTACAGATTGGATGCGTGGTATAATAACACACGTATTGATGCATTGATCATCTTCACACTGACACACTCCCATAACACCAGACACTGACAGTCGATTGCAGGAGTGCACAACGAAGGACGATCTGTTTTGGGATTTCGTGCATACTTCTGTTCTTAGCCCAAACGTTCATTTGGTGAAGTCATGAGATACAGTGCACCCCTCATCTAATGTAATAATGTTCACACTGACATACCCATGTCATACTGTATGTACTGATACACCTCAGTGAAATGTGTGTTTGCTGCTGGTCCGGCTATTGAGAGTGAACATTACCAACACACACAGTGGCTGCCTGTTGATTCATTACTTACTGCAGTAAAGTATTGAAGAATATAAGAATACATAATGATGAGAACGGGTCGTTACACCCATCTAGGCTGGTCAAGTTCTAATCTAAAGAGTAGCCAGTACTGAATCTAGCCTGAACTTGAATACCCCAAGTGTTTCTTCCTCTACCGGACCTGGCAAGCTGTTCCAGGCAAAAACAAAGCAAAAAAACATCCTAATATCTTTGCGGAATTTGCCTTTAACTAATTTCCACCTGTGGCCTCTTGTCCTGGTAACCGAACTTATCTTAACAAATCTTTGCTAGTCCCTTTTAGGAATTTAAAAACCTAAATCAAAGTCTATCCTCATAACCTTTACCTTTAATCCAAGGTACCAATTTAGTTGTCGTTCTTTGTACTTTTTCAAGAGCTTCTATATCTTACTTATAGTGTGGTGCCCAGGGGCCTCCCGGGTATCGGCTGTGGCCAGGAGTGCCAGTAGGGGGCGGCAATTGGCTGTCCACCCCAGGGAGGGGGGAGGGAAGCCGATATGAGTTTGCTGCGTACAGCAATGGCTCTGTGTACCGGAGTTACAGTTGGCGGCTTGGTGAGTGCCAGCTCAGAGGAGGCTGTACTTTGCCTTTGCAGACCTACCAACCTGTACGCATTTTGCGTACAAAGCACGCAATTCTTGGTCAAAATACGCATGTACGCAAATGTCCGCTGAAACTACGCAAAAAAAGAAAAATTCCGAGGGGCGCAAAATTTAAGAAAACGTAAAAAAACAACCTTTTTGGAACCACGGACCGGTTCCGAGAGGCGCCGTTACGTTTCGTACTCCCAAAAAATTCCCAAGGTTGGCAGGTCTGCCTTTGTCACTGCCGGTCTCAGGGCTACGGCAGCAAACTCACAATACGAGGGGGGGATTGACATGAAAAGAGAGGGTGTAATTGGCTACTAAATTGGGAGAAAATGGGAAAAAATCTGAAACAAAATCATTATAGTGTGGTGCCCAGAACTGCACACGGTACTAAAAATAAGGTCTAACAAAGGCATTACATAACATGAATCCTCCTTTGATTTATACTCAATACTTTTTGCTATGTATCCCAGCATCCTGTTGGCCTTTTTCACTGCTGTAGCACACTGCTTTGATGCAGATAGACTTTGATCAACTACAACTCTTTTATCAGTCTACAACAAAGTATTTTTCAAATTGAACACCTACAATTTTTTTCCCTCCTATAAAATACTCCTGACATTGTTTTTCCCCCATGCATAATTTTACATTTAGCAATATTGAATGTCATCTGCCATTTTTCTGCCCATTCTTGGATTTTGTTTAAATCATCTTGAATGACCTTAGTTAATACCAAATTGTTTGCTAAACCCCCAAGTTGTAACTATTTTGCTACTGACATGCCTATCAAGATTGTTTATATAAATAAGGAAGAGTTGTACATTTCAGAGGACTTGCTAGTGACTCACCCTTTCAAAGAGGCAGGAATTAAAAAATCCCACAAAAATATCAGAAAATACACTGCCATGATATTTATTTTTCTTTTACATTTATTTCTAATTTTTCCCCTGTTTTTCTCCCAATTTGGTTGCCAATTATACCCTCTATTTATCTAAATTCCCCCTCCCCCACGAGTCCGCCGCCTGTCCTCCGGGGCGAGACATTATTTCCGGGCCGAATTTATCCGCCTCTTCCGAGACGGAATTCTACCACGGACGCCTTTTTCCTGCTCCTCGACGGACTCGTGCCGGTTCACCCTCCCCCTTCCCCCGGAGGCGGACAGCCAAACGCCGCCTCTGATCGGGCTGACGAACTGCCATGATATTTTGAATGTCTTTCAGAAAATTGGGAGCTTAGCAAGTGCTGCTCTCTAAACCACAAGCCAAAAAGTGCATTGATGCTATACAGCTGCACGTGAATAATGCAGATGGCTAAATCCATTATAGTTGTGACTGTAAGGAATCTATATGTGGTTAAAACTTGTCCCGGTAAGGTCGCGGTCGATGGTGGCTGCATCTGAGTGGCTGATAGCGAAAGTTTCCTGCCAGCACCTTGGAAACTGTGTCGAGTCCTCAGAAGAGCAGAAAGACTTTAATCTGTCCATGCGTGGGCAGCTTTAATAAGAGAGACTGCAAGACAGTGTTCCTGCCCTGTCAAATGCCAGCAGAGAGCAGGAGCAGGAAGTTGTAGACGGTGAGGGGGACAGGGGATTGTTTCTGTGGCATTTTCCTCTCCTCCCTCTCCACATTTACATGACATTTTAAGCATTTAGCAGGCGCTCTTATCCAGAGCGACTTACAAGATGTGCATGAATACATGGTAGGAACAACCATAGTTCGTGCAAGAGATCAGTGCAGTAATACAGCGATAGACATCTTTGTAGGCAGCTGCGTACCATACCTGTAACACTGGGATGGAAAAGGTTAGTCATTTTTCTTTCAAAAAAATTTTTTTTTTTTAAATTTAGTAAGTAGGCAGTGGTGATGACAATTAGCTAGATGTACAGAATTCAGTGGTAGTGGAGTCTGAAAAGGTGGGTTTTGAGTTTTGCCATTTGATGGCAAATTGTCACCCATCAACTTTCCTGCCCCGCATCAAATGTCAGAGGGCCACATTTTTCTCCGAAATGTAAGGATGGAAACTCGCAAAGTATTTTGAACCCCAGAACCTCTCGTTCCTTCCACCCACCCATCTCAGTTGAAAAAGGCTCTGACTGTGTTCCAGTGTTGTTGGGCCACATGCGTAAACCAGTTCCAGTTCCGCTGCCAACTTAGCTACCCTGCCTTGGGCACAATCCCTGGCTTCTCACCGCTACGCTACCGACACAGATCTCTGGGATGTTTTGGTACCTTCACTTTATATTTAGTTTGTTGAGGCCCTGTCTTAAGAATGGTTTTAATGGGCTGGCGGATGGCCCAGCGGTCTAGTGCACCGCGCTTTGGAGCGGTGTGCGCTGCCCGTCAGAGACGCGGATCGAAACCCGCGTTTCTACCAGACCGGCCCTGGTCGTCAGCCCGATCGGAGGCGGCATTTGGCTGTCCGCCTCCGGGGAGGGGGAGGAGAGCCGGCACGAGTCCGCCGAGGAGAAGGTTAATGGAGTCCGTGGAAGATCTCCGTCTCGAAAGAAGGTGGGGAAATAGGTCCAGGAATACGAATCTCGTTCCCGGAGGACGGGCGGCGGACTCGTGAGGGTGGGGAATTGAAAATAAAATAGAGGGTATAATTGGCTACTAAATTGGGAGAAAAACGGGGGAAAAATCAGAAATATATATATATATATTTTTTTTTAAGAATGGTTTTAATGATGATGCTACTTTAGGCTGCATGTTGAACGGACGCCAGAAACACGGAAGCTCTGGAATCTCTTCAGTAAGAAGGAGATTAAATGGGTTTCAAGGCTTGCTGTAAACGGTACTCTCCCGTAAAATGCAAAGTAGAAAAAAAAGTATGTTAACACAGGTTAAGTAGGGCATTAGGAACTCATCCACCCTGGCAAGTGTGACAGACAAATGTGACTACTACTAAAAAAAATTGATTGGCGTAGTTCACCAAGGTGTGAAATGGTTTGGTGGTGTTTTTATACATACATTTTTTATTTTTTTTTTTTGACATATTGTAGAATATCTGTGGCAGTATCTAAGAGTCCCTGTTTATATCGCAGCGCTTCTAAACATTTGAAACCCATTTTGGGCAGAAAATCCTTTCCGCCATGCTTTTGTGCAGTGTTTGTTGATTTCCTTTTTTCCCTTGTCCATGCTACCTCATTGTGATTTGCTTTCCATCCTCTATTGTGGGCACCCTCCTGCAAGGGTTGACGCCGAGAACAGTGTTACGTGCGTACGAACACCAACGTTGTCAAGACAACCCGGGAGCAGCATAACCCAGTCCTTGAGCTTTCTTTAAAGCGACAAAAAGGAAAAGAAAAGAAACAAACAAAACATAACGAAAGGCAGGAGAGCGAGGAGAGATTGTTGCGTTCAACTCGCAGCAGGAGGCAACGGGTCGGGTTGTCTTGACCCGGTCGAGAAAGGCCGCGGCAGCAGCAGGAAGGGACCCATTTAGCCCCATTGTTTCAGCATGTCTCTCCAGTCCCCTCGCTCTGTGAAAGGCTCTCACCTCTGCGCTCAAAGGCCTGTCTTCTGCTATTAACATGTCCGTAATTCAGCACATTTGATTCTTTCCCCCTCCTCCCCTTCCCCCCACAGCGCCTGCCCAGGCAGATCGAAGAGAGGAATGAGAAACTGAAGGAGGAGATGATGGGTATGTGTGCATTCTTTTATCTTGTCATTATTATTATTATTGTTGTTGTCGTTGTTATTTCTCTTTGGTTGTTTCCACACTAGTGCTGTTATACTGCAGGGCTTAATGAGGACAAATAATTGCACAGAGGCCCCAGGCTGCTGTGGGTGGGCAGAAGTCAGGCAGAAGTGATTGAAAAATGTCTATACAAATTTAGAGAAAGGATATCTTGGTTTCCTGTTATGTATGTATGTATGTATGTATGTCTGTCTGTCTGTCTCTCTTTCTTTCTCTTTCTTTCCCTCTCTGTGAGATTCTCTCTGTCCCTCTTTCTCTTTCTTTCTTTGTCTCTTCCTCACTCTTCATGTCTGTCACTTGCTCCCTCCCTCCCTCCCTCTCACGCACGCTCTCTCAGTGTCTCTAGCCCCCTTCCCCCCTTCTCTCTCCCTTTCATCTGGGCTGTCCTGTGCTGTCTGTGGTGTTGTGTGTGTTGTGCATGTTTGTATGAGATCGAGTCCTCCACACACTGGAACGCCACAGAGAGAGAGAGGGTGAGTCAGCGCTACATTCATGTCAGCCCAGCACAGCTTGAGGAGCAGGAACCACAAATGAATCCGATTAATTCATACCCATTTTCAGTGATTTCATTGGCCATTTGACTTCTCAAAGTTAGTAGCGATGGGTAAGTCGTTAGCTCGTTTCACAAGAACAGCTTCTCACTGGGGCCACACATACTGAAAAATTTATGCATTCACTACTGTAAGTCGCGTTGGATAAAAGCATCTGCTAAATGGCGTACATTATTACTATATTATAAAAGTTGGCCCTAATGAGCGATATAATGCGTTACACTTTTAACACTGTGCTAGGCCGGATGGCTGAGTGAAGCCTGTGGTCCGCTCGCATGTGTCAGAAATGATGCCTCACCTCCACAAAGTGTAGCCTCACCTGTGCAGCTGGCAGCCGCGTGATTCTCACCTGCTTCATCGACTGGGATATAAATAACCCCAGCTGCACAAGGGAGGGGTTCTTACATGGGTGCTTTTGTTTTTTGTTTTTTCTTCTCATCAGTGTGACGGTTTTGTGCACAGGGAGAGAAGGTCCTAGTATGAGATCAGTAACACGGCACACCACACCACAAATCTGGGTCACATGGTTTGAAAAGCCAGAGGTGCCCCTGAGGTAAACGGCTGCCGTGACATTTATCCTTCGCATTTGCATTTTACGCCCGCTCTGTTGAGACGCCAATAAATTCACTCCACGACACCTCAAGACCAGTAATTGTGTCCCCGTAGGTTGTGGAAGCATAATGAAATTATTATATATATATATTTATTTTTTTACGGACCCCAGTGAGCACTTGTGTTTTTTACATTTGGCTCTCTGTTCTTCAGTCGTACGTACAGAGTGTTTCAGGGAGACACTTAAATCCGTGATTTGAACGTTGTTAATGTGCAGTTAAAAATATAGAAAATCTGCTGAAGAAAAAAAACGAAACTAAGATCAAATCGCTTTAGCAGATGAACGTGTGCAAAAGCACGAGTGTTGCTTAGGAAATGGAGCAGAATAGTGGCATTCTCTCCCTTCTTAACCATGATCTCAGTTGTTTGGACTAGAGAGGGGGTGATGTCATGATAAATCAGCCAACGGAGACTAAACTCGCTGCGGCGGGCGGATAAATAAGGAGGCGCGGCCTTCTGCGACAGCTGCCATGGCACCGCACGACATGCCCAAGGAGATCGCGCGCGGCTCTGCACAACCGCACACTCCCCTTCTTCTCAAGGAGGCCTTTACACATGTAGCGATTTGCACAGTTCTGTCTGAAAGCTTTCTACCGCCGCACAGCTGTGAGAGAAAGCTACGCTAAGATGAACAGTGCATCTTGTTCAAGTGGCTGGACGAGCCCAAGGCTGCTAAGACATTGCCCTGACTGGAGTCACTTTCAGTCAGAAATAAAAGGCTACAGAAAATGGTCAAAAGTAATATTAAGTGCAAATACATAAAACATACCTGACAGGTTTATGAGCATGGGATTACTCCTTTATAGAGAATTCACAGACAACCGGTGTGCTTTACAACAGTTGGCATGAAGTGATGTTATTCGTGCTGTGTAAAATAGGATCCAGTGATTGATCATACCGTGTATTAATGCACATCTTGTAAGCCGCTCTGGATGAGAGCGTCTGCTAAATGCTTAAAATGTCAAATGTAAATGTAGGAGACCATGCCCATTGTAAGTGTGGTGTATCACCATGTCAGCCGTCATAAAGCACGTTTGTTTTATGACATGGTAACGGCATTCTCGTGACGATGTTGCGTATGCTTTACGGGTGCCTTATTAACTCGAACGTACTGTGTGAACTTAAACCTAAGTTAACATTATGAACTCAAACATTGCAAGGGCTCAGTGTGTTCGTGCTAACCGGTGCGTGCGCAGATGAATCGGGAGCGCGTTCGGTGGGGTCTTCACACCCTCACATTCCCTCTCCCTCCGGCTGCCAGACGAGCTAGAGAAAGTAGTGTGAATATGAGTGTGTGTGAGCGAGGGGGAGGAGAGGTGGCATGAATGTTTTAATAGCAGAGACTGAAGAGATGGAAAGAGAGAGAGGCCAAGACTACATTTCTTTTTTTTAAGAACTAAGTAGGAAAGGGAAACATTTGGATCTACAGCAACAGAAGGGAGAATGGGATCAAATTCTGAAATATTTACTGCCGTGACAAGAGTGTCTTGCCAGCCAGCGCAAAAGGTTTTCTGTAGTAACGAGGTCATAATAACAAGCAAAACAACAAAATGCATGAATAATACTGGTAGTCATACTAATACACATAAATAACATGATAATCAGTTACAATGCACCCTCAAAAATCTAAAATACTCTGTTGGATTATCTCTGCATCATCATTCCTCACATTGCAAAAGTAATATAGGAAATGGTCATGCTGTAGACACAGTGTTTGAAGGCCCAGGGCATTGTGGGATTTTAGACCCTCCTGGTCAAGAAGTGTGTATGGTAGCCTCCTGCGTGATCTAGTGGTTTTCAACATCCGACCCTGGCCATGGCAACCGGGGTTAGATTCCGGGGTCTGCGCCAGAGTCTGCTCTGGCCGGGAGTGCCACCAGGGGGCGGCAATTGGCTGTCCGCCCCAGGGAGGGGAGAGGGAAGCTGACACTGTTCACTGCGCACAGGAGTGGCTCTGGGGTGCCGGAGTTACGGTAGACAGCATGACGAGTGCCCTCTTGGAGGAGACGATGCTTTGCCTTTGTCACTGCCGGTCACAGGGCTACGGCAGCGGAACTACAAGGGAGGGGATTGACCTAAGAATAGTGGGCTACTTAAGTAATTGGCTACCAAATTGGGAGAAAAACTGGATAAAATCAGAAAACAAATGTTAAAAAATAAAATAAATAAGTGTGTATGGTAGCACGTAGGCACAGGTCCGTGGCGTATATAACAAGCTCGGAGTACTGAACATTAGGACATGGGGCTCACAGTGGGTCTGGAGGTTGTTTGCAACCTGCTGAGCACATTGTTCCTTGGGTCGACATCACAAATTGATCAGACGGTGTTTGGCAAGGCTGCATATTAGTGTGCGAGGCAGAGGCAGCTGCTTGGCGACATTTCCTATTGATTTGACTACAGCAGAGCTTGGGAGCTGTGAGCAGAGTGGGGGACAATCTGCTTTCTGCGCCGCGGGAGCTAATTATGTCCTAGACCCGTGTAACGAACAGGACTGAAATCAGGGTCAGCGTTTGAAGAATCATCATCATCACCGAGCGCTAATGATTTCTACACCAGTCCCATTTGAGTGTTGTTGCTGGTGGTAGTATCCAGACTGAACTGGTTCTATTCAAAGTCTTGTCACAAAATGCACCGATACCACAAACTGTATTATATGAGGAGCAGGAGTTCAAAGCTTTGTGTAAACACTGTTCCCAGTCTTTTCTACTTTACGGTTTTAACCACAAAAAATTCAACGACACATACGGCTGCCTGAGAGTGTGACAATGTTCCACACACGCTGTCGATTTTTGTGTCTGCATCGATCCGTTTGCTGAAGGTGGGGCGGCTTCTGTAGAGAGCCTGGACTGTGGAGATCCTGCCTGTTTATAGCGAGACTGTGATATCCCAGCTGGCAGTGAGGCTGTGGGTACAGCCAGTGAACTGTTCCTGTTACTATCTGTGCTGGTGCCAATTGATTGGCCATTAGCTAGCTATCTATGTAAAGCCATGGTTTCTTCAGTTTCTTCAGTGTGTGTGTGTCTGTGTGTGAGAGAGAGATAGAGATAATGCATTTCCACATGTTCTTGCCTAGATGCTACTCGGTATGGCCTCTCTTATCATACCATGAACCTTTATATAATCTATTTGTGAGAGAATGTCATTGCTCTAGGCATTAAGAAGCAAGCCACGGTCATTATAACTAATCACTATTTGATGAGGCAGTTTACTTGTGTCATTTGTGTGTTTCTATGTCTTGCTCTGTCTTGTCATTAACAGTGGATTTAGCTAATCGTTAGCATACTGAGATTCAATACTCACACAATGAGATACACAGTGGGACTATTCCATGCAAGGTCTGGAAGACTAATGTTTTGGACAGGACCAATATGAATAATTGTTCTTCGGACATAATGTTGGAATCATTTGGAACTGGTTGTCTTTCACACATATTTTGTTCCGACATGAAGAGTAGAAGTCTATTGTTCTGTATAGTTCTATCTTCCATAGTACCTTTTCTCAAGAGGGAAAACTATT
This sequence comes from Aldrovandia affinis, assembly GCA_029706075.1. Classification (NCBI taxonomy): domain Eukaryota; kingdom Metazoa; phylum Chordata; class Actinopteri; order Notacanthiformes; family Halosauridae; genus Aldrovandia; species Aldrovandia affinis. Next base: position 5,871,806 of record JAINUG010000045.1, on the reverse strand, counting down.
TTGCCTATTTTTAGACAACAGACTGTTGTATTTGTATGGTTTTATGTGGCTCAGTGGGTAGATTGTGGGTTCAATTCCCACTGGGACCACATATACTGAAATGTATGCATTCACTACTGTAAGTCCTGTTGGATAAAAGCATCTGCTAAATGGCATATATTATGTTTATTATATTATTATGGACCTTTTCAGTACCATTTAGTATCATTTGTGGTGTCCGTAATGTGTTGTTGTGAACGCTGGAACATATTACCAAAGTGCTTACTTAACATCATACCAGAGTGCATTTTGAAACATCTGACCTTATCTGCATTTGTGTGTCCCCTTGCAGGCAAACTAAAGGACTTGGGCAACATGTTCTTGCGACCATTTGGCCTCTCGACTTCAAACTTCCAGGTCAACCAGGACCCCGGTAGCGGATCCTACTCCGTCAATTTTGTCCAGAATAACAACAACAGGTAGTCAAGGTTTCCGTCGATGCGGCGACACATTTCTCATCCGGCCTCCACGCCCCATGCCAAAGACTGACAGCCCCTCATCATCCCAACGTTGGAACAGAAGGCCCCAGAAGAGGTTGCAGAATATGACCGTGTCTGCAGCTGCAGGGGAGGGGGGGGGGGCTAGCTTGTGGTTAAGTGAAACCTGTCACATAAACCGTGTGTAAATACACTGTACAACAAAGAACTGTGTCTGGAGGTCAAGTGGCTTTGAAGCATCCCAGCTTTCATTAAAGTTTCACCGTTACACTCTTCTCAGTTTGCTTTTTTGTTTGTTTTTCTCTCTCTCTCTCTCTCTCTCTCTCTCTCTCTCTCTCTCTCTCTTCCCGTGTGTGAGTTCTACGCTATGTTTTAAGTCATCCCAAGAGTAAATGTTGTTGGTTTAATAAACGAGGTGAGATAAAACGAGACGTCACTTTAGAATCACACGCAGATATGCTTCAGTAGAATGTTTTTTTTTTTTTTTTTTTTTTTTTACTTCCCAATATGGATATTAAATTTGGTGTGGCATTTTCCCACAAAACCTTTGCCAAGAACTGTTCAAATAGGCTCTAATCTCAACAGTGGAAAATGTTTGTTTATTGGAATAATTGATAAACATGCAAATGACATGGTCTCAGTGGAACTTGTAAGACTTGTCGATTATATTTGATCTTATTCCGAGACAGCCTTTTTCAGTTTTTCAGGCTGTCATATTTATCCAACTCCCCTACAACTGAATTAGGTGATTTGGGTTTTTTTGTTTGTGTATTCTCACCTTGAACAATATCAGTGTTTTCAGCCTGAAGGAAAACATTGATATTTTTTTGTCTTTTGTTTTATTTTGTGTTTGTTCATTTTTTCCTGTACCATTTGAACATAAAATATATTACTATGGTACAACTGTGTGGGATTAGGCTGTTGTTCTTTACACAGAAATTTGGACTGGAAAATGATATGGATTTAGTTTTCACTTAGTACTGTAAAATTGTGAAATAAACATATCCGTGGAATACTACTGCCCTACAGTTGAGGTTGTAATATACAGTTTTTGTTTCATGCCTGAAAGAGGCAGAATATATTAATATGGCTGGTCCCACTTGTAAAAGGTTTATGAATAAGTACATTTACATTTACATTTTCTCTGCTAATGTCACAAAACAAGAGGTCCGTGAAAAATGCAAATGATAGCCAGAACCCCAAAACAATCACTTCCTAACCTAGAGTACATTAAGTATTCAGAAAAGGATATAAAAAATAAAAATAAACTTATTATGAGAGAAACACATTGTGCATCGTGGATGTATCCACCCTTTATATTACTTGAAATGATGTATTTGGTCTTAAGGAACCCCTGGGGTTACCTCCCCTCCCCTCCGCTCAGCTCAACGGCTGCCACGTGACGCTGGCCTTCAGAGCTCCAAGTCATACAGCACCGCTGGGCCTCCCTGTTCTGTCCTGCGTGCGTCAGCTGGGGAAGGGATTGGGTGTGGTCGGGAGATTAGTACACATTCTAGCTCTGTAACCGTGGTATAGTATCACTTGCACACACACACACAAAAATTCTCGTTCAAACATAGAAAGCAGATGTTTAACCGATGTTTGAATTGACAGAGAAAGTATAAAGACAAGCAAGATTCCAGCAAGCCCCACCTTGTCCAGGTTCAGGCAAGTGTTGTGATGGGCAGGTCACTCAGTTTTAAAAATATGAAAAACTTGAAATTAAATACCTGTTTTGTCCCAAATAATTGTTTTCTGGAACGAATATATATATATATATTTTTTAAATAGTGTCTTGCACACACATCTGTCCCGTTGACGAGCACTGTTTAAAAAAAAAAGCAGACTGTACCTTTTGACAGGCAGTAGTGGCAGAAAATGAACATTGAAATACTAAAATATTAACTAGCATGCCTATGGAGGGTGGGCCGTAGCCTTTCCAAAGTCTTCATTCACGATTCATATTCACTTTTAAGTAAAAGATCCACCAGCTTCACTCACTGCTGTGTTTTGGTACCGCGGCGGTTGAATAGAATTCTAAGAGCAAGTCAAACTTGCTGGGAGAAAATCCATCCATGTATGGGAGAGGCGACAGTGTAGTGTAATGGTTAGGGAACTGGACTTGTAACTCAGAGGTTGCTGGTTCAGTTCCCAGGTGGGGCACTGCCGTTGTACCCTTGAGCAAGGTACTTAACCTGAATTGCTTCACTAAAATATCCAACTGTATAAATGGATTGTATGTAAAGAAATGTAAACTGTGTAAGTCACTTTGGACAAGAGCGTCTGCTAAATGCCTAAAATGTGAAATGTGGAGAGAGGGACGGACATGCCTTAGCTGTGAGGCCTGTTCCTGTGCTTCTGCTTTTCTTCCTTTCCCTTTCTGGAAATGGCGGCCTGCAGTTCACGTTGTACTGGCAGTGTGACGCTCAGCTCACAGCAGGGGAAGCCACAGAGAATTCAAGATGGTGTGTGTGTGTGTGTGAGTGAGAGAATCTGTGCATCAGTGCTTAAACGGCTTCCTCTTTATAAAGAGGCGGATGGGATCCAAGATTTGGAGTTCCTGCTGTGGAGGTGCTGCAAATATAGCTTGTAGAGTGCAAATATGACCTGCAAGTGCACTGGCGTTACAGCAATTTCAATTTCAATGCGCTGGAGTTGGTTGGATCTCTGTATTGGTATTTGGCTGTGTGCTGACGCAAAAGACTGAAATGTGTAAGTAAAGTGTATGTGTTATTGCTTGGGTAGATGTGTGTTTGTGTGGGAAAGATAATTACTGGTGGAGCGTTTATCTAAGCAAAAGCGTGTGAATGGTAGATGGCTATTGTTGTGAGTGAGTTATCAGTGAGTGCATGCGTGTGTGGATTTTGGTGCAAGGGTGTGTAGATCAGTTATAATAATAATAATAATAATAATACATTTAATTTGAAGCGCCTGTCAAGGAACCCAAGGACGCTATAACCTAGGCTGTACAGGATACAAATGGCGAAAATTTAAAAGCATTTGACACCATTAAAAGCACAAAGTCCTAGAAATCAGCTGAACTAAACTACAGAAAAGCCAGGCTGAAGAGGTGAGTTATGCTTCACCGACACTGACTTAGATGAATTGACTTCAGTCCAGGAATATTCTCAACAATATTCTTACGACAGCCAGAGCCCAGTTTTTAAGGCTGTTTCAAGCTGAGAAAATGGCTTCTGCTTGCCATCTATAGCCAACTCTGGATTATTTCAAGGCAATTTCATAACAAACCCCAACCATCTGCCGCTGTACTGGTATAGCATAGCACATGCAATGGTTATTATGGTTATTATAAAGTATATATATTTGTATTCTACTCTTGCGCTTGTAATTCCATGTTATTGGAAATAAATAAATGCAAGAAAAACCTGAAATACCCTGTATCTTGTGTCTTGGTTTTCGATACCGAGAGAAATCTGCTTTTTGATAGGGCAGGCCTCCTTGGCTGTTTATACTGCACTTGGTGGCACACACTTTCAGCAGATGCCTGCACAAATTGGTACATTTGAAAGGTTTTCAACATGGATAACAAGGTTAGGTACAGGGTCATTCATCACTCATATAATCATAAATATAATCATTTTTTCTCCATCTTCATAAATATTTATTTTCGCCATTTCTATGCCTTCCATAGATGGCAGCACAGCATAGCCCAGCTGCAGTGTGAAGGGAGGGGCATTGATTGGCCGGCCAATCAGTGATGCACATTCCTGCCATTCTGCCCTCTAGTTGGCTTTCCACCAATTGCAGTGTTGCTCCAGAGGCCAGTCAGCACCCCTTCAACATTGCAGCGTTGGAAGATAAGAGGGAACGGAAGAGAGGGGAGGTTACAGGGGCTCCCACAGAAGCAACATCACAGATGGAAAAGTAAACTATAAAGAAAAAGTGTCGTCATTCAGCAGGACCACCGTTCGCTGAGTTATACAAACCAATAAATCGGCCATCCCAGAGTGGGTGGTCCCCATAGCCCAGGACAGCACAGACCAGCTGGAGTGTGAAAGGAGGGGCATTGATTGGCCGGCTACTCATCAGCAATGCGCATTCCTGCCAGCCACACTAACATATCAAATCTTCGGCCAGCTGCAGGATGCAGAGGATGTCGGCTATAGCAGCCTGATTATACTACAGGGCCTTATCGGGAGGACCTCTCCTGTTTACTGGGGTGTAGGGCAGTGTGTGGAGCCCAGAAAAAGAGAGCAGAAAGATCTCTGTCACAGGGGAGAGAAGGCCAAAGGATTTTGTTTTTTTGTTTACCATTTTTTAAATCCACCATTGTCTTGAAGTCACTAGCTACTACTCATTTCAGCTTGAGTTTATCAATGCTCAGATCTACCAAAAATGAGTGATCCCATTTTTTTAAATGTTAGGCGAATACAAATTGTAATAAGGAGAGATAAGGTGTTTTCCCGTGTTCCGTGGTTTGTTAGTCCAAATTAGATGGACTGCTGCCATCTACTTTGTAATCCATTTGAAATGAAAGTATTATCATTTAGCTCTTCCATTGCTTACGCACACTATGCAGCCACGCCTCAGGATTTCCTCTTTTCCAGTGAAGACGAGTCTCCAAATAGATAATTATACTGTATATACAGGGGGTAGACAAAATAATGGAAGCGCCAAGCAATATAAAAATGTTAGCTAATATGTTCAAATTGTTGCATATTGGCCTTGATTACAAGCGGTTTCCAAATGGCAGCCCTACTATAAATGTCACCTTTGTGAAGCTCACAATATAGTTTTTGTTGAGACTGGGTCACAACAATATAGATTCAGTTCTATGGCAATTTTTGAGACCATTGTTTTGTGTTTTTTAGCAACTAACCTGTTAAGTGTCCATCTCTCCGTCGCTGAGCTTTGACTTGCGACCACCGTTCCAGTTTCCTGGTGCAGTTTTTCTTGTCTGGTGCATGCCGTCATGATTTTCAACACTGCTCCCCTTGATGCATTCAAAAATTGCGCCGTTTCTGACTGACACAACTGCAATTCAGGCACCATCCATTTGACTTCTTTCAAAATCTGTTAAGATCTCTCATGTTTTAGAAACTCACATATTGTTATAGCATCACATAACATAATTTCTAGCAGAAACATATTGGTAATTAATATTGACATTAATATGAAACACATGTGCAGTCTCCTTTTTAATTGCAATTTAGTTACTTCAAAATATGAGTCATTTTTCATTTGGTGTTTCCATTATTTTGTATACCCCCTGTATATATCCCTGCCCTTTGTTTTTACTGGACACAATTACATTACACATTGCCATATTAGTGTCAGAAAGAACCAGCCTGTTCCTGCTGTACTCAAACATACTGTACCGAAGGGTGGGTAATCACACAGCAGTGATCTGAAATCGAATCGCATAAGGGTGCAGTACATTTGTCCCCACCTGGGGCAGTGTACAGGTGCTAACTGCCCACTGAGTTATCAGTTTGTGTGTGTCGGTCTGTGACCAAAACTGAGAAAGGTAGGGATTGATTTTGATTTCATTGATTTGCCTATTGTGATTACTTGCAGGGTAAGCAAGAAATGTGTTGTATTTCTGGGCAGCCAAACAGCTTTTGTGGGTGGCAGAGGCACACACCTCTGCAGAGGTGGCATTCTAACTGGTTCTCTGTGGCTCAGTTGGTAGAGAACAGCGTTGGCAACGCTTAGGTTGTGGGTTCAATCCCCACTGGGGCCACATATACTGAGAAAAAAAAAAAAAAAAAAAAGTATGCATTCACTACTGTAAGTTGCTTTGGATAAAAGCGCCTGCTAAATGGTGTATATTATATTATTATATTAATTGAAGCTGCTTTCCAGAATTTCCTAAAACAGCCCCAATCAATGCAGCAAATGAAATCACATTTAACTGCAATTCTACCACAAATACAGTATGAGGCATAGGAAACACTCCAAGATGACTGCACTTGATATGATAGGCCTGATGATGATTCAAGTGCCTCTTGTTGAACTGGTATTGGCTCAGTGTGTGTTGCTATCCATTTTTGTGGTTACTGTTGCTCTAGTAATCTGATTGGATGCACTTTGCTTTATAAGTCACTCTGTATAGGAGTGCCTGCCAAATGAAGGTAATAACACAAGCACAAAGCAGCACAGTACAATGGATGAAAGGTATGAAGGTACCCTTCAATATCTGTTTGCAGGTGAGAGAAAATGTCATTTTAAAATAAAGGCATGGTTTATTTTTTTATTAAAAATGGGTACTATCTATTATCTCTTTCAGGTCCACTGAATTTCTTCTTGTGTCGTTTAAAATGTGCTAGAGCTCATGAGAGAAATAGAGCAGGGTTCTTACCCTTGATTTCCACAAGACAGCATGTAGTAACACCCCACAACCCAAGCATCACCTGCACAACGGTTGGTCAATGGTCAAATTAGTTGAAGTAACTAAATTGCAAAATCATTCACAGTTCACATCTTTTTTAAAGGAATGGTGCATACCTAATTAAAACAGGCCCCAAAAGTTGCATTAAACATTTATTAGAACTTAAATGATTTGCCCCTTTTATTAGAATTGTCCATTTCTGGGCCCTTAGTCTACCAACAGAAACATATCTATTTGTCAGACTTAAAGGCCCCCGAAATGGACAAAGGTCAAAACAAAACATTTTAGGGAATGTTGGGGGCAGAGGGAGGAGTCGGAGTATAAATAATGACAACTAGGTCAGATTCAAGTTAACATTTTATTTACATAATCTTCAGAAAACATTTACACAAATGACTATTTTTCCCCAATGTGTTTTTCTATCCACTGTACAGCATTCTCTGATCTGCAAACAGATAGGTAAATCAAACATAAAATGAACTAAAACAACGCCAACCACCATTATAAAATGTGTTTCACCCTGGGGTTAACAATGGTCAATCAGTGTGTTCTACCGAGAAGATGTCCATTTGGTGAGCCCAAACCCATCGCTCTCAAATTGTTCAAGGAGACAGTATAGATGGGGGGGGGGGTTCCAGTCCTAAAGTGCAGAGGGATATTAGGATGTGGGGCACCTGTGATATTGGGGCAAAGCAGGGTGGCTTCAGGCCAAAACAAGTGTTTCAGTTTAGCACCAAACGAAACAAAAATGGCCTAAATGCTTTGTAATGACATTTAAAAACACTCGTCAGTAAAACTTCATACTTACAAATAAATATGCCATAATTCAGTGAAATAAAGAAACAAAGTCAGAGAATTCATTTGTTGTGCTGTAAATACCCTCCACACCCCCCCCATAGAAAAATGTATTAATAGCACTGAATAAACACAAATACAGTATTCAAACCAGCGGGTTTATCCTTACCAAGATATCCTTCCTTCTGAACTTGCAGTGTCGGGATCACATTATACACACTCTCGAGATGCACAGGTTTGGGAGACAGATGAGACATAAGATGCAATTACTAACCATAATATTTTACCTCACAATTATTTTGTCAACAGAAATGTCCAAATGTTTGTCCGGTAATAGTAAGGACAGTCAAATCTGAGCATTCATAATTAAAATGTTTGATATGAAATTCCTATGACAAATAGTTAAATAAATCCTTAGGTAAAGTGAATGTGCTATGAATGGAGTAAGCAGCTGAGCAGCTCCTGATGCTGCAGGTACGAACCAGTGCAACTGAATGAAAGAACTGCAAATACCATACTAGTGTTCACATTAACACTCAAAAGACCCATCGCTAGCCTTCAGCTCTCCATAGCAACAACTTGCCCTGAGTTTCAGCCCTTTCTAAAAGGCAAGTGCCAGCTCATTTCCCATTATTTTACATTTATATTTCACGTGACAAGCATACCGTCTCACTTGATTCCTGAAGTGTGACGTACAATATGCACGGTATGAATACACCTCGTTAGAAGTAGCACATTCCAGCTGTGTAGTGCATATGTCCTTCAAATGTTACAGGCACATCGACCCATTCCAGATATTACACAACTCAATGATGCTGTGCACATTTTCTGTTTTCCTATCGCAGATGAGATTCAACAGGATTAAATATGAGACCAGTCAAATTAAAGTAACTCATTATTACCGGTCCTCGGGAGCAGTTTGTTTCTCCGACCAAAACTGACAAGTATGCTCGACGACAAGCTAAGGTGTCTGCTATTCTACAAGGCCACAAAAACAGAGAGATGGAGGGGGAGATGGAGAGAGAGAGAGCAATGGGGAGAGACAAAGATAGAGAATTGCTAGGGAAGCAGACATCAAGCAGAGAGATAAGATAAAATGTGCAGAGATATAAACAGATAAAGAGATGAGGAAAACAGCTAGCAGGCGAAGTGAAAGAGCAAGGAAAGACCAACTGAGGGAGAGCTGGAGAGAGGTGAGAGGCCAGATGCTAGCTGGGGGGCGTATGCCGCTTTGAAAGGCAGGCGCACTGGCTGGCTGCCCTACACTCAGAGGAGATGAAAGGGGAGCAGGCAGCGTTCTCCCTGAACAGCATTGGAGGTGACCGGGGCTTAGAATCGCCTCCGTGCTAGAAGCTCAGCGCTGGGTAGAAGCGAAGCTGGCCACGTGCCATGCCACCAGCAAGGCCTTTCCACCTCGAATCCACTCCGCCAGAGTCTCCGATCATCGCTGCCCCGGACAACATAGCACAACAATCGTCTTCATCATTATCGCGGGTCTCTTCACTGAGCATGGCTGAGACAAATCAACCTCTCCTTCTCGCTGTAACTCAAAGAGAATACACGTTTCCCTCTCTCAGCTTCCAGCTCGTGCGGTTCTGCTAATCCGATTTAACCGCTAACAGACACTTAACGGTCGAGCAGACGGGCCTCATCCACCAGATAGCCATTGGATCAAATTACCCAACTGCCATGGCATTCCATGCAAGTAATCCCCCCGCCATGAACAAAGGGACTCCTCCCCTCCGGCACAAGCCCCCACCCCACCTCCTCCACACGAGACCGCCAGGGCAACCAGGGCTCCTACGCTGCTGGGTTAGCCTGATACAACCTCCTCCCATGGGTAGTTAGGGAATGCTACACCACGCACCCTCTTTCTCTTCCATCCATTCCCTCCTATCCATCGCAGCTGCAGTCCAAAAGACATACGTAGCCCAACTCCTATTGAGCTATTGAGTCGGAAGCAAAACAGGGATGCCTTATCAGTGAGGATATAACTAGTGTCATCTCGAGTCCTTTATGGACTCATTAGGTGCAAAATGCCTTACATGAATGGAAAGAAAAGAAGAAGAAAAAATCCTTCACAGTACAAATTCAGAGCACCATGTTTTGTGAATCTGGCTTCAGTTTGGCCTCCTAATGGTAGAGAAAGTTAAAATGTCCTAGATCAGGGGCTGATTCTACAGCAATAATACCTGACCTCCACGTGGAGGAGACCGGCGCCTGCCCTGCCCTGCCCTGCCCTGCCCTGATCCCTTATCCAGTGGGCAGAGATCTTGTGCCGTCTGACCCAACCCCACAGGCGGACCAGCTGAGACAGCAAGAGCACAGAGAGCTAGACTCCAGGACACTCGGATATCAATAATTAAACACTTCCAGCGGAGGGGGGTTCCAGGGGCAGTGGGGGAGGGGGAACAAGGGGGTGGAGTAACCTTTTCTTCTCTGCATATCTTGCCTTTTCTTGCTCGCCTTCTGGGACTAATGTGACAGTGGCAGAAAGCAAAAACAGAACATGGTATGCAGTTGTGATGAAATTAAACCCCTTGTCCATATCTGTAGGTACTGTATTGCTATGGTACTGCAGCACATCCCATTATTTTGAAAGTAGCTACCATAGTAATGGCTGATCCAGTCTGCTGGATAAAATAACGGTTTCTTTTAACAGGAGTAATAGTGCATGGTTTTATTGTTCAAGTATGTACTGCAATTAGCGTCATAACATTTAGGACCGGGTTGCAGCAATCCTGAAAAAGTATTCTATTCAGTACCATTATAATCTTGGTACATGAACTCCTAATGCATTTAGTTGCGCTGTATAGCAAAGCTTATGGAAAACAAGCCCAATACCATCTGGCCTTGCCCTCATCAAGTTGCTACAGAAACAGCTCGATCCAGTATGCACAGTTTGGAGGCCGTGTGGACAAAATTGCAATCCAAAATGACAGTGCGCACTGGCCGAAATCAGGGTCTGCATGCTGTGCCACGCACCTCTCAAATTTTGAAACAATGTGTACAGCACCACGGAGGCCTCATTCGATACGCAAATCATGTGGTGACTAGCAAGATGTGTTTTAAGCACAATATATGCCATTTAGCAGACGCTTTTATCCAAAGCGACTTACAGTAGTGAATGCATACATTTTTCAGTATGTGTGGTCCCAATGGGAATCGAACCCACAACCTAAGCGTTGTTAGCGCCATGCTCTACCAACTGAGCAGCACAGAACCACACAAGAACCATGAATGCCCTGATATTTACTGGGCACGCCGTTTATGACCGTGAACACCGTGCATGCTGGATCAAGTATAAGTCAGGCTTTAGTGAAAGGAACCACTGCTCCTTAACATATAAACTTGCTGATGTGGCAACCAGACTCCTACCAGCTACGCCAAGTGGGCATTCTGCCGGCCTCTGCATTCCACTGCCCCTTTCTCCTCCTTTAACACACTTTGGGTACTTCCTACCCCAAGAACTGATCTGGGGCCAATTAAACCAAACCTTATCCAAACCACTGGTATTACGGGGAAAAGGCTGATGCTGGTTCAGGGTCAGTGCTTAGGGACATCAAACGGACTGGAAACAGCCCAACTCCACTTTCTCTGCTGTACATCCAGGGGGATGGACGAAAGCTCTACCTAGAGAGAGAACTGAGAGGGAAGATTCTGGCTTTGCCACAAGACCTTCTTTTCCATTAACCTCAGGGCTGAACATCATAGTCTGAGAGAAGGAGGTCAATCAAATCCAAGTGGAACACTTACAGGTACATCGATACCTTCTCCATCCACATCACTCCCTTAACACACTTATGGTTTCCTTATGGTTTACTAGAAACCCTGCCATACAGATTTTTTTCACCCCACCGCCCCCTCTCTCCTTTTCCTTTGAGAGGAGACATAAGCTGTCCGAGGTTATGGTCAGTTAGCCTGCTATTTGTTTTGTTTCGGTTTCTGGGGAGATACTGGTTTGGGCTGACTGGTTGGGTCGGTTGGTTGGAGCAGGAGGGGGCGGGGCAGGACACGGTGGGCACACAACTTTTTCCTACCTTTCCTTCCCTGCTTAGAACACTCACGTCTCAAACTGTGTGAGCAGGGCGCGCACTTCAGGGGTGAGCTGTTTGGCAGCTTTGGCCGCCTCAGTAATGGCTTTACGGTACAGACCCTTTCTCTTCTTGTCAAAACGTAGCTGAAAGTTTTCGAGGAAGGGGGTAACCTGTGAGAGGGCAAGGAAGGAGGTGGTGGGCGATCCAAACCAGGAGATACGGGCCTCCTGCCTCACCAGCAGCCCGTTGTCTTTGCGGCTCACGGTAATGACCAGGATGCGGGCCGGCCACCAGGGGAAGCCGTAGATTTTGGCCCAGACGATGTCCCCTACGCATATGGTCCTACCGTCCGTGGTGACGCACTTGGAGACATTTTTGGAAAAGACTTTCAGAGATTTACTAGGCTTTTTATCCTCCTTCGGAGCCGATGAGGACGAGGAAGAGGATGAGGAAGAGGAGGTAGAGGAAGAAGTGACTACAGAAGATGTGCTGGGGGCAGGGGGCGAGTGTAACGCACCAGGAGGGGGAAAGTCAAAGGTCTCAGTAGAGCTACACTCCGAGTTTGAGGACTTTAGGTCATCCGTGCTATCGACGCTACACACGGAGATGTTGGAGGAGTCTGGCTGACTGGGGTTAAGGGACATATAAACTGTGATGTTGCCAGCCCTGGCCCCATGCTCCTCCTGCCTCTCCTCCCTCCCCCTTGGCTCATCAAGCTCCTCCCCCATCTCTCTTTGTTCCTTATCTGGCAGGGGCAGAGGGGTGGGCTCCATTCTTGGGAGGGACTGCGAGTCGGACTGGGTTTGGGGTCTGAGCTCGGGTTCGAGCTCTTGAGCCAGGTCTTGGATTTCAGCGGCAGTGGCGGCCTCACCTGAAGAGGAGGAGGAACGAGTGGAAGTACAGCGGGGCGGGGTCAGCTTTGGTGGGCTTCTGCTGCCGCTTCCTGGCACTTTGTCGAAGCCTGGCGTCTTGCATGTGGAGGAGTCATTCTCTTCATTGCGGTACCTTTGGGGTTTGATTCGGATCCGGGGCGGGAGTGGATTAGCATGGGCTCTGCCACCCCCGCTTATCTGGTGCAGCCGTCGGGTGAAGTGGACCTTCTGGTGGGCGTCCCGGGGGCAGGAGGCCCTTGTCACAGGAGCCCTGCCACTGATCTTTGCGTTGCCCCCAGCACTGGCACGGTCCCGCTGCCTCCTCTTCAGGGCCTCGCCCGTCTTGGAGTGGTCCACGTTCTTGCTCTGCAGCACCTTCTTGGCGTGCGGTTGGACTTTGGCGCTGTTATTAGCGGGCGAGGAGCCAGCAGCGGTTGCTGCCTTTACTGCGCTGTTGCTCCTCGCCTGGGTCAAAGCAGCAACCCTGACCACAGGCACTGGCCGCCGGGCCCCATCGGTAGCACGGCCCCTCTCCTCTGCCCTGGGCTCAGTGCGGGGCCGCTTGGCAACAGCGGCCGCGCTCTCACTGCGACGACGCTTAGCTTCCTCGCTGCGGCAATCAGACAAAGGTCCCTTCCTCAACTCCCGCTTGTCACCAGTCACCACGGCGCCCTTACACTTGTCACAGAGCACCTGTCGGGGCCGCAGTTTGATGGCGTTCATGATGGACGTTGGTTCCTCCCTGTACAGCTTACGCTTAGGGCGCTTGATTTTTCGGGGAAGGGGCTGAGGTATCGACTGGCTGTACGTGTCCCTGATAAACAATGGCGGTGGGTAAGGGGCACCCTCCTGGAACAAGGGAGGGGGCTTTGAGGTCCATTGGCTAAGGGCAGGATTGGGTGCTGTGGGGGTTTGGGAAGGTTCCTTAGGGGGGGCATCAGAAGCATCCTGGGCTCCCCCTTTCTCAGTCTCCGTCTCCGTCTCCGTCTCCATCTTTAGCTGCATAGATTTGGGTTTGTCACGATACTCTCTCTTGGGGAAAACAGTGACAGGAATCCCGTAGGGTCCAAACCTGAGTAGAGAAAATTCAAAGGATGAACAAAGAGGAAAGCAGGAAATGCACAACATTCTAAAAAGCTAGTCAGTCTCTTCCTCTTGGCACTTTCCTTTCCCACCTGAAGCAAGAGCCACATGCTGCATCAATCTGGTAACCATTGTTTCATTTGTTGTCATCAATGAAATGACAATAGGTTAATTTGCACCGCTTAACACATGAAAGGCTGAGTGTTCAAAAAGAGAAACATTCTTCCATAGCTGTCTTTGGCAGACAGCCACAACCGCTACTGCAGGAGAGAGGTGAAACAGTGCATTACGTTAATTAGCTAGCAGATCACAGCCAGTCAAAAACAAATCTGCTTCATGTTACACAAAAACATTAAATGCCAATATGGTGAAAAGGGGGGGTGCTGTGATCTAAAAGAACATCTTCCTGGCACCAGCGATATGCACTTTCATTTATCTTAGTGACTGCCTCCAAATTCCTTCTTCCTTCCCAACTCCCAAATGATAAATGACTACCTTCAAATGTTACATTTGACAATACCAATAGATAAGACAGAAAGAAAGGAAATGTCTTTTTAAGAAACAGACAGCTATATTGTTTTGTTCTTGTTAGAGGATGTTAGGATGAACTATTAACCCTGAAAAGTTCCCACTGAATGTCTATTCTAAGAGGGAAGTTTTAACAGACACTGGTAAGTCCTCATTTAGCACTAGTTCACACAACTATCCACCTTGTCTGGTTCTGTTATTGCCAATATGTGGTCTCTTAGAGGGAAATGGAGTAGTGGGGTTCGGCAACAAACAAAATAATTGACTAGACTGGGACTGTGGATCTAGAACCTTTGGGATTACTGCTGTGAGAAACAAAGAAACCAGTCTATTCCCCCCTTTCCAACTGTTGTTTAGGAGAATGCACAGCATGTAGTCATATAGCCAAGCAGGTTGTAGAGGTTTTGGGGTTCAAATGGAGTAATACTATACCATTCAGATAGGATATGACCCCAAGCCACATCAGGACATGACAGTATCAAATTCCCCTCTCCCACCTCCACATAGGGTCACACATATTTCAGCGTCCAGCTATAAATCAATCTGTCCCAAAGGAGCTCAAGCAGCCTATGGCCTGCCATCTTGCTGCGGCACCCGCTCACACAAGCGTCCCCTGTTCCACCCTCCTCATTGTTTCCCCGTCCCCACTGAAGGGGAGGGGGCTGAACTCTAGAGCTGTGCAAGGGTTCCTGTTTATTCAGTGGCTGACAGGCACCTGCAAATATTTACAACTTGGATGTTTTATGCCTCAATGCCTCAATAACGTTTCAATTTAATGTTAAAGGGGGAAAAAGTAGAAAGCATGGAAGACCCTCAGAGACCCCATGGAATCACATACTTCTGAGACTGAACAGCAGGAATTATAGGCTATATACATATATTTATATACAAAAGTCTGAGGTCACTATCAAGATCCGTTTGTTCATCGAAAACTAACACAAACTTTTTACTCATGTGGTATTTGTTATTCAAGAATGTCATAAAACACTGATACAAATTTAAAAATGTTTGTTTGAGAAAGGATGGTATGAAACAGAAATATCTATAAATATTTTGTTTGCACACCATTGCCTTTCATTTCCTCAAAATGTTGTGACACCTTATTTTTCATTTACGTTTTAATACATGGACACTCCTAATACACAGTGTGAGTTGTTTTGGTCCTGTAACAATTAATACTGGATATTGACGTAATTAATAAGGTCCTCTATGTATTCTCATTGCTACTGTGGGTGCTTTAATCTTGAAAAAGGACACTTCCTTTCTAAAAGTTTTTGCTGCTGTCAAATTGAGGTTAAGTTGTTCTTCCAAGTGAAAATGTTTGGTTAGTTTTTGATGAATGGTGAAAACAAACAGACCTTGGTAGTGGACACAGACCCCACTGTATATATATATATATATATATACACATACACTATATGGCCAAAAGTGGACACCCCTACTAATTATTGAGTTCAGGTGTTTCAGCCACACCCATTGCCAACAGGTGCATAAAATCCAGCACATAGCCATGCAGAATGGTCCGGGCCTCCACAGACAAACATTTAAAATTCAGAATGGTTTGTAAAGAGCTCAGTGACTTTAAACGCAGCACTGTCATAGGATGCCACCTTTACTAGCCCGGGTCTAAGGCTACCAAATTGGGAGAAATGGGATAAAATCAGAAACAAATTTAAAAAAGAAAGAATTCAGAATGGTTCTAAAGAGCTAGACTTTAAACGCCACAGGATGCCACCTTTGCTGTAAGTGCTATTATTGTGAAGTGGAAACGCCTAGGAGCAAGAACAGCTCGGCCACGAAGTGGTAGACCACGCAAACTCATAGAGCGGGGCCGACAAGTGCTGAAGCGCATAGTGCGTAAAAATCGCCTATCATCTGCTGGATCACTCACTACAGAGTACCAAACTGCCTCTGGAAGCACCATCAGCACAAGAACTGTGCGTCGGCTTCATGGAGCTTCATGGAATGGGTTTCACCATGGCCGAGCAGCTACACACAAAGGGGGGTCCAAACTCCATATTAATGCCCATGGTTTTAGAATGGGATGTCCAACAAGCTCATATAGGTGTGATGGTCAGATGTCCACTGATCTTTGGCAATATAGTGTATATTGGGGCTGTAGTGTTCCAGGTGGGTCATTACTGTTGTACCTTTAAGCAAGGCACTGAAATGTAATTGTTTCCTTAAATATCCAGCTGTATAAATGTATTCTATTAAAAAAGGGAAGCTGTGTAAATCGCTTAATTGTATTTCAGTATTGAATTATTTCTGTTGCACGTAGCCGTGGTATAAGCAGAATAAATCACACCACCAGTGGTTTATTTTCATACAGCGGCACAGCTCATCGTGGTTTATTCCTTGCATATATTTTTCCTCCATTTTTAGAACAGCAGCAGCAGCTTAAAGCACAATTTTAAAAAATCAAAGTGAGAACTACCAAAAGGCATTCTCGCACACTGCCCGCCCGCATTCGCCATGGCATTGTTTCAATAAGCTTCTGCAATGTCACAACCTTTATTTCCATCCAGAGTTGCATCAATTTTTCGGCAAGATCTTGTATTGATGATGGGAGAGTCGAACCGCTGCAAAGTCTTCTCCAGCACATCCCAAAGATTCTCAATGGGGTTAAGGTCTGGACTCTGTGGTGGCCAATCCATGTGTGAAAATGATGTCTCATGCTCCTGAACCACTTTTCACAATTTGAGCCCGATGAATCGTGGCATTGTCATCTTGGAATATGCCCGTGCCATCAGGGAAGAAAAATCCATTGATGGAAAAACCTGGTCATTCAGTATATTCAGGTAGTCAGCTGACCTCATTCTTTGGGCACATAACATTGCTGAACCTAGACCTGACCAACTGCAGCAACCCCAGATCATAACACTGCTTGTACGGTAGGCACTAGGCATGATGGGTGCATCATTTAATCTGCCTCTCTTCTTACCCTGATGCGCCCATCACTCTGGAACAGGGTAAATCTGGACTCATCAGACCACATGACCTTCTTCCATTGCTCCAGAGTCCAATCTTTATGCTCCCTAGCAAATTGAAGCCTTTTTTCCCGATTAGCCTCACTGACAAGTGGTTTTCTTAAGGCTACACAGCTGTTTATTCCCAATCCCTTGAGTTCCCTTCGCATTGTGCATGTAGAAATGCTTTTACTTTCACTATTAAACATAGCCGTGAGTTCTACTGTTGGATTTTTTACGATATGATTTCACCAAACGTTTAAGTGATCGCCGATCATGATCATTCAAGATTTTTTTCCAACCACATTTCTTCCTCGAAGATGATGGTTCACCACTATCCTTCCAGGTTTTAATAATGCGTTGGACAGTTCTTAACCCAATTTGAGTAGTTTCAGCAATCTCCTTAGTTGTTTTCTTTGCTTGATGCAGGCCAATAATTTGACCCTTCTGAAACAGATTAACATCTTTTCCACGACCACAGGATATGTCTTCCGACATGGTTGTTTAAGAAATGAGAAGCTACTCACTGCATCTGTTAGGGTTAAATAACTTGTTGCCAGCTAAAGCATATTAATCACTGCAGTAACTATCCAATGGAAGGCTCTTACCTATTTGCTTAGTTAAATCCAGGTGGTGACTTTTTTTTGGCCAGGCAGTGTACATCAGATATTTAGAAATTCTGCCGATGGGCTGCTGGGTGGCTCATCCAGTTAAGGCACTGCTCTAGTGTGTGGATGGGCCCCACAGTGTAGTATTGAATCTGGACCATGCCAGTGCTGACTGTAGCCAGCAGCCCTGCAGGGCAGCATCACGTGTTTCAGAGGAGAGTGCATGCTCCGAAACGTGTGATGTCAGCCACTGCTTCTTTTCATAAGCTTGAGAATATGACTGGGCATTAGAAAAAGCAGTAAAGTAAAAAGCATAAATAACACAAATGAATGCCATCGAGTTCCTTTGACATACATTTCGATGAGTTTGGCTACACCTTCCTCTACAGACTGTTCCATCATCACACTCGAGCAGGCCACAGGATTCGTGCTGATGCCTGAGGACTCATGCTGGCTTTGACCACATAAACACACATGCTGAACGTGGTCTTTCAGGTAAATAGCATGTTGAAACCTGCTATGTTCGACCCTGCGACTGTACTCAACCTCTATCTGAAATCGTTTCCAGCTGCTCCAAATCACACAGGCAGAGTCCTGAAAACTGCCTTGGCGACCTGGTTGACCAAATGACTGTGTTGCCGGCAAGAGGAAGTCAGCCCATAGTGTGGTGGTTTCTGTGGTTAACACAACATATGGTAAGAACACACAGAATTTTACATTCAGAAATCTTTGTCTTCCATCGACATGTGTGTGTGCCGGACAGAGTTGTGCTCCTAAGACCAACTAGGTTCAATCCCAAAACTGTATTGTATTTTGTCTCCTTAAACCCCAAGACCAGGCACTTTCTTTATCACCATATTAATAACGGACATAAAACATGACCAGGACACATTAATTAAAAATGTGGTGACCTTCGCCCATCCGCCCATCACAGTACACCTTTGTTTCTACCTGCTACATCAGGCGGTGTGTCAACTGCAAACACAGCCTCTTATCCTTTACCATCATAACCATGTGCCTCCACCCCTACCCCCCCCTTCTTTTAAATCAAACAGATGACTCACTGGGCATATCCATGTCCCACACACTAGATCCATAGTTTATTGTTAAGAGCAACACTTTTATTCAAATAATGGCATGGGGGGAACCAAAACCAGAGGCAGTACAATACGGACTCTGGATGGCCCTGCTTACCGTTTCGGTGCGCCAGTTGGGCCATCATGTCACTAGAGAAAAATGAATACAATACAGCTTGGGGCATGCATGTAGACCATTGGGGGGGAGGTCAAGATCACTTCAGCCAAAATGCTGACACCACAGTCAAATGTTCTTGCTTCTCACTTAAGTACATTAAGGCCGCAATGAGGACAGGAATTACGAGCGCAATCGAAATGTGCTACGTGCTGCAGATGCTTGCATCTTGCATGTGTGTGTGTGTGCAATGGGAGTATGGGTTCTTATTACCATACGTACTGAGCAGGCCTTCGGGTGATCCAAGCCCTTCAAGCTCTAATGGGGCTTGGTTGTGCTTGCAAAAGCCCCTGATGCAAGTATTCGGCCTTGGCCTCAAGGCCCTACTCCTCCCTCCCTCCCATCCATCACTACCGTTGTGTCCCATCAGAGCCTACCAGCCAACCCCGGGTCACTCCCCTGCACTCCGCGACCAAGGCAACACGCGAAGGTCACCCCCACCCCATGCATTGCAGCCACACACCCATCTCTAGTGCCTGTAATTCTAACCCAGACCTTTATGTACACACACACACACACACACACACACACACACACACACACACACACACACACACACACACACACACACACACACACACACACACACACACACACACACACACACACACACACACACACAGAGACACACACACACACACACACACACAGGTCTGCTGCACAACAAACAAACCAGGTGATAGGTCCAAAGACACACATCTGCACCTTATCTGCTCTCAAGAGGCTGCATAAACAAAAAGAGGAAAAAGTCCTTCCCATAAATAATATGTACGTAACATGTCATGATGGTCGAATGTAGGTCTACTGCTTTTCAATGCTCACAATACTTGCCAGCAGGGTTGAGCAAATTACCACGGTCAAAGAATAATTACCTACAAACCCACAATTATCAGGAATGCTGGATGCATGCTTTTCTTTGCCATTAACTGACCACAATATACAATATTTTGTGTCAGGTCATTTTATGCAAGCATCGCTTGACATTTCCTGGCTTACAAACTTCAAACCCTACCACATTGTGCATACTTATGCATGCTAATTTAGCACAAGAAGAATATGCTATTGCACATTTCAAAGGAATGGACAATATTTAAAAAGTGGAGGGCATACAGAGCGTGTTTTCGTGGGTGTGAGCAGAGCGGAGATGACAGCTGGGAGGGGTGGGGGTGGAGAGAACATGAAAAACCACCAGCAACTACCATATAAAATATTCAAGCAATGGTGCCTGCCTCAGCTGAAAAAAAGAGAAAAAAGCTGAAGTGTTGTTTTGGCCTGAAATGTAAAATGTAACCTTTCTCTCTGTAACCTTCTCTCACTGAGCTTTTTATTTGTGTCAACTGGTTTACATGAGTTTCATAACAACGGTTACCAACTTTCTCTCCTTATCAAGATACAATGCAGTTCTCGCAAAAAAAACAACCAATGCTGAATGGCAGTGTGTAGCTGTGGAAGGCGTCGGTCTAGGCAGGGGAATCGGGGTGATTAATGGCAACGCCTACTGGCAGGGCAGCTAGGGCACACAGCTGTGCAACATTAACTAATTGTACCTGTGTGCTTAAAAACTGCTCTCTTAGTAGGTGGCTGGAAGACGGAAGCTGAAGCTGAATGCCGTCCAAGAGAGAACTGAGAGATCCCGACTGAAACAACACCACTGAAAAGTAGCAAAAGTCTGTCTGTGTAGTGAACTTATAATGTCTGGCTGAAAAGTGCTTTTCATTTCATTTGTTATTTTTATTTATTGTTTTTAGCTGAAGCCCATGAGGGGGACAGCCAACGTGCTTTTGTTTCGTTTGTATAGTGTCGGTTCACTCTCCCTCCCTCTTGAAGAGATAATACAAATCCTGGTCCGCAGACCGACAGATCCAATCCCTGCATCCTGCTGTTCTGTTCTAATCCTGGTTGTGTCGACAGTAGCCTAAAGTGTGTAATTTCAGTGTTGGACTGTGAGCTCACATTTACATCCACTCTGGATGAGCTGAAACAGGCTAGCCCACCAAGGTCAGGTGCTGGGTGGGTACGGGTGTCTTTTTTGCTGCGCGTTTATAGGCCTACCATGAGCGGTGTCCGCAAACTGCTTGCGAGATTGCTTCCGTTGCTAGTAAAAACTGAGAAGATAAACACGGAAGGGAGAAAGGAGCAGTCTGCCATTGCTGGTCACAGCAAATAACCAGAGGTAGAAAGTAGAGCTCTGTGGTGGTCATTTTTCCCAGGGATGCCAGTGTTCATTTTGACTGACTGGTTTGATGTGCTGCAACAAAACTGGCTGCCAGTCATGCAAAGGAAAAGTAATTGTGCAGCTGTGAGGCAACCCGTTTGCCCTTCCCAATCCTTGCCTGATTCCAGTTCAACCATGGAAAATGCTACATTTCATGCTACTTTTTGTTTTTTTTGTGCAACCTCCAGTGCGTGTGGCACATCATTCTGGATAGTGCTGAAAAAGCCAATGGAGACGAAGAAAGTCTGCAACCTGTTTAGATACAAAACTCAGGGGTCACTCATTACATTTACATTTTAAGCATTTAGCAGACGCTCTTATCCAGAGCGACTTACAAGATGTGCATTAATACATGGTAGGAACAATCATAGTTCGCGCAGGAGATCAGTGCAGTAATACAGCGATAGACATCGTTGTAGGCAGCTGCATACCATACCTGTAACACTGGGAAGGAAAATTTTATTATTTTTATTTATTTAATGAGTCGTAAGCAGGGATACATATACAAGAAGTATTGACCAAGTAGGCAGTGGTGATGACAATTGGGTAGATGTACAGAATTCAGTGGTATTTTTTAATTCCAGCTCAAAAACTCTAAAACTACCACCTAATAATTCCATGCCTTCATCTGCTTTTTTTTTTTCTTCCCTACAATAAATGTTCACACAGTACCAAGCTGTTCCTTTCCCCGCTATATCACATAACCTTAAATTATATATAGGGCTGTGGGGTATAACCTACAAGTCCCCTTCTTGAGGGGGAACCGATTACTTGATGAGACATCAGAGGGGGGCCAGCATGCTGAGCCAGCATGGGAAATGCAAATATAACAGAGCTTCTGTGCCGCTCTGAGCTAAAAATAATCTGGAAAAGGACTGGCCATGGTCGCTTAGAACAGGGATGTGCTCGGTGTGTGCTTAGAAACTGTCATCACGACCATGCCATATTACAAATGTCTTTATCACTGCTGAAAGGCAACTGAACTGAATACTGTACAATGCACGGTACGGACATCCCCAAATCCAAGCCAGCCACAAAACACATCAGCAGCCTGGCACAGACTGGACATACTATATTGACAACAGTGTTTTCAATCTTTTTATAAAAATCCCTTTCTTCTCAGAGCAAGGTGAGCATTAAGTCAAGCTTTAGCTCAGGATGTCCACTTACGGGGTGTTTGATCACACACGTACAACGAAGGGGGAGCATGCCCTGCCCAGAATCTGCATGGAAAGCCACCTTTTGAATCAAAAGATTTCCATCGCTAGTTTGATGTTCACATATGCAGCAGAACTTGATGACTGGAGAGTAATCCCCTTTCCATGCAAGCACACCCTGAGCTGGGCCACGGAGGAGATTCTCAGGGCCAACAGATTAAGACACACAGGCAAAATTCTCTGCATGTCACCAGCTGGGGCTCGCCCCACACCCAGCAGGGAACAGTCAGGGCTTCATGTCCCAGCCAATCCTGGCCATGAACCTCAATCTGGCCAATCACTGGCCACGGAACCCTCAGGACACGTGGCCCATTATTCACTGTCAATGCCTGGAAAACAATGGCTATTAACCCAATCCCCTTGACTCGTGAACAGAGACTCAAAGGGATTCCTTTTGTCTTGTTAAAGTCGGAATGCAAGTCAAAAGCCACCTCACAGGCATTCTTGATAGGGGGCAGATTAGTTTTACTGTGTTTTTTTTGTTTTTGTATTATGAATACTAAGGTTCATACAGGCCTTATGTTTGAAATACAGGACACATGTAAATAAATTCTTATATTAAAACTGATACAGCAAGACAATGGTGTGATCATCATGATCATTTTAATATTCACTGTTGCAAGGCAATACTGACATGGTGAAGATGGACATATTTTAAATACTTACAGTTAAGAAGTAGGACACTTCTGGCAGAAGGGATATATAAAGTTTGAAGAAAATTCATCCCAATAAATCCTCAATAAAATGTGTTAAATGACGTCCCCAAATTCACATGACAGCAACAGAAATAGAGTGAGGGGTGATAAATTGGGAGGGAGGTGTTAAAGAGAAAAGGTGGGAAAAAACATGGAATTAAAAACGTGTGTGTGTGTGGGGGGGGGGGGGTGTGTGTGGTGGGTGGGTGGAAGTAAGGAATTGAAAAGTATAGATACACATGTATGCCTTACCTAATGTTATAAGGACCACCCGATGCCTCTGATAAATCTGATAAAATACTAGGGTTAGGAAGCAAATCGATTTTTACTGTAATTATTTAGTAGCGTCGTGTAATTTACAAGTGAATGTATGTACCTAAAAAACGGGTTAACTTCGAAAACTGGAACTGGTTGTTTTTTACTGTTACGGGTCAAAACAAGAAAGGGGTCCAAATATTAAGTATTTGGGGTATATTACCAAGTTTGCCTAGGTTAATTTACGGCTTTAAAATGTTCTAGTTTTTTCACCCGACGTGAATGACACGAGCCACTCTACCGTCTATTTCCAAACAAAGACGCGTAACGTAGGTTCATCAAATATAGGTTTTTGTTTATATTATTATTAGGGTGCGGTTTTGAACAGCCCCAGTTCAAATAGGGTTGTAGGGAATGCCAGCGTGAGTACCAGCTAACGTTAGGTAACGGTAACTTGGTAGCTAGCTTATACTTGTTACTAAACATATTTGTTTAGTTTATGCAGCACAGTCTCCAAAGTCCACACGTTTGAATGACCTAAAAATGTAACGTATCTAATAGCCAGCTAGCGTTAAATTCAACATGAATGGATAGCCAGCTAACTTCGCTAATCGTAAACAAAACGGCGTGTTGGTGACAGAACTGGAGCTCGCTAGCGACATAAGCTAAAAGCAGTTTAACTACGTTCTCCTTTTTTTAAAATCACCTAACGTTTGCAAATACAGCAAACGCAATTTATTTTAAATCACCTTTACATTCAGTAGCGGAATTATTTCACTGAGTAACGTCGGCTAGGCATTGGCTACAAGAGCAAGGTAGCTCCTATGCTTGCTACAACCAGTTCAGAAGAGTGTGGTGGCTATCTAGCCAGCTACCGAGCAACCAATGAAGCAAGATCGCCTATAACGTTCCGTTAGCATACCTTTTAGAGAGGTCCATGAGAACCCCGGAGAAGATCTTCTCGCCAAGCCGAAACGAAACCACCAGCGCGTCATCGATAATATGATCCAGCGTGACTCGAACCTCTGATCCGGGAATGAGTTGGGCGATTGATTCGGGACATAGCCCGGCATCCTCTCCACCTGTCATAGAGGGTTTCAATTCTGACTCGGTTTCGTTGTCGTACATCTTCTGTCGCGCGAGCAAGTCGTCTGGTTCTGAAACTGTGGGGACGTGATCTGCCATAAGAGGAAGTTCTGGAAAGTCAATATTGATCATTTGTTCCTCATTGCTCCGGGGTGATTTCTCGTTTTCTGTAACCGGTGTAGACTCACTGTGCTCTGTGGTCCCTGGGAATTTCAGAACCACATCCTCTGTGGGCTCGTCTCCGGACTCTGCATGAGGAGCAGCGTCGCTAACGAGTCCTGAGTCCAGTTTTAGTTCAGCTTCAGCTGATGGTTTTAACGCTCGGATTTCACACTCGAGTCTGGTCTCATTAGCCACATCTGGTTCCGAGTATTGGACATACTCTACTGTGTGTTCCGCTAGCCCTATCAACGAGGGTAACGGAGCGGCAAGTCGTGTCTCCATCACCATATGATGAACAGATTCCCAATTCTGGGAGGCTCCTGCTGACTCGTGGTAGGCAGCGTAGTCGCCCAAGAGGACCTCATTTGAAGCCTCCACACTTGGAGGCAACTCTGCTTTCAAGTTCTCTGTCTCGTATCCGAGGTCCGCCAGAACCCCGATGTCCGATTCGTGATCGGTCGGAGGCTCACTTCCTCTGGGGTTACCCGCTATTATGTGTTCACCTTCTTCAAAATTAAAGAACGCGTTTCCCACTGTCTCTGGCTCGGGTTTGCACTGTGATTCGATGTGCACGAGACTGCATCCCTGAGCTGCATCTCCATTCTTAGGTAGGTGCACAAGGTCCATTACTGGAGATAACTCCTCTGTAGCCTCGGCCTCGAGTTTGGGCTCCGCCGTGACTGGCTGCAATATCTCCGGTTCGAGCTCGGCTCCGTCCCCGCTGTTGTGGTTAATGCCGCAGAGGGTCCTGGCTCCGCAGCCACGGCCGCCATTTTCTTTCCTCTTTTTAGCCACAGCTTGGCCTTCTCTCTCTCTCTGATAGGACATAAACCCTCCCACTGGACCCCACAGACACTTGGGATTGGCCAGTAAACTACAAACTGGTGGTTATACGGTTCTCTTCCTTGTCAATCAACGCGGAGCGCTGAAATCCTACATTCTAATTGGCTTGAGTTTTGTCAATATTATCAGCCTAATTAGAGTCTGATATTCCGTTTTTGGCTCCACAGGGGGCGACATTGTGTCGTTTTGTAAGTAGTCGAATGAATGAAAGCTGTCCCATTCACTTAATATTTCATTTCCATTTACCTATTCATAAAATCATTGATCAGCATGATAGAAAGCACATTGGCTGTATATAACTATAACCGTTATTCGTTTTTTTGGCAGATGTGTAGCTTATATAGCTATTTTACATGGTAGTATATTGGCCATTTGTGTAGCTATACAGCTGAACTCAAATCTCCTCAATTTTCCTGCAATACATGCAAAATAATGTTTTTTTTAATTTATTAACGTCTTTCTTTAGTTTTCTCTTTGTACAACATTATTTTACACCATTTGACCAAAGTTCCAACTCTTGTTAAATTCAAAAAACATCAGAGACCATGGTTTTTAAAGGATTATATATATTTGCCTCCAATCCCTCATTATCTGCCTTTAACACAGTCTCCTATTTGTAACTGACAGCATATGAGCATTGTGACAAACACTTGGCTCTGTTATACCAAGCCAACAATTGCAAACTCGACAAATAACTAGTTAGGTACTACTTAGGTACAAATTAGCATAGTATCGTTAAGGACTGGCATATTACATCTACTTGGCCAGTCCCAAGAGGTCCTTGCTTTGAGTTTTTGCTTGAAGAAAAAAAAACTTATGCTCTGTAACAGTAGGATAGATTTTAAATTCATGGTTACCTGGATTTCTTTTTTTATTTTATTAATTGACATGCAATTACCACTTATTTTATGACATTCTCTGGCCATGCACTGGACTTTCTATTTTTTGTGTTATGTTGTATAACATGGGGTTTTCCTCTGTCATAGCACCAACTCATCTCCTGCATTTCCCCATTAAAACAAACACTAAGTCTAACTAAGGATGTAAGCAAATCACTTGTTACAGCGCTGTTCTGCATTCAGCTTCTCTTTACTGTTTTTACAGTCTAAATGGTACACCTGACCCCCAATATCCACATCATTGGAACCCCACATGGTCCTTGCATCTCCAATTGGCCAAGGGATTCCTAATGAGTCTTCGGGATTCTATATGTAGAATTTCAGCAATTTCTCAGACTTCTTGCTGTAAAGGCTACCCAGTATATAGACTATATCTCAGAAGAGTCTTCCAGTCATATTCTTACAATGAATTGTTTAAAGTACTGTCCACTCAGCACCCTGTGTATTTTATCTGTGCATGGTTTAGAGAGATAACCAATGTTAACATCCCAATATTGTAATTATTCTTATGTGCAGTTTTGTCATTATGGTTAGGGTAATCTGCTAGATATTAATCACTTTACAGCTCAGCAGAGTAGTTACAGTTCTAGCAGCCCACTTTAACTGTTCCGTTTGAACGTGTTATATAATATTTTTTTAAATCTCCATAATTGTTACATTTGTACCACAGTTTGAATAAGAAAAAATAAAATAAATGAATCCATTGAAAGTAATTACCATTGATGAACATTTTGAAATACTTAAATCTGAAATGGTCAAAATGTGTGTATATATATATATATATATATATACACACACACACACACACACACACACACACACGTATATACAGTGATGCTTGAAAGTTTGTGAACCCTGCAGGGGGTGGTCATTATTTTCAGATATTATAGAAAAATAACCCTATAAAATCTTTATCTAAACCTCAATACTTAATGAAAATATCCAAAATAAAGGACATACACAAATAAATATGATAGATTTTTTTGGTAATGTAACAAAACAGTTTTATTTAACAAAAACGTATTGTGTGCAGGAATATGTGAACCCCTTCAATCAATAACTTGTGGCACCTGCTTTAGCATCGATGACCTGAAGCAAACGTCTCCTATAGCCACTGATCACACTCTGGCATCTTCTTTGAGGGATTCTTTCCCACTCCCACTTACAGAACCCAGCCAACTCAGCAAGGTTTGAGGGCTGTTTGGCATGAACAGCCCATTTCAGGTCCTGCCACATTTTTGATGTAATGATGTTCAAGGTTATTTTGGTGGTGGGCAATGTTGGGTTTTCGCCTGACATGGCATTTTTAATTGTGACCAAGAAGGTTGATTTTGGACTCATCCATCCAGAGAACAGACTTCCAGAAACCTTCATGTTTGTGCAGGTGGTCTCTGGCAAACTCTTTCCTAAAAATCTGACCTTTGATTGGTTAACTTGGTACCCAATTATATACCCACCAGATTCTACTTACCTACTTGTTACTAAGTCAACAGGAGGTTCACTTATTTTTGCACCTTCACTAATTCCTTTTTCCATATTTTTACTCTGCTATATGCACAATTTCTTCTAAAAATCTATGAAATAGGTAAATATAGACCCTTTATTTCAGTTAAGAAAAGACTGGTTCTGATTAAATAAGGATTTTATGGTAAAACCCAAATTTGTATGATTGCACAAGGGGTTCAAAAACTTTAAAGCACCACTGTATATATATATATATATATATATATATATATATATATATATATATACTGGGTATAATAAGTATCCACCCCTTGGCATTTTTCACATTTTATTTTCTTACTTCATGGAATCAAAATGGATTTAATAGGGATTTCTTGCCACTGATCAGCACAAAGTACTCTATAATTTCAAATAAAAAACAGACAAAACTTGATTACATAAGTATTCACCCCCCTTGATTTAATACCTGGTAGAAGCACCTTTAGCTGCATTTACAGCTGTGAGTCTATTTGGTTAAGTCTCTACCAGCTATGCACACCGGCACATAACATTATTATAATATATTTTTTTAGATTTTGCTTCTGATCTTTCCCTATTTTCTCCCAATTTAGTAGCCAATTGTACCCTCTTTTTCATGTAAACCTGAGACTGGTGGTAGACAAAATAATGGGCAACTGGGTCTGCACAGAATTCTTATACATGACCCTAAACATGATGGGATGTTAATTGCTTAATTAACTCAGTAACCACACCTGTGTGGAAGCACCTGTTTTCAATATACTTTGTATCACTCATTTACTGTGTTTCCTTTATCTTAGCAGTTATATATATAAATGCTAATATATATATATATATATATATATTTATATTTATATTTATATTTATATTTATATTTATTTCATTCATTCATTCATTCATTCATTCATTCATTCATTCATTCATTATCTAACCTATCTAAGACACTTTCCTGTTCTTAGCTGACAGGAGTGGGACCCGGTGTGATCTTCTGCTGCTGTAGCCCATCCACTTCAAGATTCGACGTGTTGTGCGTTCAGAGATGCTCTTCTGCATACCACTGTTGTAATGCATGGTTATTTGAGTTACTGTCGCCTTCATGTCAGCTTGAACTAGTCCGGCCATTCTCCTCTGACCTCTCTCATTAACAAGGCGTTTTCGCCCACAGAACTGTCACTCACTGGATGAAAAACACTTTTTTGTTTTTCGCACCATTCTCTGTAAGCTCTCTGAGACTGATGTGCGTGAAAATCCCACGAGATCAGCAGTTTCTGAGATACTCACACCACCCCGTCTGGCACCAACAATCATTCCACGGTCAAAGTCACTTAAATCACATTTCTTCCCCATTCTGATTTTTGGTCTAAATCAAGTATCAAGTATCTCTGGGAATTGCTGCAGGAGAGCTGGAAAGAGAGTTTAAGCAGGAATTTCCATTAACCGAATGGCCCGTGTTTGTGAGGCTGTTATCATGGCTAAGGGTGGCTATTTTGAGGAATCCAAGATTACATTTTCAATTCAAGTTTTTGATTCATTGCTTTGATGTTTGTTTTGTTTATTGTTAAATGTGTTGTGTTTTTTGTCATTTTCAAGTATTTACAGAAAATGATATGGTGTAAAACATTGTCAATTATGAGATAAACCTAGTTTCCAGCAGGTGTACTCAAACTTTTGACTGGTACTGTATATATGTATACCTGTATACCAGAGAGAGATTATTGATTTATATCTTAATTTCAAATATTTAAGAATTGTTGCAGGTTTGTTTAAAAAGGATGCTAACTGGAAAAAGAACACCTTTTGCAATGATGGTAATACTAAAGTAAAGTAAATTAAATATACTATCAAAAGAGTTTTTGTTTTAATGAGAGTCCATCACTCCTACAGCTATAGGAGTGGGTGCTAAACTGTGCCTTGTTTCACTGGCTTCTGTGACAGCAGCAAGGTTTCGCAATCAGACGTTTGCCATTAAAACCTTGAGGAGCACTTTTTAGTGTCACGGTACCATTGTAAAAGTTGAAGTGTCATTGTGATCCGTACCTATCTGTCACTGTGCAGGGAATAAAATCATTTAACTTAGCACTCAAGGACACTATATTTTATGATTTCTGAGTTTGGCGCTAAGACAGGCATTTTTTTTATCGTCTTTTGTTCGTTTGACTTCATCTGCAACACAAGGTGACATCAATGGTATCTGAAAGATGTAAATCAGTAACCCGACTCCCCTTCTCTCTGCGCTTTAGTTGTAAACGAAGACAGTTGTTGTACTATGACCATCTCGGCGGAGTTTCCCTTCATTGACATTTGCAACATTTTATAGCCATCCATTCATACTCAGCTGTACAACACCAGATACTAGCAATAAAGCCTAGCCGTAGAGCAGCAGTGGTTCCCAGGCCCTATGTGCAGTTTTGAGCCATGTTTGTTCAATTTGTTCGAGAATAAAACAGGTATTTCCACTTATCAACGCATCAATGGCTTCAGGAAGATCTCAATATTAATTTCATTAAATGCTGCAGAGAAATCTGATCTCAAAACAGTGGAACTACAGAATTAGCGCCTGCATATAGCCACACTGTCACAACCTCTTAGTATCAAGAAGTAAAGGTGGAGATGGACTGTATAGCAGCAGACACTGATCCTGGACCTGTTTGAGATTTCTTTTCTGCACATAGTCTTTGGGGTTAGTTACAGTTATGGCTAGTTAGGATTAAGTTAGCTAGTTCTGAATCTTTGCTTGGAAGTACTTCCTGCTGATGGCTGAAAAAGTTGTCCTTGCAGTAACATGCTTTAGCAGCACACACAATTATAGAAAAACATAAAAGAAACCAAATCTGATTAAGTTCATATCAAAACGAGGTAAAATTGTTCAGAAGTGAGTTGACCTTGCTTTCAACACAATTCTTTCTTTTAAAACCTAATTTCCAGACTTGAAAGAGTTTTGTCGATCCTGAAGTTTCAACGAGGCAAGTACAATTCAGCATAACCAATGTTTCGTAAATTAAGCACATATTGTTGGCTTTTTGGGCTCAACCCATTCTCCACTCTCTTCACTTGTCAGGCTCACCACGAGAGAGGAGAAAGTCATTACACACAAGATGTGTTTTTATGGCTTCTAAAAGTGCATTGTTTCTGCTTTTGCTGCTATGTCTTGGGGTCATTGACCTCAGTGTAGCATGTACAGAGGTCGGCTTCAGGGTTGGCTATTTCCACTGAAGTAGATGATGAAATGCACACAAAGCAAAGCAGTATACGTTAACTGTAAAAGCATTTACGATGTTAAAAGTGCACGCTTTTATTATAATTTAAATCTAAATATTTTTTTAAACGTTGAGCCATTTGAGTGTGTCAATATTTATTTGGTTGGGTAAGTTGGCATTCTGTATATGTGTGTCTGTGTATGTGTGAGTGGATGGGGTGCAGAGGAGGAGATGGTGTGAAAAGAAAATGCATGAATGTCTTTCAGAGAGCAAAGGTGTGTATTTGCCACTATAGGTGTCATAGGAAGATGTATATTTCCCTCCGAAGGTGATGAGGGGAGGTGTATGTTTGTCTCTGGAGGTGCTGAGGAGGTGTCTATTTGTCAGAAAGCAGGTGTGTATTCCTGGTGGCCTGGAAACCCACTGTCTCCCAGATTATCCTCTGTCCTCTGGCCGTGGTGTAAAAGAGATTAATGCCTTCATATGAATAAAGCCCAGAGCCAAGACCCCTTTTTTTTTTGGGGGGGGCTGTTCTCCATAGGCTGCAATATCTCCATATTAAAATGTGAACAACACTGTTGGAAACAAAAGTTGTTAACTGAATACCTCCGTTTTTTTCTTCTCTGAACTCTTTCACATTAAGCATAACTTGTAACGCCCATCATTTTCATAATGGATACATAAATAGGACACCAATTTACATTATGCTAACATGCTGCTTTTTTAGTGTGATGACACTATGTACAGGTCCACCAATATTTCATTTCTGGTGGAAAGATGCACATGCATTAGTCTGTACTAACATTTAACCTTTGTGACTAAATCAGAGATGCGATTTAGCTCTGGATATGATACCTTCTCAAGCAATGATCTTTATATGTGCTAGCTCAAACACAGAGCTATCTCCATTCTGTCAGCCTCTCTCCAGAGCATGCAGACTTTCACAGTAGTTCCACGACTCCATCATGACCCCTCCCAAAGAAATGGACAGCACACTTGAGGAGAAAGGCGCTACTGTCCCCTCTGTAATACTGGAAATGAATACCATTTTGGAAACTCAGATAATACATTGTACTGCGCATTTATCAAGTCCACACTGTCAAACTGTCCATGGCAGTGTAGTGTAATGGTTAGGGAACTGGGCTTGTAAGGTGGGGCACCCAGGTGGGGAACTGCCGTTGTACCCTTGAGCAAGGTACTTAGCCTGAATTGCTTCAGTGAAATATCCAGCTGTATAAATGGATTGCATGTAAAGAAATGTAAAATGTGTAAGTCGCTCTGGATAAGAGCGTGTGCTAAATGCCTAAAATGTCAAACTGTCCTCGCACCCCACAGTTCAAAGAGGTGAGTGACAGCTCGGTCACTCACTGGTGACTGGGCCCTATGCCAGCTTTGTGGTGGCACCATAAACATTTATGGTTATGGCCTGTGTCTGTGTGATGGGGCGTGGGCAGTGGTGGTGTTGGGTCAAGGAGACTTGTATTTAAAGAGGGAGCACCTGCCCCTCTGCACCTGACAATTCTCAGCCAGCATCTTCGCCTCTTGCTTCACTCTCTCTACCCCCTGCTCACTGCCGCACCCGCCATGGCCTTCACCGGCAAGTACGAGGTCGAGAGCCAGGAGAACTATGACGAGTTCCTCCAGCGTCTTGGTAAGTGACCGACCCTGCTGGTCTTGCCTGCTGCATTTGCCTTGTGACTGCATGAAAACTCCCTACAGTTCCTTTTGCAAATTAAGCATGTCTACAGAAATTATTTTCGAATAATTAGTAGTAAACGGTTTGTTTATAACATATTTAAAAAAAAAGATAAGATACCATAATGTACATGTGGCAGCAACCAAGCTGAATTGAAAATACATTTTACATCGGTATAATCTAGAAAATATCTTTAAAAAATAATCAAGATCAATCAAGGGATAAATTCTGAGATCCTTTTGCTTACATTACAGAATTCCTTTCACGGTATTGAGTGACTCTTCAATAAACAGTGGTATTAATAGACCAGCTAAAGAGGTGGTTAAATATGCTTCAGCAATAGTTTCATTATACATTGCATATGTCGCTTACATAAATCTATATATGGCATTACCGTGCTGTTCAAAATATCTAAGATTCAGAGTTGATAATCTCATCAGTGCGGCCTGTTCCAAACAGAAGATTAAAAAAGGTCCATAGCCTAACGGGCTCTTCTCTCCCTCTCTCTAAAAAACTCAGGCATCGCTGATGATATCATCGAAAAGGGTCGCAACGCCAAGATCATCACAGAGGTGGTTCAGAACGGCAACGATTTCACCTGGTCCCAGATTTACCCCAACAAGACCATGATCAACAAATTCACCATCGGCCAGGAATGTGAAATGGAGACCATGGCTGGGACAAAGTTCAAGGTCAGAGGATCCGTCTGCATTAGCTCATTCTCACACCAGGCGATGCTGATGTGTGGGGCATCACTCTGTCAGGCACCTCTAAATTAGTCCCGTTTTAGGGATGTTTCACTTTGACGCCTGCAGTCCACGCATCACATGGAAACCTTTAATGAGAGGATGTTGAGAGACTGCTTACAATGACACGGGCCATCATTGAGACTGGCACGAATAGGGTACTACGAGGGAATTTCAGGCGACACACAGGGGTTCTGTTGATTAAAAGATTGACCTGCTTTTCTGGATATCATAGGCTACGAATAATACATCTCAGGTTGATCACGCCATTGCTCTCTCGCCAATTTAGCCATTCCGCTGCGGAAATATCTCGTTCATAAATGTCACGTGGTTCCCTCCTTTTCGCACTCCCTTAAGGATCGTGATCGTGATCGTGATTGTTGTACGTCGCTCTGGATAAGGGCGTCTGCCAAATGCCTGTAATGTACTGTAATGTAATGTGAAATGTTTGCAGTAGCAGATACTTTAAATGTCCGGTAGCAAAGAAACCGATGAACATTTTCACGGAACTTTCCATTAAATTTTTTTATATAACCACCCTTAGTTATGTTTTTTTTTTTTTACATTTTCTTCCTTCCATCTCTGTGAATGTGTACCAATGTATATGCCTTTGACCCATGTCGTGTTTCCTGACTTCCTGGTTCCTCGTAGGCGAACGTGTCCATGGATGGGGGCAAATTGAGTGTGAAGTTCCCCAACTACCAACAAGTGGTTGAGATCTGTGGAGACAAGCTAATTGAGGTAAGAGAATGAGCTTGTGCTACGCATAATTTATATAACATATAATAAACAGTTACATAGACATTATAAACTGAATTCTAGTGTAATATATTTATTGCCCTTATCTTATTGTCTTTGCTATACAACTCAGAGGTTGATG
This sequence comes from Aldrovandia affinis, assembly GCA_029706075.1. Classification (NCBI taxonomy): domain Eukaryota; kingdom Metazoa; phylum Chordata; class Actinopteri; order Notacanthiformes; family Halosauridae; genus Aldrovandia; species Aldrovandia affinis. Next base: position 5,837,462 of record JAINUG010000045.1, on the reverse strand, counting down.
AACCTTGGCAGGTTGATTTACTGTGGCAAAAGGACTGTTGTAAACGATGCATCTTACAATGACTCATATGGTTATGACTTGGCACTTGACTATGTAATTAGGGACCATTTTTCCAGTTATGCCGCCACTTTAGCTTATGCTTTACAGCTACATTTTATTCTGTACATATGCCCTGCTCTCACGAGTTGCACTTTATGGATCATGCCTCGATGGCTCTGGATAAGCGATTGCTAAATTAATAAATAATACATTAGAATAATTCTCCCAGGTTCAACATAATATGTATTATGTACCTATATTGTAGTCAACAGTAGATAGTGGTTACGGTGGAAGGGGGACATTTCTTTATATAGTAATGTTGACATTTTTATTTGTAGAGCTCAAAAGTAACATTCATTCTGTCAATCATCGAGTCAATGTGATCATGTGGCAGAGCACTGCTAGGCAGAAGCGCTAATGCAATTCCATCCTCCACGTAAATTCAAATATAACCATTATATACGTGTTACATATTCTGACCTCCCTCTCTCTCGCTCTCATCCACACCAGAACTCCACAGTGTCTGGTGCCAAGGGCACCGTGACCATGAAGAGAACCAGCAAGAGGGTCTAATCATATCCCTCAGCTATGCCCTTGAACTGAGAAATAAAAAATGTTTTATAACAGCATTCCTCATTTGTCCAACTGTCTTCATTTCTCTCCATCTGTCACACCTTACCCTACGCAGCTAGTAAACATGAATACAATAGCTCTGCTTCTGGGGTAAAGAGCGAACTGCAAATGTCAAATTGCAATTGCATTAATGGTGCATCACCACCAGAGGGCAGCACCATCTAGTACTTATTAATGCTTGATGCCTGCATGGAGCTTTCGATGCATCAGCGCTCCTTACAGGAAAGTTTCAGGGAACATTCTTTTACGTATTAGCTCAGCGTGTTACATACCTCTCAGAGGGAAAACGTCTGTACATTAGCCGCTGTTGGAGAAGCATTCTCTTCAGGATCCATAAATTAATTATGTGGTCTGCATTGCTCAAAGGGTTCATCTGCAATTCAGCGTCGAATCTATGCGGTTCTTTTGTGGGGAATTTAATGCGCATATCTTATTTCACTCATCTGATATGTGCAAGTCTCGGCTAGGATTAAGGCCGTGTGCCTTTTTGTGTCCACAGATGAATGCTGATTTTAACTGCCAGTAAATTCCTCAGCACGTGTATGCAGACACCCATCACAAACAGACAAAGCCTGAGCAAGGGCTCTCAGTGTGAAAGCCTTTCACCCCCTTCCACAAATTAAAGGGTGCTGGCTCCCCCCCTCCCAGCTCTGCTAACAAAGGGAGTGAGAATGATCCATCACCCAACCCCACAACCCCCCTTCCTGCCATCCATCCCAACCCCCCCACCGCACCGGACCCTGCATGAGGTCAGAAAGGGAGTGACCACGTTTACTCCTCCTCGGCCTCCACTCCCGTATCTCGCCTCTCCCTTATCAGCTCAGTTCAGTTACACGGCTGTTCATTCAGAACCGGTCACCCCCGGTGACCAATCAGAGACCTGTTCAAGAGACATTACGTCACAGCTAGTACCTTCTGCCAGTTTACGGAAGGCAATTAACCTGGCTTACACACCCAGGTGACTACAGTGGAAAATTATCTGCGAGGGACTCAATTAATGCAACAGCTAAGACACATTGTTGGAAAGTGGAAGGCATTGCTTGCGAAGCTTGAAACGGTATTTGCAACTCCATTGCAAATACTCACAGCAGTGAGTGGGGGGGGCAGTGGACGAACATTCCATTAGAATAATTCCAAACAAAATGTGAATTCATATTAAAAACAATTGAAAAAATGTAATCTGCAGGGGTTGTCATCAGGCCCACACTGAAACCCACCAGTCTGCATCTGAATACATACATTAGCACTGGTTGTTCTGCGCACACCAGGTCTAAAGACCAGCTTCTACTGAATGGCCAATGGAGGCGTTGTGTGCCACAATGCTCGCAGTCCCCGCAGCACATGGAAATCTTTAATAAGAGGGCATTGAGAGACGGCTTACAATGACACAGGCCATCATTGAGAATGGCATGAATAGGGCGCTATTGGGGGAATTTCAGGCCAGACAGAGGTTCCGTAGACGATCTCAATCTTTGTGATTTTCACTCTGCGTTCGGAACACGCGGGATCCTTACATGGGGCCCTACAAAAATGTCTCCCGGCTGAATTTTGAGCGTTTTACGGAAGATGGTCACGCCTGGCGAGTTCGTGGAATTCCTCATTGGTTTTTACCACTGCGTCATGCCCGCTCTGCCAGACAGACGGACCCCACGCAGGATACAATGGTTTATTCTGCATGTTGGTTGCACTTCCTTGAAGTTTTGTTCTTTTGGTTGATCACCACATCCATTCCTTCGTTCACTTATTCATTTCGTGGGAATGTCCAGCATTCCTGCTTCTAATTGTTCAGATGATTAAATCCATCCATTACTCCTTGCCTCAGCCTTTTAACGGGTTTGAGCATTTCCCTCAATCTATCTCCTTGCAGAGGGCTTCAAAGGGCCACAGGAATGCCCTCGATTCAGTTTGTTTAGTGACGGGAGGAAGAGGGTGATAAGGATCTTCTCACCATTGTCTTCAGTGACACTGATTGGAGGCATGGGGGGGGGCTGGGGGCTGCTGCTGCTGGTGTGAGGTACAATTTCTCCAGCAGGCACCAAGAACAAGCCTTTATTTTAATCTATTCACGGAAACATCACTTACATCATTTAAAAGGTGACAAAACCCTAAATGCTTATAGCTGTGAGGCTGAATTGTGTGCGTGTGTGTGTGTGTGTAATCAAAGAAGATTTAAGTGAATAATCGGTTTTCATTCATCTTTATTTGAATGGCTCATTGGATGAAAGGGACCCTCATATCTTTGTCCTTTCCCTTCCCTGTCCTCCTACATTATCATTGATACAGAGAGAACGGGGGGGAGAAGGAGATGCGACGAGTTTGGGACTGATTCAGCGCACAGAGTTTGCCGCTCACCAACAGTCTCCTTGTGCGCGAATCAGATCTCCAGGGTTGCAATATGCAACATTTTCACCATAGTTAAACTCACCGCTTTCCAGCAGTAAAAATCAAACAATTTAAAAAAACGTATCTCCTGCTTTGTTTTTTCATTTTTTAAAAGTACAAAAAAAAAAAAAAAAAAAATCTCACATTTATCAAGAATAAGTTACAAAAGACAAACTAGTGGTGAGGACATTGTTGAAGTGAGTCAGCGACTGTCGTTTCGAGATTTATCGAATATATTGCACCCTGAGACTTCACGCAAGAAGTCCTACGCAGTCGTGTTCTAAGTGAGCACAGACCGTCTTCACCAGAACCGACACAACACAGTAATCGTAATGGGGGAAAATGTACAGAGATGGCGAACACAGAGGCGTTAAAAAAACTTAAAAACAAAACGAAGATCGATTCTAAAACCCGCTAAATCATAATAAAATACAGCCAGTCTTAGGACGTTTGGACAAAGAGCAGTTAAAAAATGGCATCGTGGGGCTCAAACCCGTCAACACAGTAGTGAGCAGAGCAAACAGACGGACAGTTCAAGAGTGTAGCGGCGGGAAGTGTAACCGCTCGTTTGAGACACAGACTGACCCATTTAGAGATGGACAGAGTGACAACAGACCGCTCTCTGGCCTGCTTGCCTTCACACACCTGTGAGAAGCCGTCTAGACACCGCAGGAAAGGCTGCACGCCGTGGCAGGAATGCTTCTGGATCTTGAACCGCCAAGCTCACGGCTGTGGAGTTGGGAGTCGCCGCGTTTGAGGCAACCGTTGTGTTGGAAGTGTGCTCGGTGACATGTCTGTGGCACAGGTCCGACTGCGGCTGAGGACACGGCGTGACAGCCCTGTCCTCGTAAGCCGGGGGCAGACTCCCGGCGCGCATGCGCCCCCGGGCCTTCCTGAGAAAAGCCGAGCGTCAGTAGTATCACGGGCCGAGGCCGCGGCCGTCCTGTTATTAATCTGCCGTGCCGTGCCGTGCGGGCCCCTCGACAGGCCGCTTCCGCCCCCGTCACTCGCACCCTCCCAGAATAGACGCCTCGGCACAGTTCAAGTACACGCCCCGGCCTATCGGGGGAGAGGAAGGACCGTTCTTGGCAGGCTCCAGACGTCCCGTTGCTGTGCGGACGTCAGATCACGTGACCCCGGGGCTCTGGCACACAGGGCGTTGAGGATGTGTTTGTGCTCCGCGGGGGAAGAGGCAGGTTAGAGATTTCGCGCGGCTTGGAATGCGCAGCGGAAAGGAAGGCTGGTGGTTCGAGGAAGGCGCTTTGGAACGAGGCCCGTCTGGCGGCTGCGACAGTGCCCAAGACTGCCTCTTCAGCAGAAACGGATTCAGAAAACCCGTTTTCTCCCGAGAGACGGAAGGCGTGTCCCCTTGGGTGCTTGGTTAACTTGGTTGCCTCCCAACAGCTGCTGACGTCCTACAGCCTCGATCTGATACTGAGCCTAGCTCGGCGTTCAGAGGCCAGAGGCCCCGATACAACGGCGCCTATTTCACAGACAGTGTTACATATCGATACAAAAAATACAACTACGCTAGCAAAAGAATACAGAATGTAACAAAAAGGAACACTCATAAATAACAGCTACGTTTCAATGGCATCGTCTTCAAGTAATCTGTTAGGTCCCTGATACAACATGGTTCATGTAAACAATACTAGAGGAGAAAGACTCACAGTCAGAAACCCAGCGGTTCTTGTTGGGCAGCAGCATCGGAGAGGAATAACTAAAGTGTGAACGAACGAACGAACGACGACTCTCCTAAAAAACGGCGTGCCGGTGGCACGCTTCATCCGTCTTTGAGTGGAGAGAGAAATCATAGGTTAAAAAAACAAAGCTTTCGCAGTCCTTAAGGCCTTGAGTCAAAGTGGCTTTGAAGCTCACTCCTGAGGGAATGTCTTTGAGTATCACAGGATCTGAGGATTTCAAACAGGAGCATGAGGGGAGAGGAGGGGGTGAGGAGGGGGGGGTGGCTGGGGGAAATTTGGGGAGGTCTTGAATGGGGGGGGGGGCTTTGATGCAGAGGAAGAGCCCAAAAACTGTTGGCTTTCACAAGACTGCCAAGTGCATGGGATCTCTCACTGTACTCAGAAAGCTTGACACAATCCAATTACAGGAACATGCCCTCCAACTCCAACCCCCATTGACTTTGTTGTGGCATGGTTCTCCTGAAATCCCAGGCTGAAGATCATGGAGCCGAAGGACACCATCCCCTCCTCCTTGACCTTTTTCCTCAAACTCAGTTCTGTGAGCAGCTCAACAAGAGCTGACTCCAAATATCCCGTTTCCCTTGTTCTTTTTTTTTCTTTCTCGTTTGGATCTCATTTTTTTGGATAAGAGTGAGCTATAACAAGCAGCACTTGGGTAAATACACAGGCACCTTAACGTGCCTACCGCGCTCCTCATTTACAGTGATTAAAAACAATGGCGACAATTTCATCAAAAATAGTTCTCTCTCTGGTTTAAGAAAAGGGGCAAGGCCCGCGCAGCCGACGACACGGCGCCCGTCCTCCGGCGGCTCGCGTGTCACGTCAGCACGATGACCTCGGCGGGCTCGGGGCCGCCGTCAGCTTTGCGCTTGCGTTTCCTGTGCCTCTGGTGGAGGGAGGGGGCGCGGGGCCGGGTGTGGAGGGAGGCGTCGGCCGGCCCGCCGCGAGCTTGTCCTCCCTCTCCTGGCGTCACCTGTCAAAGCAGCCCGTGGCGAAGGAGTGGTGGGAGCCCAGGTAGCCGCCGCCGTACGCCACGCTCAGGCAGTGGCGGGGCTCGGCCGCCATCGCCACCTGCATGGAGATGGGCCCCGGCAGGGGCAGCGCCCGCACCCCCGGCTGCAGCCCGGCCGCCAGGCCCGGGTACGGGTGGAAGGGGCCCCCCACCGCCCCGCCCGCCAGCAGCCCCACCCGGTGGGACTGGAGGTAGTCCTGGGTCACCACGGGCCCCAGGGCTTGGGGGTCAGCCAGGGCGTGCAGCTGGGACAGGGGGGCCGAGTGCTGGGAGAGGTGCGGGTAGCCGCCCGGCTGGAACAGCAGCTGCTGGGTGGTGGTGGAGGAGGAGGACGAGGCCTGTCGCAGGGCGGAGGGGGTGGAGGAGGGGGGCGTGGGCTGGGCGTGCAGGGAGGCCTGGCCTGACGGCGGGGTGGTTTTGGTTTTGTTGGCCTCCTTCACGTCATTGTCATGGGCACTGCGGGAAAAACAAAACAAAACAATGTCATTAAAAACATTGATAGGACCCGACATAACATAGTTTTGGTTAAAAAAAATACATTTAAACATTTCTTTCCAGTCATTTCACTGTAAAAGGCAACTGTGGATTTTGAATTACGAGTGGAAGAGTCGGCTGAGGGTTACCATGGAGCTACTGAACACGGGACTGCAGGAACAGCCTATATATAGTAGGCACTGAGGAGAGAGCGACTACAGGACATGGAGAGTTGGTGTGTTGGGGCAGGGGGGGTAGAGAGAGGGTCATATGGAGTAAGAAAGAAGAGGAGGGAGAAAGATTTGGGCCAAAAGGGGGATCATGGGTTGGGAAAGACATTGTGGGGTTTTAGTGGGAGATATCAGGGGGAGGTGGATATCCACCACTAATATGGGGCATGAAGTCTGTGGACAGGGCCGTGAGAAAGGGTGTCTGTGACTCGTGCGGTGCCCTTACATCAGCATGAGCTCGATGCACTGGGTCAGGTGGTCCCAGCTGTAGCCGGTCAGCAGGTGCAGGGACGTGGTCCAGCTGGGGGAGATCTGCAGGCAGATTCGGGACGCCGCGATGCAGGCCGCTGCTACCTGGGAGGGCCGGAAGCTCAGGAAGGCGTGGTCTGAGCCGCAGGGAAACACGGGAGCGCGAGGTCAGCGGTCGCACTCCAGAAATCAAAACCAGGTCACACCAGATAACCGCTCACTGACAAGGCTGCATAACCGTTTCCACTTCTGTCGTGAGCTGTACTCGGTACAAACGCGCCGACCGATCGTACGATCGAACGAGGGGTTGCTTCAGCCGGCAAGCAGCTGTCCAACCCTCCTCTCCTCTCCTCTCCTCTCCTCTCCTCTTTCTCCCTCCCTCCCTCCCTCCACTCCCCCCGTCGTCCTGCTCACCTTGCAGCGAGACCTCCAGGAAGTAGTGGGTGTACTTGTCCATGAAGGCTTTGGTCTTGGAGAGGGAGGAGAGGGGCCAGCCGTTGTGGAGGTCGCTCTCCTGCACGGAGGCGTGGAGGTAGTAGTCGATGAAGTGGGCGGGCGTGGGCATGCACAGGTTCCAGCCGAACGTCTCCAGCAGCAGCAGCTCCATGCGGATCAGGTCCCGCTTGTTCAGCACCAGGTTCAGGCTGCACATGAAGCCCAGCGCGTTGAGCTGCTCCAGCTTGGGCACGCGGTCCTCCTTCTCCTCAAACTTACCTGAGAGTGAGAGTGAGAGGAGAGGGAGGGAGAGGGAGAGAGAGAGAGCGAGAGAGAGAGAGAGAGAGAGATGGAAGGAGAGAAAGACACGGAGAGAACAGGTAAGATAAACAGCATAGACTTTATCATCGTGCAAATACAAACGGGCAGTTACGGTAACGCAGGGGGGTGGGGAAGAGCCCGCACTCCGCATAGCTGCCCCGGCGCGGGCAAAGGTCGCGTAATCAGAATCTGATTCATCTGCAGCGTCAGAGTCGGCATGAGGCGGCCGCAAAGCCGGTCACAAGACAAACATTCTTTGGGTTCATGTTTCACCAACATGGGCACGGCGTGACGCCGCGCGTTTCCTCCCCCGGGGGCGCCCGGGCCCAACATCCATTAAGCTCATTTACTTCAGAAACATCTGCACCAGACTATTCCGTTTCCATGTGACTTCCTTCCACTTCAGCTTTTTGTATTACAGGCAACGGAGACTAATTGCTGCCTCGTTTGCTCAGCGGACGGACTGCATGAATGTTTGAAATGTTCATAGATAAGGTCCAAAGGCCATGGGCAACTTGGCTTTCTTTGTCACGTGCTTTATTCACATGGAGCTACATGTAGACCATTTTTATTCGGAGAAAACTGAACTTAACAAACTTTTTTTTTTTTTTTTTTTTTTTGGGCCTCAACTACTCTTTCTTTATAATTGCTGGTTGCGGCTGATGGACCTGCAGGGGGAAAAACTAAACACTTGCAATAAACTGCTACTCCCACGTTACTCAAACCAGTAGAGATAAATGCAACCATGTGCTTTAGTGGGTAAATCTGTTTACTGAGAAATGTGCAATGAGCCCACCCCCAACCTACAACAAGCTTAGGATAAAAGACAGCGTCTCCTTCTACAGCTACTGTACGGTTCAACAGCAACTTTTTTGGCGGAGGAGGAGGAGAGACGGGCACAGGCCGGAGGGCAGGCGACAAAGAACAATGGGGTCGAACACAAATACGACACGTGTGACGCAGACGCAGAGGCGTGGCGAGGGCGTCCTGAAACGTTTACGAGTTTCATCGGCGAGGACACCCCTACGGGCGTTCAATTACTTCCAACTAAGTTCTGCCATTCTGGATACAAAAAAAGGAACGGGGAAGTAAAAAATTATATAAGTGGAGCATTTTGAATGTATAACGTTTAAATCTACAATACGATCTCTGGAGCAGATACCACGTCACAGATTCGATTCAGAGTACGCTGGGACCCCGAGGAGGAATGAGAAGACCAGCGTCGTCTCAGTGGCTATAAGTGGGACCCAGATGTCTCGAACATGTCTGTGAATGTGCTTTGAGAGGCTGGTCCAGCACAGTAGGCACTGACAGTAATGCAGCGCTTGGCACTTTCATCACAAAGCTATCATTTAAAGCAGCTGGTTCAGCTGGTGAAGGGCTGATGTGACACCGACTACTCCCTGAAATGAGATAACTGTTATTTTTCCTGCTTACTGCGGTTCCGCCGTTCGGCTCTCACCTCCCTCCACTTTGTCGTTCTTTTACACTCGTCATATTTTGAAATCATCATCAGCGAGCACAACTCATCGCGTACATTTCTTGACTTACTTTCAATTACCCTTTCTTCGAGGCCCTCGAACTGTGTTTTTATTACACATTTTGTTTGAGATAAATTACATTTAAATATAAATTCCGCTAAATTGAATTTGCCCTGTTAAATTAAATCATCTAATGCACTGTTAGGCAATCTGGATGCGCGTATGGGAATATGCGAATATTAATAAGCAGTCACCCCAAATTCCTGGGGAAATTAACTACACAGCGGAGGCATTCATCTTGGGGGCCAAGTGTGGGGTCCCAAAGGTTAATGAAATGAGGCTGACATTTTAAAACAAAGTATAATCTGATCTTGAGGCGTGTGTATAGAATGTGTGAGAATATGCCACTGACCACCGCTCAGAAGCACAAATCATATTAAAAACTCCACCCCCTCTGTCATTAAATTCACCATGGCAACAGCTTTGTGACCTCATCTTCCTGTAGCCAATGAGCTGTAGGCTATTTGCCTTTTAACCCAGGATGGTTGGCCCCCTTCTCTCTCACACACACACACACACACACACAGTGAGGAGTCAAATTACATTGTCACCCCCCCCCCCAACACACACACACACACACACGCACACACGCACACACGCGCACACGCGCACACACACGCACACACGCACACACGCACACACACACACGCACACACGCACACGCACACACACACAGCCTATCCCGTCTTGGGGAAACATGGGGGGTGTCTTTGTAATGTAAATGACGAACAGAGTATTGTTTAAAGCACCCAAACTTATGTCATACAGTTTAGAAATCCTAATAAAACTGAGCTGGAAAGTGCAAACTCAACAAACGCACATCGTACTCTGTAGAGGCAACTGGTCTGGGTACTGGAACAAAACAAATGTTGTTGTGCCACTGAATAATGAGTACTGTAACAAGTATAGCACACATCCACACCACCACCGGTTATCCCCCTTACGGAAGGCCAGGGTGCCAATAATGAAGTCAGCAATGATGTCACCAGCACAGGACAATGGGCATTGGGGTTACAGAAGGCTCTGACACCTCTGGTTTTATGTGTCCCGAGACACAGCTAAACACAATCAGCCAACGCAAGGCCACACAACACAAAGCTCCTCAACAGTGAACAACTAAAAATCCCCACAAGTAAATCTGTCACGGTGAAACAAAAGGAAGGATACAACTACATCGACCATGGTCTCGCACAAAAGCGCACACACAGACGCATGCACAGACACACAGACAGACAGACACACAGACAGACAGACAGACAGACAGAGACAGACAGAGAGACACACACACACACACACACACACACACACACACACACACACAGACACACAGACACACAGACACACAGACACACACACGCATGCACGTACACAACAATACAGCCTCCTTTGCTGCATGCATCTTGGCCTTGGTATTGGATTAAGCACTAAAACCCGGCAGCTTGGATTAACAAACTGGCGGCCCAGCCCGTACGGTTCACCCTGCTGGCCATAAAAACAACACTTAAATCACAGCCTGTGTCTGGCAGCGCAGTCGCTGCCATAAACGCACGGCAACAAAGAGAGGGGAGAGGAGAGCCTGATCCCGCTGGTGCTGTGAAACACCACTCTCACCGAGAGGGCATTAGTGTCAGCTTGCCCTGCAATCTGTGAGCCACAGGGGAAGAAAGAGAGCACGGGGACCTAGGGGCTGCCATTTTACATTTACATTTTAGGCATTTATCAGACGCTCTTATCCAGAGCGACTTACACAGTTTGCATTTCTTTACAATATAATCCATTTATACAGCTGGATATTTACTGAAGCAATCCAGGTTCAGTACCTTGCTCAAGGGTACAATGGCAGTGCCCCACCGGGGAATCGAACCTGCAACCTTTGCGTCACAAGACCAGTTCCTTAACCATTATGCTAACACTGCCGCCACATTTTCCTCTCTCTCGCTTATAAGGGAAATAAAGAAGCAAAGGAAAAGAGCAAGTATAATTAACCATTTAAGGTGGAAGAAACAACAAAATAAAATAAGGGGTTGTGGATAAATGCGTATAAATACAGGTCGTTTGTCTGAAGGGCAGCTGGAGGATGTGTGAAACTCTTCGGTGTGTGCGACTTTTACTGCAAACCTTACCGCCAGCCATAAAGCAGGCAAGTGCCACAGCCTGTGGCCCAGGGTGGCCAATCAGCAACCCGGCCGGACCTGTGGCTGCAGAGCGGCACAGGAAATCGCTCGCGTTTGCTCCCGCTGGCCAAACAGCTGGGCCAGGAGGAGGGCCCATGCCTGGTCGCTCTACGCCTCTTGCCCTCCCCTGCACGTCTGTTGGACGGCCCTGTCCATTCCTGTGGCAAAAAGGGGCATTGGGCCAAGCCAGGGCAGGGCTTTGATCCCGGGCAAGGGCCGGGGGCAGGAGGGAGGGGGGTGCAGAGGCCGGGCCTCAAAGGTGCCAGTGTTTCAGCGGCCGGCTCAGCGGTTTGTGGGCAGTCGTCTGCGCCCGTGTGCCAGCGCCACTGACCACGAAACACAAGCCGTCCTTTTAACCCGGGGGCCGGGACTGGCGCTGCGTCATCCGTGACGCCGACTGCAGACGGAATCCAAGAGCGGCGGGCTGAGAGAGATGGAAATCAAGAGTCTGCAGATGGGCGTTGGAGATAACTGGCACGACATGTGCTGTCCCAGCGTGCAAGCACACGTGCTCAGAAGCTGCCCCTAGACACCGATTTGGGGAAAATGTACGCATTTAGAAATGTCATGACTTCAGCCATACTTCTGGCAAAAAAAAAAAAAATTCTAAGAATTTTTGAAAGCAAAAGCACCAAAGTGGAGCATCCTTGTGCCGGCCTTCATGAAGGACGGCCCCCGCCCGTGAGCTGGAGAGCCCCAGAGCCTCTCACCCACATCAGAGGCTGTCACAGGGCTGTCACACAGACACACACAGGCCCCTGGTTCTGTCTCTCTCTCTGTGTCTCTCTCTTTCTCTGTCTCTCTCTCTCTCTGTGTCTCTCTCTCTCTGTGTGTCTCTCTCTCTCTGTGTCTCTCTCTCTCTGTGTGTCTCTCTCTCTCTCTGTGTCTCTCTCTCTCTCTGTGTGTCTCTCACTCTCTCTGTGTGTGTCTCTCTCTCTCTCTGTGTGTGTGTCTGTGTCTCTCTCTCTCTCTGTGTCTCTCTCTCTCTCTCTGTGTGTCTCTCTCTCTGTGTCTCTCACTCTCTCTGTGTGTCTCTCACTCTCTCTGTGTGTGTGTCTCTCTCTCTCTCTCTGTGTGTGTCTGTGTCTCTCTCTCTCTGTGTGTCTCTCTTTCTCTCGGTGTCTCTCTCTCTCGAGTCCTATCTGCCTCCAATGCCCACCTGCAGGCTGGGAACTCTTTTCCCCCACTTGGAATCCCTGCGCTCAATTCAGAACCTTCTTTTGGACTAATTTGCTTTTTAAAATGCCTGCACACACACGCACGCAGCAATGAAACGCGTCCCAGGAAAGCCGCTGTGGCCAGAAAACCTTCGGGGCCCAGCAGTGGCCTTGTTAAAGTAAAAACTCTGGGTTACTTGGTAACGGAATACTCCATGAGGCAGCGGGCGGAAAGACAAGAACAAATAAATAACGGGACAATGCAGTCCCACATCTGCTCTGTGAATCTGAGGGGATGTTTTGAGGGGCTTCAGATTCTCCATCCAAGGACACGCAGAGGGGGGGGAAGGGTTAAAAAGGGTTCCTCCATCAACACTACGCCATTTCTCTTATGAAATCTTTCACAAATGCCCGGTGATAAACTGATTAGCCAGGAGGCTATGGTCCATTCCAGTGCACTGAGTATTGGAAAGGAAATACTGCTATCCCTGGTCTTGCTGAGAGATTCAAATCAATGTGGCCTCGTGTGTAAAAATATCAACTGGCAAAATTAAAATGAATAGCAGGAGTCTCACACACCAACATTTACTCAAAAGACCACCTCTTTTAAATGAAAATCTTAAAAATCAAGGTGGTATGACTGGATATTTCACTTACACTTACAGTGAAGGGTCCTACCACAATACCATAACATTCATAAGCACGAATGCTAACTCATGTGTGGGTGTGTGTGTCATCATCCACATCATCAGTGACATTACCATGACTTTTGATTTGGTACTTCGTGGTAATACATGGTAATTACAGCACACACTATGACAGCCTATGTCAGTTGGCATAGGCATTTATGAAGCGACGTGAAAATGAAAGTAATGGGAAATCTGTGTGCAAGAATCCCTTATAAAGACCAGTGAGAAGAATCAGCGAGGACAGTAGGATGTGGTAAATCTACTGGATAATGCATCGGTGTAGAGCAGTGATCATAGCAGTTGAGCCATTCCCCTATAGAATGCTTCTACTGTATATTTAAAAAGGCCCTTTACCTCAATTTCTCCAGTTCAAATCCAGCCGTAGATATACAAATGCCATCATAGATAGATATACAATACCGGCCAAAAGTTTTAGAACATTATTTTTCAGTTTTTGGTAAGCTAAACTTTTATTTTTATTTTTTATTATTATTATTATTATTATTTTTATTTTTTTTTTTTACCTCTGGCAGTTTACCGCTTACCTTTGTACCATTTCAGGTTATTCAGTGGACTTGAACTGCTTAAATTTCAGTAAAAACTGGAAAATGGGGGATGTTCTAAAACTTGAGCGATGGTGTACACATGTCATATCACATGCAAACTTGCCAATGGAAAGAAAATAAATAATAATAGCACTGACAGAGCAAACTAGTGAAGTGTGCAGAGCAACCAGTCATCTCCTTCCTCCGGGCCTGGTCTGGATGATAAGAGCATCAGTAAGAGCCCGGGGACACTAAAACTGTGTGTGTGTGTGTGTGTGTGTGTGTGTGTGTGTGTGTCCGTGTGTCCAAGAGAGTCTTTGCGCATGCGCTGCATAGCCTCACTTTCTGCTACACATTGTTGACATGCGTGCACATGAGTGCAAGTATGTGGGCGGTGTATGTGTGTGTGTGTGTGTGTGTGTGTGTGTGTGTGTGTGTGCCTTGTAGCTACATGGTTCCAGTAGGAAGCAGTCCCCTGCTTGTACCACTATCCATTAAGAGTTAGTAGAAGGACAGGACCCTCATCCTGTCACCGGTAGGGACAAGATCATAATCTGAATGGGAAAAAAATAGGGGTTGTAAAGGAAGCAATTTCGTTTTCACCCGTGGCCAAAATCTTGTGCGGGTTGGAAGAAAAAGATGGTCTGGGGTGACAACTACTGGAAAAATCACTGATCGCGGGTCTTTCATTTCAAGAAAGCAAAGATAAGTGGAGTCGTAGCTGGTAGATGAGTCTTCTGTGCCTCTGTTGTTTGAGTGTGTGCATTCCTCTGATCTGACTTTTGAGCACCTGGAATGCTAGCTGTAAGCTGATGCTATCAGGGGCTACAGTGCAGAGGAGCCGAGCAGAGGAGAGGCTTCAGCACCAGGTACATTCCTGCATTCCAAATGAAGGAACTCTGACACAGTCTGGATCAGACTTGCTTACTCACACAGTCTATCGACTCACAACTTCACGGGAACGCCGGTGCGGGCCAGCCGGTGAGGCTAGAGGCCGAGCTCAGGGCCAGATCAGAGAGGAGATGGGGACAGAGCGGGGCTTACTGAAAACCCCGGGGTTATCCGTCCAGGGAAAACACTGACAGGGGTCTCAGCCACAGAGGAACCTGGGAGGGGCCATTCCAAAAGTCGACGGGAAGTGTGCTCCCGTTCCCAAAGCCCTTGGAAACCGTAATCCTTTATCTGCCTCGGAATCCGTGAAGAGACATCGTGAGTCTCTTTCACCACGCTCAGACTTCCGGGAGGAAAGGAACAAATTACAGGGCTGGCTGGCTGGCTGGCTGGCTGGTGGTGGCACTGTGGCCCGTAGCAGAGCCTCTTGAGAAAGCGCCCGCCGTTCTACAAGATAAACCGCACAGTTAGTCTTTTTAATCCCACCCAAATGAGAGAATGCCTTCAATGAGGGCTGGGAGGCCTCTTTCGAATGTCCTTTAATTTGGCAGCTCTCCTTTCTGTGGGACTGTGAAATGGGTCACAGCCAGAGCCCCGGCCCGTCCCGTGTTCCTGCCTCCGGATCCAAAGGCCCAAACAATGCCGACCTTTGTGACCTCTGACCTGCGCAGCTCACGCCTGGGTGCTCGGATCAGCCCCTTCTTTGGGGGCACCCCCAGATCAGGACCCCGGGGTGTGGGTGTGGTGTGCAGGGGACTCACAGAGAACGGGGGCTCAAATTGGGCCTGCAGGGAAAAGACACCCCCCCCCCCCGGCCCCCGCCAACCCTAAGCCTGCCTCATTCAGTTTCTCAACAGCCCAACCCAGGAATTTCAGTCCCCAAATATACTTTCACATTCATACCTTAAAAAAATATTTAAAAAAACCTGTCCACTGTTCTTGCCGCATATTTTAAGAAATAAAAGAATAAAATACTGCATTTTTCACATTAGTAAAACCATCATACAGGCCCCAAACATGCCTTCGTGAGAGGAATGCATGGGTGCAGCCGTGAATGCATGGGGGGGCTGACATGGCATATATAAAGCAAAAGGAGTAAATAATTATGATCTTTTAATAACGTATTACTCTGAAACCTACTGGTCAGCAGATTAGAAAATACTCCAGAATGAATAAACACAACATCATTTTGCCCAGCAAAAACATCTATAAAAACGCCTTACGTGTGCAATTAAATCACTTCAATCAAGCCTTTTTTTCTAATGCACTGTCTTGAACGGGACACCGTAATGGGCAGCCGTCACTGAAATCCGTGTAGTGTGCTGTATTTTTTTAATTATCCGGTGTGGATTAATTCCTTTGCATTATCATCAAAACCCCCGCAAAGGGCTTTCAGTCCCACTAATCTACATATCGGGGCTCCCCACTGAGCGTCGCAGTTCAAACATGCCCCTCAATGCTCCCCCGCACCCCCACTCCCCCTTCCACCCTCTCATATCCCCCCCCCCCCCCACTTCCATTCCAAGCAGCTAAACACGGGCAGCCAGCCTGCCTTTGAAGATCCGCGCCGCTCCTTTTCCGACACTCCCCCGAGAGGAAGAGTGCTTTTATGAGCGCTTTTCTCAGGACGGTTTATGTGTTACCCAGACAAGGTGTGTCAGACAGAGGAAGCACTCTGAAGGCTCGTCCACGACCCCCCCCCCCCAACCCTGTTCTGTTATTTATGACACGTCCCGACCGACCGCTAATGAGAGCGTGCGCTCCACGTAGTTGCATTCGTTTGGCCGAGGAACGGTCGGAACTCGCTGAAAAGACGTCTGGACGCGAGTATTTAAATCCGTCGCCAAGCCTGGGATGGAACCCGTCTGGAAGTTTCCCTGATGTGCCTTTGGCATGGCAAACTTACAGGGCAGCTTGCACCATAGCGAACCGCGCAGGCCAGAGAATCTGTATGAAACAGCGCATGGATTTTACGCCTACTACCTCATTAGCAAGCCTGGGGGGCATATGAGAGGAGGGCAAATCTGTGTGTGTGTGTGTGTGTGTGTGTGTGTGTGTGTGTGTGTTTCCACTGCTCTATGCTGCTTCAGCACAGAGGCCAGCCCTTCCCCCCGTCCCTCACTGGCCTGTATGGGAAAGGCGCAGGCCCGCTCATGTTGGGGGGCTTTTGTTTGGGCCCGGCTACAGGAGCATATGGCAGGTGCCCCTGGAGCCTCACAATGCAGATGCTCTTTCCAAGCCTTTCAGAGAGCCTCCCTAGAATGAGAACACACACACACACACACACACACAGACACAGACACAGCTATGCAAGCATACACGCGCAAGGACACACACACACACACACACAGACACACACACACACACACACTGACACAGCTATGCAAGCGTACACGCGCAAGGACACACACACACACACACACACACACACACACACACACACACACACACACACACACACACACACAGTGGCATCACTATGACACAAAATACACATGGGTAACTTCACAAGCCCCCCACAGGCTCACTTTCATACATAAAAGCCTTGATAATGGACTTATGGCACATCACTACCTTCCACTGTACCACACTTGTACACTGCTCCACAGAGCTCAGGAGCCTGGTGCCACAGCGCACCCATTGGCGCACGTACAGACACCACTGCTCCGCGTGACACCACACGCAGAGGGGAGCGGGGGAAACGAGAGCAGGACAATGCGGGAGGGAGAGAGGGAAGAGAAAGATGGAGCTCTCAGAAAGGCAGGGAATAACAAGACATGGCTAAAAGGAGAGAAGGAAAGGAGACCAGAGCTTGGCATAAAGGCGGGAGCTAAATTATTGATTGAGTTGATGCAGCAAAACTGGGTGTCATGGAAGGAGCTGAAAACACAGGCTGTGGCGTCTGAGCCCTCTGGGACACTGCACAAAGAAAACAACAGGGAAAAAAAGGCCCAATAAGAGCTCAGCTGACCCCTGTGGCCATAAAGTAATTCTGTCAACTTCCTTCCTGCTGACAAGACTGTAAAAGCCCCCTCCCCCTCACTTGGAATTCAAGTGCCATGATCCTGACCGCCCCCCCCGCCACTTCCCCTTTCCAATGTCACACTCTCCCCCTTTTCAGCAATCTCCACATCCTAAAAAGTATCCCTCTCCACGGCCCACGATGAACAGACCTCATCGTCTCCACTGATCTTTATCACTTTATCAGATAAGCTCAGAGATTCGAGACGGATCGGCAATTGGCTCAGACGCGAGAAAAGAGCCCGAGTGATTGGCTCCCACCAGAGGGAGGGGCCAACACCACCGGGTTAAGGACAATGGCAGCGGCGGCTTCAATTAAACGGCTGAGGAAGTCAAGGGCACTTTAACAAAGGTAGTGACTGAACAGCGAAACGCCGGGGCGACAGAGACCAGAAGGACCAGTCGGCCCGACTGGGAAAGACGTCTTCAAAGCGGCTCGGAAAACAATCAACGGGCGGAAAGACTTTGAATCAAACGCCCCTTTCATCCCAACCGCTCTCCCAAGATCCTCTCTGACTGACGAGGAGGACTGGAGGGCGAGGGCTCACAAACAAACGGTCTCTGATTGGGTCCCCATTGAAGCCGTGGATCAAAAGGCAAAGGAGAGCCATTAAGCACTTTAAGAAGGGCATCCTGAGAGAGGTGGTTATTAGGGTCACAATGGTCAACAATGGTCACAACCGTCCATCGGCACATCGAACTGGAAAACCCGATTAAAATAATAAACGCTTTTTTCGCAACTGAAAGTGCCACTTGATTAGCTTCAAGGAAATGCATAAATTAGGCTATGGGAAATTAGTTTTAATATCCTGAGCACTGCGGAGCTTAAACCTGAAGCTGCGTTAACTGTTGAATGAATTATGGCAGGCAAACTTGGAAGAATCAGAATAAAATATACTGCCACTCAAGCTGCGAAAATATATGTTGTTTCTGAGCAGAGAAATGTTGTTCCGCTAGATATATGCTTAAGAATAATGCCACTGGGTGTCTGAAATACTTCCGTGTGGTATTAAAACCCATATACACATATTCATGAGTTACTTTAGCTTCTCATTCTCTTCACAAAAAAGGGGGAAATAAAATGAGAATTCAAATATATCAATTGTATGAAAGTTTTAAAAGAAAAGATTAAAATTCAGTTCAAGTTAAAAACATTCTAGTTTTATCACTTTTATTCACCCCGCCTCATAGAAATGTCTCCTTTTAATTCTTCCAACCCTCAGCCTAAGTCCCCAGTCCCGCCCACACACACACACACACACACACACACACACAGACACACAGACACACAGACACACACTCCCCTGTGAACAGCCCCCTTGCAGGCCTCGCTATGTAAACTGCATCATTAGATTAATTACCCATTGCTGAAAACCGAACTAATGTGGGGAGTCTTACAGCCAGTTTACCATTAATCACAGCAACACATGTGGACGTGTTATCAGAGGCCGACCGGTCACTCTCGCAAACTCAGCAGCACAGTTCTAGTCTTTTCCAATTGTTTTGACAAACACACAGTTTCACATGCCCCCCCCCCCCCCCCCCTCCTGCTGTAATTGCCACACAGTAACCCCCCTCCCTGCAGTGTGTACATGTGATAAGAGCCCCGAGTGATTGAGAGGTTTGAGGGATCTGGGACTGCTGGGAGGGCACAGCTTCTAATGTGCACAGCTGTCATGGAACACCATGCCAAGCTCCACACCCCCGCTTCTGCAGACATACACACATACGGCCATCTGCAGACAGACACACGGCCGCTAGACAAACAAGAGGCACGGCCGCGCAAGCTGACGCACAACTGCCCGCAGGTTCCCAGTGGTCTCGAGCCACTCGCCCTACGCTGGCAAACACCTGAAATTCGGCCGTCAGAGAGAACGCCATGCCTGACGGATATTTAACCATCAGACCAGTAATTCGTTACTCGGTTTGGTATTAACATTATTGTCAACAAATGTAACAAAAAAGGAGAAAAAAATCCAGTCTTCTCATCAATATTCATGAAGGATGACACTTTCAAAAAACAATCAACACTGATATTATTAAGTGTGATTTAATACGGGGGGATATTTGAATATCCGATCTGGGAAGCCATGTATTATTAAAGTTACACGAGTGGAAATGTAAATCCTTCGCCGTAAGAGCACAGCGGTGTGTCTGCACATTGCCGCAGCCAAAGGAAGGAATCGCTAGCAGAGAGCAAAGGATTATCAGAGGCCCTGGGAGGCCTCATTAGGAGGCCGCGTCCGGGAGAACGCTCACTCACTGGCCAGGAGCAGGCAGGACAGGGCGATGACGTAGAGCTGTTTGACCGCCACGTCGTAGTGGTCCATGAACAGGTCCAGGAGGTAGACGGCCAGGTGGCGCGCCGTGGGGCACAGCTGGTAGCGGTTGCTGAGGATGGCCAGCAGGTCGGCGAAGTACCGGCGCATGCTGATCTGAGGGGAGTGCGCCCGGTACGCCGGCAACTTCAGCTCCTGGGGGAGGGAGGGAGGGAGGGAGGGAAACACAGCTGGTGTCACACACAAAATAAGCATAAAAGATGGAAGAACACATTGCAAATGTCAGAGAAAACCCAGTTTTTACTTTGCCACGTTAAATCAGGCTACAGCGGACAACGTTAACGCTGATTTTAATTTTTTTAATTACGTTTTTTCAAGGGATGGGAATTAACGATTTCATAAAGACAAAAGAAGACGACGATGAGGAGGAGGAAGGTGCTGAAGCAGGACAGTTAAGATGTGATGCATTCCGAGGGTTTGGGATATGTTACATTAACGCAAAGATGATGATTGTAGGTTATTTTGGCGTCTGGACCTGTGCGGTTAATGTGACCCATGTTAAAATGGTGTCAACCCAGATTGACACACACAGTCTGAGTTACAGTGGATTCGCCTATGATCAGTGAGGGAAACCTGAGCTTTTTAATGGGGGGCGGGGGGTCAAAGTGTGCAAGGTCACAAAGACAACATCCATACTTTTTGCGAACACTCTCAAAAATAATGATCACAGTCTTGTCTAGCGACCGTTGCCTCTCGACTACAGTGCGGTGCAGCGGAGAGAACAGTACAGTGAATAAGTGCACTTTCAGACACTTTCAGAGTCAGTGGTCACACAGCACATAAAAATTCCCCAAAGAAAAAAAAATAATCAACTTCAGTGAAAATAACTATAAAATAACCGAAAAACGTTTGATTTTGGTCCATCATTGCATTCTGAGGAAGGCTGGCATGGACAAAACAATTCTTTGAAAAGTTTTTAACTCTTCAATATGTAATGAATAAATATTTTTAAACCACATTTCTTTACTTAATCCTACAAGTTCTTTCTCTCTCTTCTCATGAGTTCAGGCAGTCGATCAACTACATTCATTTGCCAAGTCTGTTTCTTTTCTATGCACGGCTTTGGCTGCAACAAACCAGACTCAAACAAACTAAAGTCTTGGGCCCAGATGTGCTCGCTGTTGCTTGGGTGGACTGTAGTTAAAGTGTGAAGATTTCAGCTACTGTTGAAGAAGGAGAGCCGTTCTTGCGCCACAGCCACTGGTGAGTGTACCATTAACAAGGCTGCCGTTTCTTTGTCTCGCCCAGTCTGGAGTATCGGATACTTCCTCACACCCTCAAAGTTTTAAAATAAGTCTCTTGTTTCAGGGTTCTTCCTCCCAGCCCCAGCCCTACCCCCCCGTTAATGAGGACGTGTGTGTATTGGACTCATAGATCAATGCCCACAGATTCTAATCTTTATACAGCGGTCCCCCACCATCCCATACGCCCTTTGGCAAATGGTAAACCACTGGACTCACACAGGAGAGTTTACGTGGGGAAGAACGTCCTCCGCATGAGGTCACTGTGTTGATTTGTAGAACTCAACACGCGTAATCAGGCTGGGACAACCCCATGGATCTATCAAATGTCAACCACCCCCGACGGACCCATCTTTAATAGACCCAAAATGTGTACGCAGTGAGTGATCTGGCTCACTCTGTGGGGGTGGGGTGACTATGTGCACCTTGAAGAACTCCTGGTCTTGCCTTTTAATGTTTTATATGCGGTGTTCTGGTGTCTCTTTTGGAACGATGTAGGTACTACAGCTAGAAATGAGCCTCTCAAACAAACATCCAGTGAAATGTCTTGAAGAAACAGTGCAGTAATCTTTTTAACAGGCAGAGATAGAGGAGTTTTGGAGCAGCAATGAGATATGTTCAGGCAAAACCTTTTTTTTTTTTTTTTTTTTTTCATTACTCAAAGTTCATGATATAAAGTTAAAAATCTAGCTGACCAGCTATATATCTGTAACTCCTTAATTGCCACAGGCTGGCTCCCTTGTTGCAATTAGCAACTTAGTAAGCTACATTACAGCAGTCCCTACTACCCATTACTTGATGATGGTCTCAAATTCTGGAATTAACTCACTCGAATATAGAATATTGATCCAATGCTGCTTGCTAGGCATTTTCTAGCAAGCTCATCAGTTGTGATCAGCATATTAGAATGGAAGCGTAATGCATACTGTATGAGAAATAAAATGCATTTCAGATATTGGATTTTTCAGGCCGTTTTTTCAGATTATGATGCAAGAATGGTTAGAAATTTGCCTGACCTAACATGTGTCAATTTGTTATCTGGATTTTATGAGCAGATGTATTTATTTTTACCCACAAGCATTATAACTGGCATATAAAAATCATCTGCAATCCCTGTTCTATCACAAGTAATTCAATTCATGCAGTGCAAAATCTATCCCGGTTGTCTGAGCATGATGTATTACTAAAATAACAACAGAACTTAGTCCAAGTAAAACCTTTGTGAAAAGAGTCATTTTCGGACATTGCAAAAACAAATAGACAATCAAAACAGATGGGCCTTTTAATTTTATATACACTCAGATCTCATCCTGTTTTCTACACTGAAAAAGGCAAAATATTTCACAACAACCATGTAAACCAAGGTAAAGAAATAACTATATTTCCCTCTATGTGAATTTGCATGTAAATTAGAGGCCCATTAATTAATCAATATTCATCCCATAGTCATTTAAATGCATGTGCATGTTTTACTTCTCATTTCTTCCATTACATTTCAACAGCAAAACAGATGAACAGCAAAGTGGAAGCACCATAGTATGCTAAGCTGGCGGTGAAAAGCATTTGAAGTTTAGCACATCTGGCCTGTAAATACTTAACTAGTCAGCAATACCCTCTGCAACAGTGCCATGTGAATGGCTTTTCACACTTAGGCAAAATTTTACAGAGGCTGGCAGCGCTATCCCTTGAAAACGTACACATTATGGCCTCGACATCTGGCTCAGTGGAAATGAATGGAAATAACTGCTAGGCAATAGTGCTATATTAAAAGTTTTTGGGTTTTTTTCTTATTTCTGTTAAGGATCTGTAAAGCAAGATTGCGCTTAATTTTTGAACAGCCCATACCTTGACAGCCAATACATGAAAACAATTTTCCTGGGGAATTAGACGGTGTAGTACAGTGACTTTGGAGGATATGTCCATCGTTTCTGGGCAATGGTGCAATGGTGCAATGTGAGATGGGGAAAATGCCCCAGGTGGAACAGGGTGTCTCCAATAGCAAACAGCCAGGAGCTAATCCTATTCATGTTCAATTAGCTGACTGTGATTCACACTGGGAGACATTACCATTAAAATGATCTCTCCTCCCCACCCCTTCCGACTTTTTTTTTCTTTAAAGGTGAAACTACTCCAACTATACATCATAACCAAAATTCTTTGAAAGATTACTTAAATACCAAACACTGGATGGATAAAACTAAATAAAACCCAGATAAATCAATGTAGTTGAACAAACCGTGCATTTGTAAATCAGCCTAGTGTGGGTTTGTGGCACACTGGTGTTAGTTTGGCACGTCCAATATTCTTCCTGTGGTTCATTTCCAACTGCTACAAAGACTCCCCCAAAAAAAAAAAAAACTTACCACTTGGCGCAGCTAGAAATGTAACTGTAAAATGTCACTGGTAAACTACAAGTCTTTGTCAGAGAATAGCCCTTGCCCCAGCAACACTGACTTGTAGGCCTAACTGTTTGTGCAAACACCATCAGAACAGCCAGATTTAGCTGTGTGTATTCTAATAGGCATTCATGTTTTTATTTATTAAAAACTATACTTAATAGTTACCAGACAGTTAAACACTGATTATGGGGGAGGGGTTTCGCCTTAGCGGTGTTATCTTATCAACTTAAATGAAACCTCAGGCTTTACAAGTAAATGCATTTCATGGCAGAGCGTTTTCATCTTTTAAGTACAACTGATCCGAGGTGTAAAGAAATAAAAATAAAAATAAAAATACAGAAAAACTATTTCGTTTTGTGTAAACAAAGAAATAACTATCCTGAGGTTTTTAATGACCCAAGCCAGCAGCAGATCTGGGGCATTACAGGAAGTGGCAGTAATGTGGCGATCTGAAGGG
This sequence comes from Aldrovandia affinis, assembly GCA_029706075.1. Classification (NCBI taxonomy): domain Eukaryota; kingdom Metazoa; phylum Chordata; class Actinopteri; order Notacanthiformes; family Halosauridae; genus Aldrovandia; species Aldrovandia affinis. Next base: position 5,813,530 of record JAINUG010000045.1, on the reverse strand, counting down.
CCTGGACGTGCTGGTACTGCCTCCCAGCTCTCGGTCTCCCTCTAGCCCAGTTTGGGTGTCTCAGGCCCATCTGTCTGTCTGGGGATGCAGTGCTGGAGCCTGGTAGGCCGGGGAGGTCTTTGTGGGGCTGGAGGTAATTGAAGATTCCACAGCTGCCTCCTGATTTGCATGTCTGACAATTTACCACATGGTATTCAATGAAATCACCAACATCACAGCATTTATGCTGGCTAGCTTGTTAAATATAATTACTTTGTGCGTCTGTGTGTGTTGGGTGGGGGGGGGGGTGGGGGGCAGTGGTTACGGAGGGGCCCCAAAACTACAAACAGAGGGTCTTAAACTACAACTACAGCAGATGTATGTTAATCTGGTCCAGAAGATAACGAAATGGATCCACTCCTCCAGTTTCTAAACAATTTGCTTTGGGAGCAGGTGTAGCCTTTTCTCACTCTTGTTGCCTTCGTGGCTGGGAGTTTATTTCGTGATCAGCGTGTCCGTCTCACTGGGTAAGACCTTGAGCATTGGGTTAAATCTGCACGTTAATCTGCAGTCCTCTGACCTCTTTGGGAATTTTCCCCTAACGCAGACACACAAAGAGACAAGTAAATTAAAGATTGTGAAGGAGCGGAACACTGCCTGTGACAAGAATGACCTTTCCTGGGGGAGACAGCTGCTGCTATGACTCCCTAATCACCCCCCCTTGTCCCACCCCAACCTCTCATTGGACAATTAGCCTATTTTTAGATGGGCTTCAAAACGAAGATCCCAGTCACACAGCAGATGTTTTCGCTTTTATTTTTCAAAGACACAAGAAGGAAATCTGGCCAATCTGGAAGCAAATAGATTCGATTAAAGGTCATTTTCAACTGCCGTGAACCCTAAATGTTTTGGGGAGTGATAACGCACACATCGAATGCAAACATGCACACTACAGGCATACACTGTGCAATGACTCACTCACACACACACACACACACACACACACGCACACTCACGCACGCACGCACACACACACCCACTGCATTTTGCATGGAGTGGTGAATTAGAATACTAATTATGTGGAAAGGTTGCGCTTGAATTAAATGTTTCCCAAGGCGCATTTAGCTACATTCATTAGGATATAGGGTTACCGCAAGTGCCTTCTGGCTACACACTGCATGGCAATTGTATCCACCTCTTCCCCGCCCCAACCCCACCTCAAATTAAGGGCAAGTTCAGAGGAACGTTTAGGAGAAATCATTACTTTCAAACACAGAGACGATCATTTTCATTCAGCAAAATCAATCCAGATGAAAACAAAGTAAGAAAAATAAAGCTGGCCCCGAGAAGAAACGTAACGTGCTGAAACGCCATGCAATCCCCCACTTGCAAAAAGGAGAAGTCACAGGTACTGCATGTCAAGCAAATTTATCGTAACAGTGAAAAGGAATGTGCTTGAAGGACCAACATTTTTCCAAGTAAACACAAAAAAGCACAGGGAAAGGAACCACAAAGTTACCTTAAATCACTCACTGCCAGCCTTCCCGCTCAACTGCTCCACTCGAAACGGGCAATTAGTGGTGTGAGCGTTTGATGTCGCACACGGCTAAGAGCAAAGGCATTGTTTTCTTCCAAAATAACAATAGTTTCTCTGACGTACCATCCATATATCAAATTGTCTCTCCGCGACTGACCGAATGACTGTCTATCACCAGAGAGAGGGCGTTTCCTTCCTGCTCTGGCTAATGAGTTCCTGAAGCTATTAAAATCACAGGATACAAGGAGTTCCACCTCTAGAAATGTAGGTTAGAAAAATATATATATAAATAAAAATAAGACAGAAAAATGCAGGCAGAGATGTCTGCAATGTCAAGTACTGAGGGTCTGATATCTTGGTTGTTAACACATTGTACACCATAGTTTTATCACTGTGCAGAAATGCTTAGAAAAAAACATATGCGCAAAGTTATGAGGTATGCATTTGTGATTCTGGTACATACGAGTTACGGGGGGGACGCTGAACCGCTCTCCTGCACATTAGTGAACGGGGAGTGCGATTATTCCTTCGGTCTGTAAGTCAGCGGCTCAGAGCGTCCTGAGACTTTCATTACTCATCTGGACACTGCTGCACTCCCTACAGAGTTCACACTGGGACATGAGCAGAAATCTCTTCCATAACAACAGCTGGTGGAAGGGGGAGAGCTTGTGCTAAATTTGTCATTCAATACCCCCGGAGATGCAGCAAGCCAGAGGCCACTCTGCCTCAAGACGGCCAAACCAAACACCTGGCCTTATCGGCACAATGAAGCAAAGCTGGCGTGGGACTAGGCCATTCCACGACAAAACCAGGGAGAACGTTGAGAACTAAGACAATCCACCAAGCAGGCTTGACTCTGCTGGTGGACCCACAAGGGAGATGGCTGCTCAGGTGAAAGCATGTCACGACAGTCAAGTCTGTACATAGCACAGTTTTAGTATGAACCCATAAGCATCGGCATCCAAGAATTGGAAAGACTTTTCAGTATGCCTTCAACTGACAGAAATTAAGATTCATAAAGCTCCCTTATTTTATTTTCAATTGTCATTCAGTGTCATTGAGGTGTCAAGTGATACATATCGAAGCATGTCCATTTTTATTTTCTTAGCAAACTCTTCTAAGCCTGGCAGCTTACACAACTTAAATCGTACACACTGAGTTACCAAAGCAGTTCACACGATGTGATGTGCTTTGCTCAAACGGTAGCCTACAACTGCAGTGGCCCCTGACCAAAGCTTCCATCACAAGCACAGCACCATAAAAACTTCACTAAGCTGGAGCCCTTCCGCAAAGGTATGCAATCGTCCCCTGATTCACGCGAGAAAAATGAGGATAGCCCGTTAGACCAACAAGGGTGAGCTGCCTCGGCAAACTCTTCCTCCAGTTCAGAAGTTGATGCGTTATTCCATAGAGTGAGAGGGACACGCGACATCTCACGCCTCTGTATCAAAGTACAACGCAGTCGGTTTGTTCCAAACAAATAAAACACGGTCGCAACCACGCGTCACAGTAAACTACAGGGCCTTTATTTTAAAAAATCGAGATCACAATCAACGTAAAGAAAGATGTCTGCTATGGCAGTAAGACTTTGACGCGTCCACGGTAAATAGTCGAGGAGCACAGTTTGTGCACAGGTGACTCACCTTGATGCGAAGAGATTGGTGTATGTCTGCGGCGAGTTGCCCTTTCCACCACTGACCCTCCGTTTCCATTTTCCCATCCAGAGCAGGCGCAAAGGACGAAGTATAACCCTGCAAAGATCAGAGCACGCGAGACGCCGTGTCAGACTTCCCTTGGCTGGATTCAATAGTGCGTTCGCTTTTAATTAGGTCGTTAATCAAGTGGTTCGTTTAACTTTTAATTCGTCTAATGAAAACATACGACAAATGAGGGGAGGGCACCGATTACGTTCACGCAAACGTCCCCCTATGCTCTTTAAAGCCCACAGGGAGTTTATGCATTTTTTTTATATAGTTGACTATCTTTTCGTCAAATTCTACTTCACGGCTTACAATGACCTATACTAGATATAATTTAAATATTGTATTTTATATATACACACAACTATATAAAAAACACATTTAACTTAAGACAAACATGTCCCACCGAAGCTGTATTCTGTAAGCACATTTTCATAACTAATTGAACTTATTGCCAACTTTGCCTGTACGAACAACTCTATTACCCACCTCTGTAGGGTCTGAGCTTTTTAAATCTTCCACGGTGTCCAGACAAACACATACGGTATCTTACTAACTGGCAAGCAACCTACTTCCATGCATCGGTGGGTGTGTTTAAATTGTTCCCAACAGCAGCAACTTTTCCCGTAATAATAGCATTTCATAACACCTGCGCATTTCAATGTATCAACATTAGCTAACCACTAACTTTTTAAAACAGTTTTATACTTAGAGAACAGTGTAATACCTGTAAGGGACAAAACATGAATGCATGCTCATGTGTCCTAAATTATGTTGGTAACTCGTTCGCTGGTTGTATACGCCACGAGACAGTCATCATTAGCTAGCAGTCTGGCTAATGTTATTATTTAATTTTAAAAAATAAACGAAACCTTTCATTCATTCTGTTTTGGAGCTTATCGCTGAACATGGCGTGTTTCAAATAATAGCGCATCTAAACTGGCCGGAACGTAATTCCATACTCCAGAAATCTACATGAGCTCAAAACAATTTGCAACATTCATGTAGCGAACAGAGATACCCCTTACCACTCAGACAGCAGTTCTTCGGACCCCTTTGTTTCAGACCAACATCCTGAATTCACAAATTCCTTGTTGAACTTTCTTTTTTGCCTCCTTATCAGGAAAAACGGAGGAACGTGACTTCCCTCCTCCCTGAAACAAATAGCTCACGTCCCAAATAATGCAAAAGTGGTTTATCCGTCAGTTTAAACGTGTTTTCCACTTTATCCCCTTGTTTTCCCACTGCCGTCCTTCCCCATGCGTTTCTTCAATGGTGTGTGGTTAGGCTACCCCAGCTGCTGTTGCGGCGAGTAGCTCGAGGAGCTCATGGACCTGTACACGAGAAAGGCAGCTTCGTGGGTGCGTATGGGAGTTGTAGTCCCAAAGCAGCGGCTACAATTTTGGGCGGCTTTGTGTTTTTATATATCTAAATGTATAGTTCAATATTTTTAAAAACATCACACTAGTGATGAATGTGTTTTTGTTTTCTGTTGTACAAGCAGAACAAATTACCGTAAGGGCAAATAAGGTATCTATCGTGGTAGGCTAATATCAAATAGAAAAATGTTAATTGTTTTATATTTTCTGATACAAAATCAACAATAAAGATGTTTATGTTGTTGTTAGTGATAGTTCAAGAAAAATAATATTTCTGTGATTTATTATCACATCAAAGTAATGTTGAAATTATGACCACAGAAAAATTACTTTTTTTAATTGTTGTTGTTGTTCACTATATAGTATATAGCTGAGTTGTGATTCATTGCTACACATGTGGGTCGTGTTTTTGCATGTGCCAAGATTTTCACCTGTTGACAGGCATATCTGTAATCTGCCTGAGAAGGGAATTATTTCCCACAGAGGGGAAGTGCAGGGCTATTCTCACAATAAAGGGGGAATATTTTAAACCAGTGGTATAAAACTAAAGCTGGTGGACTGCAGATAAAAAGAAGCAGTAGCTGGCAGCATGCGATCTCCAAAATTTATGGGAGGGCATTTAAGTGATGGGGCGGGCCTACAAATACAACTGGACATTCCAAAATAAAAAATAAAAATAAAAACATTTTCTTAATAAGCCCAGTGGCTTTCTTAGTTTGGCATTATATGAGGAAACAATGCATTACTGCTGAAGATTGCACATGCACCGTATATCAAAATATTTCACAATTTATAAATAAAACTGTAAAATGCATACATGTCAATGTATACAAGTTATTTACTAATTTGACCAATTAAGACAGGACAATTGGCTTGAACAAACACTAGTGTGTACTCCTAAAATCATGCTGGTGTAAACCAAGCCATGCTGTGTCTCCACAGACAGATGTTAACCATGTGTCAGTCACAATACCACTTGAGGTGAATTCAGGATGAAAACCATTTTGCCATCTTCTGCTACATTTCTGCCCTGAACGCTATGTTTATTCTAAATGATTTGCAATGTTTTGCAACAATCGTTGAGATATGTTGGCTCGCATTTGGTGGGGATGCCACGGTTGTAACCAGAAGCAGCGAGTGGCGTATTTAAGCAACAGTATCACATCATACACAATCGTCCTCTCAGCCGCAGCAGTAACAGGTCTCGGAAACCGGATGTTCAATACAGCACCGCTTCCATTCATAAACCAGTTTGCACCATTTCGCTTATCCTGAGCGCAGCCCCTGAGGTCAACAGCTTGAGCTGCTAATTAATTATATGTATAAATGGCTATAGAGATGTTTCACATCGCACTGAAATGTAAGAACAACTGGACATTACTTTGGGGGGGGAAACAATATACTGGTATACTTCGGTCATATTTTTAAATGAGAACTGGCGCCACCAAGTGTCAAAGTTTGTTTATATCCATTCTTTATTCTTGATTATATGTTATGTGACAAAAATGTCTTGTGCAATATACCTGTAACAAGTATTTACATGCGCATCTGAGGTTCAAAACAGGAACAAACAAATCAAAACAAAGACAACAGAAAATAAAAACCAAATGATTTATGCAGATAGATTATTACATTCAGGTATGTCAGAGTACCTTAAACACAGTTCTTTAAACTTGAAAAACACTCTTATGCTTAAACATGAAATCACAGAGGGTGGTCAATATTGTAAAGTAAGCTTGACAGCTGAGACCAGCTGGTGAACTTCAGTGTTGCCATGATACACAGAAATATAGAGGGAGCAGACGGACACTGTGCGATGAAGAACAATTTAAACAAAGAGAAAATATTCTTTCAAGCTTGTACAGTACTATATCCCAAACTCCAAGCTCCCTTCAGACAGACGCAATGGCTACATTTCCAATACACTCACTGTGAATACATGCACGCAAACAAGCATGCACTTAGCACATCTAGATGCTAACTACTTTCAGCAAGTCAAATTTCAGACATTTAAGTTTAAGCTCTCAGGGTTTCATGCAAACTACACCTGCTTCCATCAAGCTTTTCACACTGTTTTTCCATGACGTCAAAGAGAGTACTAAAGAGTCTCTGAAGGAAACATGGTGTTTGGTACATGCCATGGGTTTGGGAAAAGAGCAATCCAACACTGGGTGTAAGCAGCAGTTGAAATCCCCTCCTCAGTCTATTTGAATTATTAGGCAGCTCCAGCATTGGCCTTCTCATCAACCTCATTGAGGAAGTCCTGGTCGGCGAAGATGAGGAAACCAGTGAAAAGGCTGTCTGTCCAGTATGGGTCAAAGAAGAGCCCATTCTGCTCAGAGTAAAATATCTGAAGCCAGACCTGGTCATCACGCTGCAGACGCAGCACTGTGGAGCCAGAGGCCACGTCATGGTTCCCCGTATTGGCGTCAAAGGTCTTGATCTTATACTGACCATTGTGCACCAGCCCAATAGCCAGGTGCTTGTTGGCCAGCGTGATGTCGTAGGTGAAATAGTAGACACCAGGGATTCTGCAGATGAACTTCCCTAGGCTGGCGTTGTAGTGGCCGCCCTCATTCAACAGAATGCGGTTGAAGTGAATGGGTAGACGCTCCTTCGGGTAACTCTGGGTCACGGCCACAGAGAAGGCAGAGCGCGCAATGTTGTTCCCGCAGTTGCAGCCTCCTGGCTGCCCAGCCTCCCCACCTTCTCCTGCATCACCTTTGGCCCCGCCAACCCCTGCAAATCCTGGGACCCCACGTACCCCCTTCAGGCCCCTAGGCCCTGCCTTTCCCACCACGCCAGAGAAAGAGAGACTGACGTCTAAGCCTTTTTCCTGGTCCAGGTTTGGACCTGGGTTTCACACACTCATACCTACGGGCAATTTAGACTCCTTGCTCATGTCTTTGGACTGCCAGAGAAAGAGAGACACTCTCTTCATTTTGTCCCCGCCACCTCTACAACCGTATAAAATCTTTACCATTTGGTTGAGACATTTTTAATACTATAATATATATATATAGAACACACTGTACTTAATATAATACACAACATATGACCTTTACTATTAACTCATTTTATTGATACATGACATTTACGTTAATCCAGACAACAATCAAGTCAGATAGTAAGAATCAGGCCTAATGGATAATGATTTGATTCTAGATCAGTAATACTCATCACATGACATTTCCATTCATGTGACTGTACTCACTTTGGTCTCCCTTCTCCCCTCTCTCCCCATCCTGCCCATCCTTGCCATCTTTCCCTGGGAATCCCATATTGCCAATGGAGCCAGGGGCACCTGGGGCTCCAGTAATACCCGGAGGCCCTTGGGGGCCCGGCAGACTGCACACAAGTTGAGAGGAGTGTATGGTAAAGTTACGACCTTTCTTGCCAGAGGCGGTGATCATTTGAGGAGCAGCGAGGGGCAGCAGGCAGGCCAGCAGGACCAGTGGGAACATGGTGCCAGCTAGGACAGCAGGACACACAAGTGTAAGAATCATTAGGGCATGAGCATGTCCAAGGGTCTGAAACCTCATATTCAGATAGGAAGGATTAAAATTGTGCTGCAGATTTGGTATGTGTCATGGGTCTGGGGGAAGAGTGATCCAACACTGGGTATAAGCAGCAACTAAAATGTGGAGCATGGACATTCGAAATGAGAGGCATATAAAACATTCATTCTTATCTGAGATAACAATGACAAATAAGTTAAGTCACCATGGAGGCACCCAGGAAATACTGAGAAAACAGCACAGCGATGGGATTGTACTGAGCAAACTACATGTCCAGTATGTATAGAGCATGTGCCAAATCTGGAAGGTTTTCCAGCCCTACCTTAAATTAATAGAAAATATAATGGGACTGAATTAATCTGTTAAATGCTCAAATTAAGTAGACAGTATACAGTACCCTCCAAAATGATCCACCCCTTTGATAAAGGCTGTATACAATAACCAATATACACTCAGTGGCCACTTTATTAGGTACACCTGTACACCTGCTTGTTAATGCAATTATCTAATCAGCTAATCATGTGGCAGCAACTCAATGCATAAAAGCATGCAGACATGGTCAAGAGGTTCAGTTGTTGTTCAGACCACAAATCAGAATGGGGAAGAAATGTGATCTAAGTGACTTTGACCGTGAAATGATTGTTGGTGCCAGACAGGGTGGTGTGAGTCTCAGAAACTGCTGATCTCCTGGGATTTTCACACACAACAGTCTCTAGAGTTAATAGAGAATGGTGCGAAAAACATCCAGTGAGCGGCTGTTATGTCGGCGAAAACGCCTTGTTAATGATAGAGGTCAGAGGAGAATGGACAGACTGGTTCAAGCTGACAGGAAGGTGACAGTAACCCAAATAACCACTCTGGGTTCCACTCCTGTCAGCTAAGAACAGGAAAGTGAGGCTACAGTGGGCACAGGCCATCGCCTGGTCTGACGAATCTCGATTTCTGCTGCGACATGCAGATGGTAGGTTCAAAATTTTGCGTAAACGTCATGAATCCATGCATCCATCCTGCCTTGTGTCAATGGTTCAGGCTGGTGGTGGTGTAATGGTGTGGGGAATGTTTTCTTGGCACACATTAGGCCCCTTAATACCAATTGAGCATTGTTTAAATGCCACAGCCTACCTGAGTCTTGTTGCTGACCATGTGCATACCTTTATGGCCACAGTCTACCCATCTTCTAATGGCTACTTTCAGCAGGATAATGCACCATGTCACAAAGCACACGTAATCTCAAGCTGGTTCCACGAACATGAGAATGAGTTCAGTGTACTCCAATGGCCTGCACAGTCACCAGATCTCAGTCCAATAGAGCACCTTTGGGATGTGGTGGAACGGGAGATTCGCAACATGAATGTGCAGCTGACAAATCTGCGTGATGCTATCATGTCAACATGGACCAGAATCTCTGAGGAATATTCCCAGCACCTTGTTGAATCCATGCCACAAATAATTCCGGCTGTACTGGGGGTAAAGGGGGGTCCTACCCAGTACTAGAAAGGTGTACCTAATAAAGTGGCCACTGTGTAGGTAATGGGCTATATTGCATGCTAAAAAATAGGAAAATTATATTGTTATACTAATATAATTGCTCAGACAAAAAATGTCACAATTAATGACACCCGTTTTTAGTACTTTGCACACCCTCCCCTCGCAAGGACAACACTACTGAGAGAGGATACAGAATCTTTGAAGATCCTTTGGTCTGCACTTGTGGACTGCCCTCAATTGAAACCACAAATTGTGGAGTCTGGAGACTGAGATGACTATTGCAAAATAGTCATTTTGTGGTCAGTTAAGCATTTCTTGGTTGATTTTGAGGTATGCTTGGGATTATTGTCTTCCTGAAAGATCCATTTGTGGCCAACTTTCAACTTCCTGGCAGTGGGAACCAGGTTTTTTATTTATTTTAAAGAATTTGTTTCAGATTTTATCCCATTTTCTCCCAATTTAGTAGCCAATCCCCCCCTCGTATTGAGTTCGCTGCCATAGCCCTGTGACTGGCAGTGACATGGGCGAACTATCGTCTCCTCTGAGAAGGCACTCACCAAGCTTCCAACCGTAACTCCAATACTCCAGAGCCACTCCTGTACACAGCAAACCATGTTGGCTTCCCTCCCCCCTCCCTGGGGTGGGCAGCCAATCACCGCCCACTGGTGGCACTCCCGGCCAGAGCTGACTCTGGCGGGGCCTGTGGAATCGAACCCCAGTCGCAGTGGGGAACCAGGTTTTTGGCCAAAATGTCTTTGTATGTGTTGGAGTTCATAATTCCATTGACCTTAACAAGAGCCCCAGGAGAAGTAGCACCATATTTCACCAAAGGTATGACATTCTTTTCAACAAAAGTGCCCTTCTTCCGACGCCAAACCCACCTCTGGTGTGCATAGCCAAAAAGCGACATTTTGATCTCATAACACCCAGTTCCAATCAGTTCACCAGAGTTCCAATGCCATTCAAGCAAACTTCAAATGTTATTATTGTTGATTTCCCTCAATAGAGGATTATTTCTTCCAAGGCCTATTGGCATGGAGATGGTGTCTGATGATATATTTGGCCTCCCAAACCATCTGCTTCACTGTGCATGGGGGCAAGATACACTTGAAGAGGACTTCCAGGCAGGTTTACCACTGTTCCAGTGGTTTTAAACTTTTTAATTATCAACCTAATAATGGAAAATTGTATCTTTATTTTATTTGTTTGTAACCATCCCGATTTATGAACAACCCTTCTTCTGAGAGCTCTTTGCCTTTCCTCATGGCATTGGATGACAAATGGATTTTACATGTGTTATGTATTGTGGCCTCCCATGTCACAACTCCAGATTTCCCCAAGATTAAGATGAAAGTAGAATATAAATGCAAATTTATTTTTGCTGGATTTCATGTAAAATAATTATTAGGGGTGTGAATAATTATGATAGGCTATATCTTTGGCACAAATATATTTTTTCTCTGAGTAATAGTATTAGTATAAAATAATATCATTTTCACACATCTCATTATCTGTATTGTTTATTTTATACAGCATTCTTTGCTCATCTTTATCAAGGGTGTAAATCACTTTGGATAATAATATTAATTGCGAGGCGATGCAATTGATACAAACATCCTAAACATGCAAAATACCCGCCTGATAGATTTTTTCTTATTTTTATTTTATTTCGTTTGTGTGACTGTAATAAGGTGACCAATAAAACATGAAAAATGTTGGCTTGTGGCAGAATCTAAAGTGTGTGCCTTGATATAATTAAGAATAGAGGAGCATGCCTGAACCGTTGTGGTGAAACGTAGGATGGATGATGCAGGAAAAGAGAATCGAAAACGAAAACTGCTACCCGACTAAAGAGCCGAACCGATCTTACTGAAAATACCTTTTGTTTACCTCAATAATGATCCGTGCCATTTCGAATATGTTCAACACGATGCACAAGATAAAAATTGTATTAAAAATCACATTACAAATACATGTAACGTTAGCCTAACCGCAATGAGACCGGTAAATATGGCAATGTGAACAAAGTTTATATTTTAGAATTCCGGCATGCAATTAATTGTAAATAATTGAAAACAACGATATACAACTTTATTGCAAAAGGTATTATACGTTTGTAGTGGAACTTTGCTTTACACTATTATTTTATGTCCATCGTCAAGTGACAAAATATGCGCGCAAGCGTGCTAAAAATACAAACTAACATCCGTTCTATGTTCTTACCCCAAACTTTACCGTCCAATGGAGAACGCCGTCGGTTCCGTGAAGAGAAGCATCGAATTAGAACCCAAACGTATCCCACCGAACGTTCCCCATTACAGACTACATGTTACTCTGTTAAATTCACTCGCCGAAGACGTACAGCTGTGCAACGTCTGGACGAAAAAACGTTCTGTGCAGATTTTAACCCTCAACTCTCAGCATACACCCTGTTTCGGCGCGTTAGCTACTCTTTGCCAACACATATTTCGACCGTGATGCAATAGCGTAAATTTGTTCTCTTACAAATAATAGGGATGACCTAAGATCAGCATACCAATAATATTTGCAACAGAGAAATACCATAAAGCAAGTTCACCTTAAGTGCTTTCACTGGTCAAAGGTAATTCAACATCAGATAACATTTCCCTAAGACCAGGACCAAGTGGTTTGAAAACATATCAATTTCCCATATAAAGCCTGTTTTGCGGCGCCCGGATGTAGTTGATTACGTACTTATTTCTTAAATATACGCGGTTCCCGGGTGTCGGCGAAAGAGTACATCGGAAAATTAAATATCAAAACACTGCGTCTTGCCAAGGGAGGGACTAACTGGAACTAACTACGTCAACTTTTGCGAGAGGATCCCCAGATGTGATTTGCTGATGTGTGTTCTGAAACATGGCCAAGAATAGAGATTAAAAAAATGACCAGCTGGCGGGCGATAGATGAAATGCACATTGCACGCACGAAGCAAACACGTGCTATTCCTGGACATGTTCACGCAAGTCTTTTACTCCCATTCATACGCTTACAATAACACGGTCCTGTCACTTCAAAACTATAAATTAAACTAACCCAAATAAGAAAATTTCTCTCAAACAATATTGCATGAAACAATTAATCTATGATAGGTGGGAATACAATGGTGTCGCTATATAAGAACGGCATAAATTAAGTGACTTCGTGGCGAGTCAGTGGGTTCCACGACAATATTTAATTGTTTTCAACGCCGATTAAAAAATTATACTGGCAGAGTATTGGAAGTAGGCTGGGCGATCTTGTAGCAGGGAGAAAGTCACACGGGATAGCGGTGTGGAAACCACTGATGAAATGGAATGTGTCTATTTGTTTTTAAAACCAGCTGAAGTCCACCCTTGTTGTGGAAGGCATGTAAACAGATGACAGCCATGCATGGGCGGGGTAACTCCCTTACAGTGCCTCTCTGACCAAGCTTGTTCCCACGGAAACATAAACTTGCACTCCACCAGCCCCAGCTGAAGGTCTCTGCTCTTCCATACCAGTGAGATGACCATTGGAACCCCGTCAACATCACTGAGAATCACCATCAATGAGAATTATCAATGCTGTTTATTGTAGCACAGCTTCCCTTTAAAATGGGACTGCTGCGTCCTGTAACATAACAAGATCCCAGAACCAGTCCCTCTGATACTTCTCAGTTAATACCACACCAAATAAAACCCTTCATAAGAATAAAAACATCATACATCACCATTTTTATAGAAAATATTTTATTCTACCAGTCAAAGTCACAAATTATAAAGTGATAACATACCAGAAAGCGGTTACAAATCTCAAAAGAGATTAACAAGGGTTTTTCTCTCATTTTATATTTACAGACCGGGTCAATTTTAAGATGAGACATCAGCAGGAGCAGCAGCAGGAGTAAAAAAACAAAACAAAGAACAGCCTACATTGCAATGTCAAGAAATGGAAATTGTTTTGACAGCTTAACAGCACAAAAATGTATCAGAATAAGCATTGGTGAGGCATTGGTAATTCTTTGTGAATCTTGTCTATGTCCTTGGTTTTTATGCTGCACCCTGAAGTGCTGTCTTAGGGCTGCACAATTAAAATTTCCCTTCCTAGGTTTACAAAAGCTAGAAGGGGGTCCGCATCATCAACCCTGGGTGTTGTGACTGAAGCGACCAGACCTCAAGCGTAGACTCTGTGAAGGGGCTCACTGGCCCAGGAAGGAGGCCATGGGGTCGTCGGGTCGGCAGCGCTTCATGCGGAAGGCCTCCATCTCCTCCTCCGTGGGCTCCTTCACCTCCTGCAGGCTGAAGTAGGGCCGCTTCCTCTCTTCTATCTGCATCAGCTCAGCCACCTGCATCAGACGCTGCTCCTCCGCATTCAGGGCCTGTGCACCAATCACAAACAATCAGCCAGCCGGCCAGCAATGAGAGCTTAGTCAGAGAAACACTCACTCTCTCACTCACACATACAGTCAGACACGCACACGCACGCTTTTAATTGTTACATGATAGTTTATGACCTGCGGGGGCACAGCACACTGCTGAAATACACACGTTTTAGAATCGCACGCACAGACACGCATTCAAGACGCGCACACACAAACTTTGGCTTTGCCCTGTACAGTGTGAATGGTGCCTCACCGGGTATGTGCCAACATTTTGGCTGCGTCATTCTGGCGTGAACAGGGACCGGTAGTAAGAGCGGCTTTTCAAAGCAGGCAAATTGACAGCTAGTTTGATACAGTCATATGTACAGCACCAGCTAGTTTGATACTAGTCGAACTCGTTTTGCACCCTGGGTTATTGAGCGTGTCAGTTGTTCTTACATTGTTACTGGTTTAACATTGCTTAAGCCCTGTGGGATATACCAGATTTAAAGGAGTACATTACAATTGTTGTAAAACTCTTGACATCTTGCAGTTGGAAATGGCACTTTCATCAGATCAGTTTGCTTTGCTTCTTTGCACCACTGTTTACTTGTTCTACACTATTAAAAAAAATAAAAAATAAACACTAACCTTTTCTTTCCCAGTGTTACAGGTATGATACGCAGATGCCTGCAATGATGTCTATTGCTGTATTCCTGCACTGATCTCGTGATCTTACCATGTATTAATGCACATCTTGTAAGTCGCTCTGAATAAGAGCGTCTGCTAAATGCTTAAAATATAAAATGTAAAATGTCTTTGCGCCCGCCACTAAAATATGCATATTTTAAGTGGTATGCTCTGCCCACACAGGTCCTAGCAGGTCATGTGACAATTACAGGCTTGGGTGTGGTATATCGAGTGCACCCATTCATTAATGAGAATCGCCAACTTCTCTGAAGTGTGAAAGTCCTTGCTCACCTTCTTCAGCTTCCTCTTCTTCGCCTCCTCGTCTTCCTCGCTGCTGTCCGAGTCGTGCTTCCTGTGTTTCTTATTCTTCTTTTTCTTCTTCTTCTTATCTCTCATTTTCTCTTGATGCATCTGCCAAAACCATTCAATTAATCATCTCTTTAAGACACTAAAAATCAAACGACAAAATTCTGTGACATCAAAGTGGTTATACCCAATAGAAGCTTACAACAAAGCTCATTACCTCCATTAGAGATTTTGGCTCCTCCTCCAGTTGCTCCTCCTCCAGCCCGTCCTCAAACGGGACGCAAGTGTTGCTCTACAGGCAGAAACACCTGTCAGTCACAAAGCTCCACACAAATAAACATGCACGCACGCAAGCACACGCACACAGAGGTGAATTAACAATGACAACTGAAAACTGTCTAGCCAAACGGAGTAAATGTACAGGACAAAATTCACAATTTGAAGGTTGATGTCACACCTTAATACGAATACAAAATACAAACACAATACGGACTGAAAATAAAATGTCCTTCTGTTACCGCGTACTTGCAACGAACTAACTAGTACAGAATTAAATACATTTCCAATCCTCAAATGAAACGTCTCAGTACAGTGCTCCATTACTTTGATAAAATACATTTCCAATCCCTCAAATGTGTCATACTCACTGCTGTTTTTATGCCGGCATCTCCAGTGCAGTAGCTCTGTTTGACCAGGGAGTGGCAGCACTTGAAGCCCCAGCAGCCATCTCTCCAGTAGGATCCCCAGATACACTGCAGCCCAACAGCAAACACAAACACAATCTTTCACTCACCTTTGCCAGTATAACTCATGTAATTATTATTATTATTTTTTTTAAATGTTAAAAATAATAAAAAATTAAAACCGATGTGCTGATGTTGTGCAACTGACTACAGGACCAGGACCGTATGCTTGCATGAAATTAAGAACTCTCTAGAGCACAGAAACATGAATTAATAGGGATTGGATCCAATGTTGCATAGAACAATTATTTATTGAGATGTTTTTTTAAATTGATATATTAACCTTTGCTTCCCCTATATGAGGAATGAAATAAACATAGCAAAATTACGGTCTGGAAGTTGTAATGCACGCACACACGCACGCAAGCACGCATGCACGCACGCACGCACGCACGCACGCACGCACGCACAGCAGGGTATTTCAATGACCCCTCTGAGCTGTGAAACAGCTGGCTGGCCCCTGGGCCAAACACTCACAGCGTGGTTGTTGATGACAACGTCTTCCTCGTATTTGGAGCGCGCCACAGCCTTCTCCTGGCCCTTGAGCACGGCGCCGTGACGGGAGTACTCCACATAATCCTCCGTCTGGGCCAGCAGCAGCTCCCGGGGAGGGGCGTCCAGGTGCTCCTGTCCCCCGTACTGTCATCACCCCCAAAAACACATTCAATCAGGTGAACACAGCCCTGACACCACGCAACACTTACATATCAAACACACACACATGGTCTTACCTAAAAACGTTCACTCAGTAATGAGCACGAGAACTTAGAAATATCGTCCAAAACAGACAATATGGTCTCGCTTCTGCACACCAAGAAAAGCTCTGTCTGACATTCCTCTTACTGCCTCTAGCATTTTACATTTATATTTACATTTTAGGCATTTAGCAGACGCTCTTATCCAGAGCGACTTACACAGTTTACATTTCTTTACATACAATCCATTTATACAGCTGAAGCAATTCAGGTTAAGTACCTTGCTCAAGGGTACAACGGCAGTGCTCCACCTGGGAATCGAACCTGCAACCTCTGAGTTACAAGTCCAGTTTCCTAAACATTACACTACACTGCCGCTCTAGCACAGAGCAGTAAAAGAGAGCGCTAAACAGACAAAGAGACTAGAAATCCTGTTATCAGCTTTGACCGCATGGAGACTAGCACGGTGCTGCATTAATCTTGCTTCATTTCTGTCCATGCACCCATGGTGACAGATTAAAGAAGTTAGAGAATGGCTGGAGAGGGATTTTGCCATTTTGGTGGCAGGTGGACAAACCTTTGCCAGTATGCTCTCCTTTTGCTTGTCCTTGAAGTCCTCCTTCTTGACCTTGAAGGACTGGTGCAGCAGCTCCAGCTTGGTGGGATCGGCCTGCAGGTGCACCTCTGAGCCTTTGTCATAGGCCTCCCAGGCAAACACTGACAGAACAAGGACACATGACTGTGACTACCTCCCTGCGGTTACTTTCTGTTCCAGTTCTCCAGTTTTGTTCCTGCACCTACTGGATTACTGGATGTGTGTGCAACTATCAACTGTCTAAGACCACAGAGAGCATATACCCCACAGCGTCAGTACTGTCAGACACCCCCGGTTACCAGACAGCTGTTCCAGAATAAAGAGGCCTCCCGGGTGGTGTAACGGTAAGAGCGTTCGACTGGGACACGAGTTGCGTCAGTCCGGACCTGACCGGGAGTGCCGCTAGGGGGCCGTCCGCCCCAGAGGGAGAGCCGGCAAGAGCTCACCAAGGAGCGGTAAGGCAATCTGGTAAACATAGTTGGGTGAGTCCAGTCTTGAAGGGACTACAGATTAAATTGAGCAATTTTGCTACCTCAATTCATGTATTTGCCCACCGTTCCTGTTAAATAAACAATTTAAATTATAAAATGGCCTCCCGGGTGGTCTAGCACAGGGGTCGGCAACCTGCGGCTCCGACTCATGGCTCTTTCAGCCTTATGTTGCAAAAATAAATAAAAGTATCCAATCGGGTTTGGGCGAAACTTTTTTGCCAGCACCCCCACCCCGTCGACAGAAAATCACACCCCGTCCGCGAAATAAATGAACTGGTCGCTCTTTTTTTTCGCGTAGCACCCCCTGTCGACAGAAAATGCGGCTCCCAGTGTTTTTCTTTCCGTGGAAACCGGGTCCAAATGGCTCTTTGAGTGTTACGGGTTGCCGACCCTCGACTCTGGCCACTGCAAACGGGGTTCGATTCCACCGGCCACACCAGTATCGGCTCTGGCCATCCGCATACGATCATGGCTTGGCAAACTCCAGCTCGAAGGAGGCGGGGCCCATCAGCATGTCACTGAACTCGTAAAATATATGAGGGAGTGGGATGTGGAAAAACAGAGGGATAATTGATACTAAAAATGGGGAAAAACAAGAAAGAGGCAGAGGGTAAGTGATGGGGGATAATCACAAGAAATAAACAGTGACTGGGCCAATGGTGATGGTGAAACAAAATAGCCCCGGGGCAGAGGGAAGTGAGCGCACAACACTTGTCTGGGCCATGGTGATGGTGTCCCCACACTGCAAGGCAACAAGCAAGGCAGTCAGTAGAGTTCACAAATAACACTAAACGTGCAATGGAGGATGACCGTTTATGTTTACGAGTTATATGCATTTCAAATGCTGCACGCCTGTTACAATGGTATGATAATCTTACTCCTCTGGAATCATGCCCGTGTTGGCATAAGGGTTCTCCCTCATGGCACGAGTCTTGGGGTCATAGTAGGCAGAGTTTGGATCCAGATTTCTCAGGTACTACCAAGGTCAAAGGAAGAAGCAAATAACAGTTATGAGCAACATTAAAGAATGTGCACCTATGTTTCATGCAAGGATTAAAAAACTCAAATATAAAAGGTGCCAATGTGTCCCTTGTGTTCTATGCAGCCTTTCTTAAAGCCAGTAAACTGCGGTGAAATAGAATATTCAAAGCTATTTATTTTTTAAATAAACACAGCCCTTGCCTACAAATAAAAGGTCATGCACTAAGGCAGGGGCCCTGCTAAAATGTTAACAGGTGAACGCACATTTCCACGCATACTCCGTGCGTCTGTCTCACCTTGGCAATGTCCTCTCGGATTCTCAGGTTTCTCACTGTGATGCGTCTCTTGGAATCAAAGTTCTGTCCCGGCATGTCAATGTCATCGGCGTACTTGTCCTCATCCTCGTCCTCGCTGTTGTGCTCCTGAGAGAGACAGAATGCTTAGCTCCCCTGAAAAGGCTGGGTGAGCTGTGACCAACTGGCACGCCCATTGCTAAACCTGCAAGCAGTCCTGCAAATGCAGGCACTTGTTACATCCATTAGGGGGGGCTAACTGCACTGGACTTGAAATGGAGCAGCTACTTACATTTATATTTAGGCATTTAGTAGCTGCTCTCATTCAGAGTGACTAGGACAGTTTTACATTTCTTTACAAACAATTCATTTATACAGCTGGACATTCAGGTTAAGCACCTTGCTCAGGGGTGCAATTGCAGTGCCCCACCTTGCTTCAATTGACATATGCAACTGGGCCAATCGGAGAATTTGTTGAGAGCTTGTTGAATTGTTGTGCAACAAGCACTCAATGTACAACACATTAATGTAAACTCAATACGATGCCTAAAGGCAAGACAACCCTGTGTGAAATATAACTGTGTCATACATAAAACTTCCAGCACAATACGCCAGATTGCTTCTTAGATTCTCTCAATATGGTAAATAACCCACAATGGATACTGGTATTTCACCTAAAATATACAGTGATAATATTTTCAAGCACTGGAATTTGGTATCATTTACAAGACAAACATTTCTAAAAGCTGCGCTTCATGTAATGTGACAAAACAGGAGGATAAAATGTAAAGATAACAAAAGGAAGGTGATCCATGTTCCTCATTCATGTGTCCTATTTGCGTGGTGAGTTACAAGCAACTCTGGTGGTTTAAAGCCGTACTTGTGTGCCATGTTCGTCCTCTCCCCAGTTCTTCCTGTATGAGGTCTGATAAGAAGGAGAGCACAATGGATCAACACACGCACATGCCAGAACACACATACACAACCAACAGCATCTCACCGGGAAGCTTGCGGTTACAAATGCAGGCAAGACTAAACTATGCACAACCTTTTGATTTGCCCTCCCCACATGAACTCGCAGCATGTCTCTACGAGGCAAGCTAATTCTCCGAGGGCAGCGAACTCCGCTTCCTTCGAGACGGAATTCACCCACCCACGTTCTGGAGACACCCTTAAGCGCTTCTCAGCAAGTTCATGCCAGCTCACCCTCCCCCCTCCCCCTGGGGAAGACAGCTAAACTCAGCACCCGAAACGGGCCCCCCCCGCCAGGTTTGGTACAGTCGGGTTTCGAACCGTGACAGGCAACTCCACACCAGCCAATACGGGTGCGTTAGATCGCTATGCTATCGGGAGGCCCCAAGCTTTGAGTAATCTTAAAGGTCTTTTAATGAGTTACACTGTAGACAAGGGGAACTTTGTAAGTATTGGGTACATCCTTACAAAAGGCTGTATATATTTACCCAATTGGGTTGAGCCCCATCTTAGTTTTGTCCCCTACCTTTGTTAAATCCTATTTCCCTGACTTATGCTATGCACTAACACCTAAACACTAATTCCAGTCATTTCTTCCACATTTCTCTTGAGATGGAAACATGAAATGTTGAAGTTACCGATGCTATTCAATGGTAGGGGCAGCTCTGCATATGAATCATTGACCAATATGTAAAAACAACAAAGTAATAGATTTCACAAAGAGAAAATTACCGCTTGATCCGTAAGTTTTCCAGACGCCAGCTCCTCCTGTAATTTCTGTGCTTTTAGAGTACGCTTTGCCTGTGAGTTGAAGCATAAATAAAGCATGAAAATCTAGTTCGTTTGTATGCATTTAGAACTATCGTTTTTCTTGGGCATTCATCCTTACCCCTGATGCTCTCACTTTAGAGTAAAGCACAGGGTATCAAACAAAACATACCCCCCACCCCCATATATTTAATTGAATATGTTCAAGCACTCTCTACAGAACATCCACATATTCACACATGCCTAATTCAACTTCTAGAATAATAGTAGGACAGTAATATGTTTGCAATTACTGCCTCCTTTAAGTGAGACAGAGTAGCATTCCTTCCATTTATGACTGTTATGACAATTTATGACATAACAGGTGGAGCTCTTTCCAGAGAGAACGCATGCCATGCAGGTTACTAATGTCACAGCTTCAGAGGGGGAGCCAGGTGAGCCCATGGGCGGGGTCACTCACCAGGTCCACTTTGGAGTACTCCTCTACGATGCGCATGTGGTCCTCTGGGTCATAGCCGTTCCAGCGGTCTCGCTTCCCGTCATAATCTAGCGCAAGCTGGATCTGGCTGTGCTCGTCCGGCGCCATGTCTGTGCCCGTAAACTTTGCCCCCACCTTCCTGGGCCGCTGCAGGGGACAGAAGTGAGCCGTGAGCAGGGTTGCGCTAATCGAGGCAACCAGGCAAGTTCTCTAATGTTCAAATGAATATACACGTCACTATTTCAATAATATATCCTTCTTAATTTATCATCGTCAACAATATCAATAATAATAATAATAATTTTCCTTTACTCCTAATAACAATTGCAATACACCCTATATATAGTCAACTCTACTGATATCTTGGATGGTAGTATGTGCATTGTGCAAATGTGTTAGGCTAAAGCAAAATGGCATGGGAGGCTATGGTATATCACAAATATGGGATTGGACTGGATGCATAGGGCTTTGATGGATGGGCCTTGCTGACTCCTACCACTTACCTCCAGGCAATCCTTCTTATTGTGAGTCACAGCCCCACAGTTCTCACATGCCCCCTTCCGAAACTTGGTGGTGAGAGGTTTCTGCTCCAGAAAAACAGACACGTTTTCTCAAAGCACACGTGACGTGAATCCTGAAACATGGCAATACTTCTGAAAGACAATGGTATCAGAATAACTTGAACTTATATCAAATAAAGAAAAGAGAGAGAAAAGAGATCTCACCTCCTGGACTCCCCTCCTGTACCACTCCACAATATTGGAGTACTGTCTCTGTTTCTCCTCCTGGGGCCTCTGGTGTTTGAGGGTGGGTCTCTTAGAGGGATCGATATACCAGGGAACGGAGGAGATGTACTGAGGAATATGGGGGTTAATGTCCCTAAAAAAATAAGAAGAATAAAAGCGTCAAACAAAGGAACCTTTCAAATGCACTAAAAATCTTGTTGTCAAGAACACAAGGCCTCACTCATGAGGCCCATCTATTCCAAACAGGCATGTTTCTGCACAACTTTCATTTTGCACTGTGTGCACCCACATTAACGAACAAAAAAAGAATACTGTTCGTCTTACATTTTGCTGGAGTGACAAATGTTACTCAAGTAAATGTACAAAATAAAAACACATCTTGTAAGTCGCTCTGGATAAGAGCGTCTGCTAAATGCTTAAATGTAAATGTAAATGTAAAAATGCTTAAATGTAAATGTAAATGTAAAAATGTATACTGCTGGGGAACAAATCAATGTGTGGGTATGCCTAACTGTCTAATTTTTCATCCTGTACGGTTTCAAATTTTCACTTTATGCACAATTTAGTTATCTGTTGTGATGGGTGCAATATCAAAAATCTATTTCACTGTAATGGGAGAGTCGTGGGTATTTCACACCTTAGCACAGTTGCCTCTAGAGTGACTAATGACTAGCCTTTTAGGTTTATCTGTAACAACACGAAATGTTTCAGTACAGACATGCAAACAATGTACATGTGAGCCAATACGTCTTCTCAGGGACATCCCAGAAAATAGTTTGTTACTGACAATTGAGGAGCACACGCATAAGATCAGAGATGTAAAGTTTGCTGGTATCCTCCATGGTGTGACATACTTTCCCTCTTCATCAACTTCAGCAGGAGCGTTTCCCAGCTTCCTCTGCTCCTCCAACTCTTTCTTCTTCCTCCAGTCCTCCCTGGTCATCTTCTTGGGCTCTTCCAGGCCCTCCAGGCCCACCACCCCCTCGGTCGCCTGACCCGTCGCCTCTGTGGTCTCCTCCGGCATGGCTCCTGCTGCTTAATTTCAGAGTAAAATTCACAGAAAGTGAAATTCAGAGACTGAATTTACGACATTCTACAAAGTAGCGTACTGCTAGCTAAGTCTGAAATAATTAAAAACAACAAACGTTATGACTAGCTCAGGCGACATCGATTGTTAGCATAGCTAATAATTAAGTAGCTATTATATACAGCTAGGTAGATACAATGGTATTATTGTGTTACCCAATATGTTGAATACGAATCAGTATTGGGATGTAAATGTATCGACTCAGAAATAAACAGCAAACGCTAGCTAAGAGACCTTTTTAAAAGACGAATTTAAAATGGAAGCGTTTAGCTAACTGTTACACAACGTTAGCCTTTAGCTCGTTAACCATGTTATGGCGAACGTAAGACATATTACACGAATAACCCAATACTCTACTGCAATTATTTTTAAAAATATTATTTTGGGATTCGCAATTGAGATTAATTTACCTCTTTAATGCCGCAGTGCTGTAAGTATGCTTGTAGATCGCCTTTTACGCTTGCTCCTCTTATATTTACAAGTTCGCCTACACCGCCGCCATCTTCCCAGGTTGCAACGCGAACCCTTGGTATAGTTACGTCATACAATAGGGGAAAAAGGAAACAGGCTAGATATAAATACGTAGATACCACAATGGCTGCTATTTGTTGTATGTTGCTGCGATACGTCTGCACGGCCGCCATATTGGCGCGGGCCTGATCCGCGGCTAAACAAACGCATGTGTATTGAGAGATGCAGACTTCCCCAGATAAAATCTACTGTAACTTGCTTAATACTCAACTAATTTTCGTGAAATTTGGCTTGTTATAAACGTGGGAAATATCTGCATACCGTGATTTCACATACCAGCTATTTGTTAATAGAGCTGATTTATGTTTTTATTGTTTGAAGCTGCCAAGTAGAGGGTGGTTGTTATAAACGTATTAGGTTGCCAGTTTCTGCGGAAAATCGTTGAGGAAACAACAGTTGTGAAATTTGGAAATCAAGTAACCTGCATGTTATGCATACATTTCTCACGTTAACAAGCCAATATTGCCAATATTGCTGGTATGCGTATTCTCCATGAACTACTGTTCCAGGATGACTGACATTCACAAGAAGTGGGATACATCACATGTATGTGATGCACGTAATCTCTTTGGAAAAACTGCTCAATTTCATTCACGGCATGACCTGATATAGGGAGTGATTGACATGAACGCCATTACCTTCAACTCGGCCTCTCGACATTTGATTACCGTAATCAATGTATGAAACTTTCAGAAATATTGAAAATTGAACATGGGGGAAAACATCGCGTTCACAATACCAATAACTTTAGCAAAAAGTAGGGTAGGCTGGAGAAAGAAAAAAAAGCATTATGCTATTATATGTTATATATATATATATATATATATAATTCCAAGACAACTTTTATTGCACTTTTTAATTGACTCGACTTTGAGCTTTTATGCTGTCTTTGTTTTATATGTTTGTGTAAGTCTGTGTTTTTAATGTGTTTTTGTGTTTGTATGCTGATACTGACAAACCAATTCCCCTGCGGGGATTAATAAAGTATAATCAATCTAAAATAATTCAAAATCTGAGCTACATGTGTAATTACGGTAATAGTGGACGTCACTCAGCGAACCTCATAGTTCGTTTCTAAGGAAACTTGTTTCATACACATTGATCCTTATCTCAAATGTGGACCGTTTCATAAATCAATGAAATAACCATCCATTACTTTTCGCTTCATGCAATTGAGTTTTATTTATTCGACCATAAAATGCAGACAACATCGTTTAACACAAGTGGTGTAGTTTTTGAACAACTACAAGATGTAATTCGGATACAACAAAGTGTTATTTTGAGTTTGAATGAGAAGGTATGTTAGCCATTTAAGATAGCACTAACGTAATAACTATAGCTAACGTTAGTTAGGGGGCTAGGCAAGTTCACGTAACGTCTATGTTTATAGCTATGATTATTTGGTGAAATTGCCCGCCAGCTTGAATATTTTCGTTTTGTGGCGTTAAACACTAGCTAGCTAGCATTAACCACAAGCTACCTGCTGTAACTACCGTTAGCTAAACGACAATTAATACCACATTCTGCCATAACAAGCTTCAGCCTGTTCAGACTATTGTAACTAACTATACATGTGTAACGTTAGATAATGTTCGCTATATCTAGCTAGCTGCCAGAATCAGTTTTTGTGAAGACTCCAGCAAGCTTCTCTCAACGTGACTCACATTCTATTTCCCTCTGCAGCTATTTTTGCAGGGCAAAGCCATGGTACCAGCTGACGAATATGAAAGGGTTGTTTTTGACCTAAAGGTAAATTATGCTGAGTTCTCTCCCAACAGGAGCAGACACATGTATCAATAATCTCCAAAAAAGTTTATGAGGGGGTGACAGTTTTTGCTGGATTACTGATGGAAAGAGCAAAAAACGCCTCAAGACAAACCACGTAAATACTTAGGGTTCTTGTATTTTCCAGTTTGCTGAAACGTTCACCCTGTCCCATTTATTAGCCAAATTTCAGTACTGCAAGTAGCCTGTGTCTCTTGAGAACTACATGTAATCCCTGTGTTGTACAGTACTATCTTTGTTGCCTTGCTTTAGCCTTGAGATGGTAGCACGATCATATTAACTATATAAATAAACCACCTAAGTTAAAAAGAGTATTGTATACTGCAGTTTTAAGCCAGAGGTGTGTGTGTGTGCACAATTACTTTCAGGAGGAAAGACATCAGCACAACCAGATAAGGGAGCGGCTGTCAAAGGAGTCAGAGAAACTAAATTTTGCCATAGGAGAAATACAAGTTCTCACTCGACAACTGGAAAGGGAGAAGGAGTCCTTTGAAAAGGCGTAAGTGTAATTGCCGTGGATAATTGATTCATTCATTTATTTTCACACTTTAACCATGCAATATTACTCCATTAGGCTTCACCTTGAGAAGACCAAAGCAAGAAAGGAGCTGTCTAAAAATGACAAACTGACTATCAAGTGTGACCGTGAGTGCTGTTTTTGCTTGTGTATTTGTGCAAACATGAGTAGTTTTAAAATGAACTAGATTGCACAATGAGATTTAGGGCTGCACAGGAAATTGGAATTCAAAGCTCATTTGAAGAATAACCTGCAGAAATCTCTTGAAAACACTAGGTGGTGTAGTGACTTTATAAAGAAGTCTTTCCCTAGTGCAGATTTCCCAGTGATAGCCAGACTAACAGTCATTTTCATAACTTAATAAGGCATATATACAGACAGATATTAAATGCACTTTCATCATTTTCAAAATAAAGGAAACACCAACATAAAGTGTCTTAATAAGGTTGCAACCCGACCAGAGTATCCCTCTCTGTGAAGTTCTCGACGGACTGTTCTTGATGAAACGCCCTAGATTGATATTTGCAGTCAACTGATTCAGAGTTGCTCTTCGGTTTTGCCTTGCATCTCAGACCAATGCATGGGCATCAGGGTAAAGGAGTATATGCTTTCGACCACAGTTGCCCCTAGTTGATGATGTCTTTCCCTTAGATCTCCATGCCAGCATCACTTTAGTCACTGTTCCTCATGAATCATCATCAAGTTGAGCATTCTTCGTCACTGAAGCTTTCACTTTGGCTTCTGCCAAACGTGCCCCAACAATCACCCTTCTTTCAAAGTCACCGAGATCTCTTCTTCTAGACATGGTAGCCAAAAGAAGGGGCATTTTTATACATGACCTTAAGCACGTGTCAATTGCGTAAATAACTCAGGAGGCACCTGCTTTCAATATTCTTTGTATCCCTCATTTACTTAAGTGTTTACTTAATTTTGTTATCTGTATGTATGTACTGGCCTATATTCATTTTCTCTCGCTTTCTGCAAGGTATAAAATCCATCATTCTAAAGCGTGAGGACATCCTAAATGAGAAAGAGAATCAAATCAAGGAGCTGGAAAGCAAGTTGGAGAAACAGAGGAAAACTTTAGGGTAAGTTTGCCTCCATCTCCCCTGCTAGATCTCTGCTGTGGCAGCAGTGTTCATGTGTTGCCATGTCTGCGCAGGACACGGCTGACGGAGATGGAGATCCAGAGACAGCAGGAGGAGTACATGGCCCAGGCGCTGCAGAGGAGTCGAGTGGCGGGTATCTTGGCCCAAAGCTTACGCCACTAAACAACCATCAGCCATACCATGTTCAGGAGACCAGGCCAGGGTTTCGCCAGAGCCAAACGCTGCTGCTATAGTAACTCTTCGCACTCTGGGGAGCTCATCTTTGTGTGTGATAGTTTGCCACAATAGACGCCCAGTTACACAGGGACAGTTGCACTGCCAAAAACTGGACTGAACTTTTTTTAATTAGTGAGGGAGACACTTTCATAAAAATATATTCACTTGCATAGTATAGCTGTAGTGAATAATACAAGGGCAAGTAGAGGTATATGAAGTGTTAATGGTGGCATGTTGCATTTAAGACATGTATTAATGCCACGGGTTTTCAGAAAAATAAAAGAAAGTGTGAGAAATCCTATTGACTGTGGTGTTATTGACCTGTTTAATTGGGTTTACTCATGACAGTTCTCTTTTACAATGATGCTTTTGGGAGTCAAGGTAGGGTTTGGATATAAGGGTTTTAGCCAGGACAACCGCTGTTATAAGTGCTATGTGACCTTTATTGACCCCATTATGTGAAGGCCTTGGTTTAATGTTGCTCCTATGACTACTACAGTGTCCCTATCACAAATCTAGGACATTGGGTTTAAGGAAAGAGGAAGTGACCCCTAGTGGCATACCAACAACACCTCCAGGAGCAACTTGGCTTCCTGTGGTGAAATGACATCCCAAGTACAGGCCAGGACAAGCTATGTGTAGAATCCACTGTAGATTCTAATAGTACATTACAAGTGGCATGACTGTTGGAAGTTGTTTTGAACACTTACAAGTGGTAGGCTTTTTTTGATGTATGTGGGTATTCTGTGTCACAGGATAATGCTGCTCGGGGTGGGTTGAATGTGACACTTTGATTGCTGGATGGGACATGTGGGTGAGCTTCTGTTTAATCTGCCCTGGCCTTTGTAGCCGGGGAGCCAGGAATTCTTTCCCTCTGAGTGTGCTCCCACTGATCCTGCAACAGTAACCCTTTAGGTGCCGGAGGACTGGAGGACTGAAGGACAGTCGCAGTAGAGCGTGCCTACTGTCTAACATGCCTACTGTAACCCACACTGGAACCCTGTGATCTGCAATTCAAGTCGATATTTGCACCTGAAACATCTTGTCCTCTCGATCTGTGCAGTGATAGCAGCTGGTGTGTGTATCACTTCATCAGATCAGCACTGCCAAGGTAAACCGCGCAAACGCATCCACCCTCCTACCAGGGTGACTGTTGTGAGGTCTGGCCCCGAGCTGGGAGGCAACCCAGTGGTACCAGGCAGTCTACGGCGTCAAGTGTTCAGCCCACAACCCAAAAGATATTTGTGTTTCTTTTGCAACGGCAACGCACATGTCACTCCGTGTGCATATAATTCAGCCTGAATACTAAACTGGTTATGCCTTCTATGAACTGTGCCTAAATATACTGAATGACACATGTTATATAAGCGTATGCATGACAAGTGGTCCTCACTAGTAGTCTACACCCAGCCTAACTCACAAGGTTGAACAATGCGAGACAGGCAGTCCACAACTACAACCCGAACCCTAGGTTAGCCATCTAAAGGGACACATCCCAAAATGCATCCATTAGTGGGGCGCCCATTTTATTCCCCTCTGCAGCCTGCACCATTCCTGGTGCTATCTCCCAGTGATAGCTTAGGGGGGGGTCTATATTTAGGAAGCCCTGTGACCGCGCTGGCCCTTGCGTGTCAGATTCCACTAGTGTGCTCCATCAAGACTGGATCAGCACCTGCTGCTAACTATAACTCCTGCTCCGAGTGGGCCGAGACCACAGCCCCGCTGCCAAACCACAGTAGCAGCAAAAGAAAAATTCAGGTCAGACTCATCTAGCCCGTCATACTGGTGAAACTCGAGGGGAGGGGGTAGCCGTGTGCTCCTCTTTGCAGACCTCTTTTTTTGACGTGGTGGCACCATGAGCTTCTAAAGTATAAAGACTTCCTGCACTCAGGCTGTGCTGGTGCTGCCCCGAGGCATTGGCTGAAGATTTGGACATCACCAGGCGCTGTCGTAGGACCGGGTGAGGGGGTCACTGTACCTCTTAAGGATCTGTTGCCAAGGCGTGCCTGCTCTTGAAGGTACAGTAAATCCCGCTCTCTCACAGAAAGCTAGAGAGCTCACTCTCACATAGCAGGCAGTCCCAGTCATTGCGAAGATGGGACCATGTGCACCAGTTAGATCAAAGATATATATTAAAAGTAAAAGTACATTGAAATCTACTTGTTCTTTTGAGATATTTTGGCCTCTGTGTTTAATTATAAATACAAGACAGCATATTTAAATAGGGTCAGAATTTTCTTTTTTGAGTCTGTAATGTATCAGTTTTTCACTTAATTCCATTAAAATCTCTGACACAAAATTAAACACATGGACAACAAAATAAAATTATAATTTAATGAAAATTAAATAGTGATGATGCTAAGTATTTTAAAGGCCATCATATGCGTATATCTTACATCTGATTGTTATAATTGGACATTTGACATCCTGCCACAAAGTGTTGTATTTTTATAAATCAGGCATGGGTAAAGCTGGCTTAGACATTCAGATGTTGCCTTAATATGAACGACTGCCTTATTCTACCAAATTAAGTTAGTTATCTTGTTTTGAAAATACATTTAACCATTTAGCCTTTTTTAGATAATGTATGTTGAATCCCATTTTATCATATTGTAAATATGCATATTCATATTATTATTTTATCAATATATATATATATGTGTAAATAAGTACTTTCACACATTTCTATACTAATTGGACATTCATCTGCTTTGTTAAGGGTTTCTGGTATTGTGTAATTCTGCTAACTTGCAATTCTTCTAAATAAGTGTTCTTCGTTCAAGACCATCTTTAGGTCACATTGTGATTTGAAATGAAATGTGATTTAAAATGAAATGATTAAATCTCTGGTTTTAATGCTCAGTCATCCAAGTAAAAAAAAATCCTGTGTGTTTTTCACATGGGTTTAATCCAAATGTGATGTGTTTGGGGGCCACTAACACCTGTCTGTGTTGGATTTAGTTGGTTTCCAGGGCATCTGGTGTGACTAAGGGAGACGCTGTTCTCGTGGCCCGTGACCCACGGTCTCTTGACACGCTGCTGGACGCAAAGTGCGGCTGTGTGGTCCCGTGAGCCTGGAGTAAGGAGATGGAGAGCTGGTCTGTAGAGGATGACAGCTTCTCGTTCCTCCGCTCTGCGCCCCTCAGATTCAGCCTGCACAATAGGGAAGGCCCCAACCGCGTTGAGATCTTCGACATCACCAGAATCCCCAGCCACCGCAGTGCCATCTCTGAGACAACTTGTCTGTGTGACATTTTCGGAGATGACTGTGAGTCGCCCGCTCTCTCCAGCAGCCCGCCATCTGGGTCAGATGCCAAGAGAGAGGACGATGTGTTCACTCTGGCAAATGACACCCCCAACGATTCGCCTGGGTCCTATCACACAGCCTCCTGTTCCGAGCAGCTGAGTGATTCTAGTGACACGTACGAAGATTCTAAAGAAGCTCTCACCGCTGTGCTCCCACTGACTGCTCCTCTGCCTGAAAATACAGGTACATTGCCTTTGTCCAAACCCAAGGGCACTGACCTCTCCCCCAACCACGCGTCCACCTGCCCCTTACCTGAATCCAAGGTAACCGCCCCCTTACTAAGGAGTGCAGCCTCCACATCTGAACCCAGTGGTACTGACTGCACATCAAATCCTAGGGATAGGTCCCCCTCATCTGATCCCAGGGGCATCAACATCTCCCTCGAACCTGGGACTACTGCCACCCCTCATAAGCACAGGTGTACAGCCCCTTCACCTGAACCTAAAGGTTTCTCTGAAGCTATAGCTACTGCCCCCTCCCTTGAAGATAGGGAAGTATTACACTCACCTGAACCAAGGGGCACAGAACCCAGGACTACGGCCATCCCACTTGAACCCAGAGCAACATCCTTAGAACCAGAACCCAGATATACAACCCCAGATCCAGAACCAGAACCCAGAGCCCAGAAACTATCTCCAGAACCAGAACCAGAACCCAGGAACGGCATATATCCCAGAACCAGAACCCAAACAGAACCTAGTAACACATCCTTAGAACCAGAACCCAGATATACAACCCCAGATCAAGAACCTAGAGCTATATCTCCAGAACCAGAACTCAGGCATATATCCCCAGAAACTGAACCTAGTAACACATCCTTAGAACCAGAACCCAGATATACAACCCCAGATCCAGAACCTAGAGCTACATCTCCAGAACCAGAACCCAGGCATATATCCCGGAACCTAGAATCTTTAGAACCAGAACCCAGATATACAACCCCAGATCCAGAACCTAGAGCTATATCTCCACAGAACTCTTATCCCCAGAAACCCTAGTAACACATCCTTAGAACCAGAACCCAGATATACAACCCCAGATCCAGAACCTAGAGCTATATCTCCAGAACCCAGGCATATATCCCCAGAAACAGAACCTAGTAACACATCCTTAGAACCAGAACCCAGATATACAACCCCAGATCCAGAACCTAGAGCTATATCTCCAGAACCAGAACTCAGGCATAGTAGTAACACATCCTTAGAACCAGAACCCAGATATACAACCCCAGATCCAGAACCTAGCTACTCCAGAACCAGAACCAGATCCAGAAACGGAACCTAGTGCGACATCCTTAGAACCAGAACCCAGATATACAACCCCAGATCCAGAACCTAGAGCTACATCTCCAGAACCAGAACCCAGGCATATATCCCCAGAAACGGAACCTAGTACCACATCTTTAGAACCAGAACCCAGATATACAACCCCAGA
This sequence comes from Aldrovandia affinis, assembly GCA_029706075.1. Lineage (NCBI taxonomy): Eukaryota > Metazoa > Chordata > Actinopteri > Notacanthiformes > Halosauridae > Aldrovandia > Aldrovandia affinis. Next base: position 5,781,843 of record JAINUG010000045.1, on the reverse strand, counting down.
TCCAGAACCTAGAGCTATATCTCCAGAACCAGAACCCAGGCATATATCCCCAGAAACAGAACCTAGTAACACATCTTTAGAACCAGAACCCAGATATACAACCCCAGATCCAGAACCTAGAGCTACATTTTCAGAACCAGAACTCAGGGTTATATCTCCAGAAATAGAATGTAGTGCTACATTCTCAGAAACAGAACCCAGGGCTATATCCCTAGAAACAGAACCCAGTGCTACATTCCCCAAACCAGAATCCAGTGTTACGTCCCTGGAACCAGAACTTAGCACTGTCCATCCCTCACCTGAACCTAGAAGCCCAGACAGTTCCCCAAAACCCAGGGGCTCCCAGCTCTCCATTGAACCCAAGGCTAATTTCCTTTCAGCTGAACCCAGAGGAACAGTTCTGTTCCCTGAAACAACAGTAACCAACCCCTCTTCTGAACCCAGGGCTAGCGACCTTGTACAAGAATGCAGGATTATAGATCCCTCACTCAAACCTAGAGAAATTAACCCTAACCTTGAACCTAGGGCTACCATACACATATTAGAAACTAGGGTCTCCAGCCCCTCATCTGAACCCCAGAGCATAGTCCTCTCACATGAAACACAGAAGTCAGAACTCTTGTCCGAACCCAGGTGCCCCACCCTCTCTATCGATTGCAACAACTCATCTGAACTCAGAGATAAAGTGCCCACTCCTGAATATTCAGACACTGCTGTGTTATTGAAACCCAGGGATCATTTGCTTAAGCCCACACCTGAACCCCCAGGCACAAGCCTCCCAGCAAAACCCTGTGATAAAGAGGGGGAAAGGACATCTGCAGCCCTGGCTAACAGTGATGCTAATGAGGGGCTTGGCTTCCCGCATCCCTGGTTCACCTCCGAGACGGTCTTAATCAGACCCTCAGGGAACCAAAAGAGGGAGGTGGGCCCTTCAAAAAATGATGCAACAGAGGGTGCCGAACCAGTCAAGGGGCCGCAGAGGCCTGAAGTTTCTGTGACATCTGGGGAAAGCCCCACTGAGTGTCCCAGAGAGGGTGACAGCTGGCCTTTCAGGGACAGGAAGGAGAGGGAGGAGGAGGAGGAGGAGCATAAAGGAGAGGAGCAGGGAGGAGAGAAGGGGGAGGGGAACCAGGGAAAGGCCAGTTATGGAGAGCAACAGGTTGAGCTGTCATTCAGTGCCAGGAATAGAAAAGTGCCTGCGAGCCCCAGCTCGGCACCCACATACAGGGAGCCTCAGTCGGGAATGCCAGCTGGTTGTTATTCAGACAGTCTCCTTGTAACCCAGCAGCAACAGCAGAACCCGCACAGAGCTCACAGCTCACAGAAGGGGAACCAGGCTTGCGCCAGGAAGCCTCGACTGGTTCCTCAGCCCAACAGAAGAAGCACTAGCCATTCTGCTCCTGACTACTCCAGTGAAACATCCAGCATGGGCAGTGAGTTGGATGAAGCGGACAATGAGGTGAAGTGGTTCACAGACCTGGCCTTCCGAAGCCTTTCCAGCCCCCAAGTGGACTACCTGGATGTGTTTAACTCCAGTCACAGATCCTCTACAAATATATCGCAGCCCTCCACCGAGGACAGCCCCGGTGCCAATGCCTGGTCAGCATACGCAGACCTGCGGGGCTCCGTCCGTCAAGAGAGTGATGACCTTCCTCACCAACCGCCCGTCGCCCTTGCCCCTGACGGGCTGGACACGGCTAGGCGTTTTGAGATGGGGAGCTTTGAATGTGTGGATGTGGTGCTGGAGAGCCGGGAGGAGGTCCGAAGAGGGAAGAGGACAGTGCCGAAGAGGCAGATCCAGCTGAAGAGGCGGGACACTGGCGAATTGCGGGTTAGCGAGAATGGCGAAGCCGCTGCTGAGGCTGCACCCACACAAAGACATTCGAGGAACATCTTACTGCGTCAGCACAGCACACCAGCTACCATCCAGGAGGAGTTATACAGGCATCCAGCTGACACTGAAATAGGCGACAGGAAGCAAAAACTTCAAAAGTCCCTCTCCCTGGATGAGACCTCCAGCAAAACTAAAACTGCCTCCTGTTTGATCAAGAGTGTTCTCTCCAAAAAGATGCATCATGAACAAAAGCTCACTAACTCACAAGTGCCTCTCCAGAATGAAGACTCCAGCTCCACTGTGGTTAAGAATGCGTCCCCTGAGAGCTCTCATTTTGTTAGAGAGACCCCAAAAACTGAGGTGTCCAACCAGAGCTCTGGGCTCCCCTCAGACTGCAGCCTCTCCTCGGAGGACCTCCCAGTCCAGGTGGAACCCGCCCCACACAGCGACTCAATCAAACATGGAAGCTATGAAACCCCCAAACCTCAGCCGAAACCACTCTGTAGACGTGAGTGCAGCCCTCTCCAGAGTGGCGTAGGGAGTTCGGAATCTCAGAAAAATAATGCAGCAAAGCTGGGCATGAGGTCAGAGCTGGTCATCCCATTTGAAAGAAAGAAAACAGAGAACCAGAGTGGTAGAGAAACATGGAAACAGAGCAGCAGAGAGACAGATGAACAGAGGAGCAAAGAAACAGAGAAACATTGTGGCAAAGAAGCAGAAAAACAGAGCGACCGAGAAAAGGAGAAACAGAAAGACAGTGAAAGATGGAAACAGAGTGGCAGAGAAACATGGAAACAGAGCAGCAGAGAGACAGATGAACAGAGGAGCAAAGAAACAGAGAAACATTGTGGCAAAGAAGCAGAAAAACAGAGCGACCGAGAAAAGGAGAAACAGAAAGACAGTGAAAGATGGAAACAGAGTGGCAGAGAAACAGAGAAACAAATCAGCAAAGAAACATGGAACCAGAGCAGCAGAGAAACAGAGAAACAAAGTGACAGAGAACCTGGGAAACAGTTCTGCAAAGCAACAGAGAGAAATAGCAGTAGAGAAACTGAGAAACAGAGTGACAGAGATTGGGTAAAGCCGGAGGCTAACGGGAACCTGAGCGAGAAGCGCTCCAGTGACTCAGCAAATGCCAGCTCCAGGAACATAGGCACCGCTGCTACCCGAGCCCCAGGCGCTCTGAGTGGAATGACAAACAGAGATGAGGAATGCTATGCCAGGCCGGAAAACTATAAACAACAGAGTGCCAGGAACCTCTTCATGTCTAAAACGCCAGAAATAACACTCAAACCCTGCACCAACAGGGATAATAAAAAGAGTTCCTTGAAGGTCGGTTGCTGCCCTGGTGAGCCAAAACCAGAAGAGAGCTGTGAGGCCAACTCACCTAAGGGAGTAACAGAAAAAGAAAAACAGGATGACAAAATGGAGACTAAGCAGGTAGAGCAGACCGAGAATGGGGAAGCTGTTGAGAAGAGCAAATTCAAAGCCCCCATGCATAAGGTAAGGGATGTGAGGAAGATGATGAAAAACACATATAATCTGTCATTCAAGGCCACTTCAGTCTTGGCACAGGATTGTGTTTCCCGGGGTGAGGTGGAAAAGATCCCCTCGTTGCACCTACCCATGCAGATCGAGTGCAAGGCCATCAGCAGGAAGGGGGAGGGGGCAGCAGCCAGTGGGCCAGGTGAGAAGCAGGCAGGGTGGGAGAAAGCACAGACGCCTCCAGAGGTAACTCCCCAGGTGCCTCCACAGAAGATCAGAGAAACCTCCTTGCTTCACATCACTTCCAGGAGCTGCTTGACTGAAGGTGTGACTATGCCAGGATCACATGACACTGTAGCTACGGTAACCAACAGTTTGGGCATGCCAGAGCCAGGCGACCTCGTGGAGAGAGTGACAGGTGATGGTTCACACCCCCCCAAGCTGGGCAGCATCCCTAAGCTCCCCAGCAAGGATAGGGAAGTGTCCACATTGCTGTTTCTGCAGAACGGCCTGATGGGGGACAAGCTTGAACCTGGGGCACCACCCCCTCTCGGCCTGACAGCCACCAGCTGCAGTCGCTCTGTGTCCATGCTCCTGAAGGAGAAGGGCTTCCAGGCTGATATTGGAGTCTGTGATACACCAGTTGACAGCCATAATGCTGCCCAAAAGCATGTCAACAGACTTGAGGTGCCACTGCAGATCTGTTCCACGGAGGAGGCCCCAGTTGAGCCACGCAGAGAGGAGCCTTCAGACCTCGTCCCACCCCTTGCCAGAACCTCCCCTTCTGCCCCTGTCCCTCTCACAGACAGAAGGGAGGAACCTTACCGAACGGCCCTAACCGAGACCACAGAGCCAGAGCTTGAGAGGACAAATCTAAAGCCCAAAAATAATGATACAAAGGCCCAAGACACAACACCTTTTCCATCAAAGAAACCAGCTGCGCCAGCAACATCCTGCTACAGACCCCAACTGACAGAAGTGAAAGCAGTGTCTACCTGCACAAAGAAAACAGCAGCATCAGCAGCAACAACATCCAGCTGCAAACAGCAACAGACGGTGTCTGCAGCAACACAAGTCCCTAGCTACACACAGAAGTCAACAGTGCCAGCAAGATCGAGCAACATAGGGCAAACTGCAGTGTCCACAATCTCCAGTTACAAACAAAAGCCTGCTTCATTCAGCAACCCACAGCAGTCAAATTTGACATGCAGGGACTCACAGGAACAGGTAACATTAGTGTCATCCTGCAGCTCAGAACAGTCAGCAGTGTCAACAGCAGTGCAAGCGCCAAGCTACTCACAGCAACCAGCAATTAGGACAAAATCCAGCAAGCAGACTCCGAGAGAGGACCTGCGTTTCTATGCCTCAGATGACCCCCCAAGCTATGATGAAAGGGAGAGCTTCAGCCCACTGCTGCTGACAGACTTGCCCCCCAGAAAACTGGACCGGTACCACCCAGCTACCCGGGCTCCAACCTGTTCATGCACTGTGGACGGAGTCCCCAACCCCAGCCCCCCTGATCTAGCCCCTCCTACGTCCACACCTACATCTGCCCAGGGCCCGCCTTCACAAACTCAAGCCCCACCCTCCTTTGCGGCTCCACCTCTGGCTCACCTCCACCAGCAACGATCAGATGCCTGCTCTTTGACCTACAAGCCAGGCTCGCCCCAGGCCACTCAGCTAATCCCTGCTCAGGCCCCGCTTCTGTTCCAGCCTCTTCACCAAGCGCCCGGCCTGCCAGCCGGCCCCGCCCCGCCGCAGCAGCCCCGCCCTGAAGATAGCAGGCAGACTCTGCCAGGCCAGCAAACAGAGAGACGGGCACCCCGCCACCGCTCGCCCCAACAGCCCGCTCCGATGTCAGGTGGGGGTCCCTATTCTGGCCACCCTGCCCACTCACCTGGCGTGCCCTCTTTGGAGGTGAGACCACAGTACCTGTGCAGTCCTCAGGGCTTCGTGCCCTCCTTCAGCTCCGAGTTTGGGGGTGAGGGTGGGGGAGGCAGTGGAGTGCTGTACCCCGAGGGTGGCAGCAGCCTAGCATATGGACAAAGCCCACGGCGTGTGCTGCTTGACCCTGAAACGGGGAAATACTTCTACATCGAGGTGCCCGTGCAGCCACTGCGCAAGATGCTGTTTGACCCAGAGATGGGGCAGTATGTGGAAGTGCTGATCCCACAGCAGGCGCTTTCCCACTCTGGCCTGTACCCCCCCGTCGCTGCCCCATACCCCTCCATGCACAGCCCCAGTATGTACGCTCCACAGTACCTGCCTTACTCCGTACCACCACACTCCCAAGCCCCGTCACCCCGGCAACCTGAGGCCCCACCCTCCAAGGAATACACCAGAACAGTGTGAGGTTCGGGAGCCCTGGGAGCCAGGGTACAAAGCCTGAGCCACAAAACCACCCACCACTGGATCAGAGCTACCTGGAAAGCATGTATTACATTCCCACTGGGATGACTGCGAGTCCGAAACCCGCACCGCCGGACTTTTACCACAAATTGCCCCCCAGCTTGCCTAACTCAGGAGGTAAAAGGTCCTGAATATAAAAAGGGCTTGTTGTGCCTGACATCCAAAAAACATCTACGAGGAGTTTTATACCAACAACATTAGTATGATCACATCGCTCCTGGAGTGAGTGTTTTTTTTCTGGGTGATTCTCTACTTGTTCAGTGTGTTTTTCTGTGCATTCTGTGCTTTGGTGATAGATAAAATCCACAGTCAACTGAACAGCTTGAAGAAAAAACAGAAGAACATGCAAAAGGACACTGTTGGAGGAGACTTCGTTTATGAGATGTGCGCACTTCCTGTATGGTGGACATGTGGACACTTCCGATATGTTTGAAATAGTCAATGCTTCATGTTGTAGGACAAAGAAAGAACATGTACATTTGCATGGCTAGCTGAAGTCATTTCTGTTCTGGGGCCTGGCCACCATTTCACTCTCAGCTCTTGCTTATGTCTCACTGGTTTTTATTGCCTTTGCATTTTTAGCAATAGAATTTGAGTGAAATTATATGTACACACCCACTATATTATGAGCAGTACGCCTCATTTATACATATCAATTTTTTAAGCAAATAAATTGCAAACCCTTTAAAAACATTATTCTTTCCCAGAAAGCTGCAGCCTTTTTTCATGTTTCATTTGAAAGGTGCAAACTGTTATGCAACCCAGACAGGGTCAAGCGGAGAGGTTTAGGGGGCTGAAGACACGAGTCAAATATGAGTATATTTTATTCCCCTTTATCTCTTACTAAATCTGCTGTGGGGAACCTTGGGAAATGTTGAGAAACACAGATGTTTACCTTTCATATTTCTTGTTGTTGATGATTGGGAGGGATTTTGTGTGCAGAGACAATATTGATAAGAAGTATGACATTTCATGAGGCAGTACTGCAATGTACAATACTTTGTCATCATTACTATATTAAGTTAACATAATACAGTGATAAAGCAGCTATACTTCCCATCTGATCACCGACTACACAGAAGAGAGATGAACGTGAGACTTGAGATATGTGGAGTACCAATTTCCATTTGTTCTTTCTGAGTGTGCTCACAGGCCCACAAATTTGGGTTACGTTGTTCCAGCTAAACCTTCCCACACCTCAATGTCTCGATCAGGCTGAAGTATCTGCATTACTGCTTAATATCTTTGCAGCAGGTGTCTGCATGTCACACCTCATCACCCTTCAAACTTGCACTTGACCAGTGCAGACTTGCATCTCCTTGGATATGTGACAACCTATGGGACGGCCATTCACCAACCCATCATTTGCCACTGGTGAAAATAGGAAAATTGGTGAATGAATAATAAAGACATAAAATGCAATTTTTTTCCAGTGTTTTAGAATAAGAATGACTCCTGACTTTTGTACACACACAATAGAGACCTTACATAACCTTAATAAAGATGATATATTTCTCACTGAGTTGTTTTGTTTTTCTTTTAACATATTCTGTTCTGTAAGGAGAGATTTGTGTTTCATTTGCATTTCTGCTCACAAATGAAACCACTGTTTGCAAGGAAAGGTCCACCACATGCCAGGGCCTCCTAGATGGTGTAATGGTAAGAGCATCCAACCAGGATGCATGTTGCCGACTGCGACCGGGGTCCGCTTCCCCAGCACCAGTTCGGCTCTGGCCAGGAGTGCTGCTAGGGGATGGTAATTGGCGGTAATTATTCTTGCCAGTCAAAATAAAATAAATACATTTTAAAAAAATTATTTTTAAGTGACATAAGTAACACAAAATAACAGCACACCTTCAGTATATGCTGTTACACACAGGTATTGGAGGTTTCCACAGCAACATGATCATGATCTAGCATAACATCTGCATGCAAGATTGCACTGTGTGCATCAACGATATATACAGCAACTGTAGAATATCATTGAACTCTTTTGGCACTTCAGTCCAATGTCAATTAGTAATGGACACATTAAGTTTTATGGTCATGTGCTGCCCTCCAGTGGATATAATCAACTACTGCCACAACATTCAGCATCTCAGTTCTTTACCCAAGGTGCAGAGATATAGCCACATACACATACACACACACACACACACACACACACACACACACACACACACACACACACACAAGACCTGGGTCAAATATATGTGTATTGTATGTATTTCTATATTTTTTTTATGACTGCAACTTGTGATGTATTTGAAGTATTTCCATATACAGTAACCCAACAATTGCTTTGTATTTGAAATATTCACATTTTAAAATACTTTCTGGAGAAACCAAATACTTTTATTTTAGGCATTTAAAGTATTTTCAAATCCTTTGACCGTGGGAGCAATGAAAGGCTGTGTATGTAAAATACAGATACATGACAGAAAATAAACAATATGTTGATCAATTTGATTCTGGATCTGACCCCTTTTCCTTTAAAAGCCTGCTGACTAGTTTTAGAAGATATAAATTGCTTTTTAATTGAAACATGGTTTATTTTCCTGTTGAATGATGCAAATGTGGGCATACGTTAAGTTCTGTAGACTACCATGAGTGCATGTTGTAATTACAACAGGATATAATACCAGTCAATGTGTCAGTTGGTATTCCACATAAAGGCATTGAGTACATGAAAGTATATAATTTATAATTAAGTAAAAATATTTTCTAAATAAATGACTTAAAATACATTCAATTTCAATTACTTTTAAATTCATTCAAAAAGTGTCTAAACATATTTCCAAATATGTTAAAATATTGAAATGCATTGTATTTGTAAATAAAATAATTTTACATGAAAAAGTACTTGAAATGCTTTCAATATGTATTTGATCCAGGTCTGATGCACACACTGGATTATAATGCCAATTTCTCTCAGAGGCCCTGATTAAGATGTACTAACCTGGTCTGATTCCTGACATGTGGATCAATAAGACACTACCAGGATTAGCTTGGGGGTCTGGAAGTGTGACTCCCAGGTTCTGGCTCCAGGAGAAACTGGTAAGCTTGCACTGGTGCTTTCTATAAGACCCTCTCAGCTTTCTTTGTTAATGTTAGCATAGTGGGTGATGTGCAGGCATGTCCAAAGCACTGGCACTCGAGCAGAGAGTGACTACATTCACACCTCGGACTTGAGAATCAAGAGGTTGATGTCATGCTCTTCAGAATCCCGTTATGGCATCCAGCTCTGAGTGTCCTGCCAAGTTCAAAAGGTAAAATAAATCACACACGGTGGTTCTATTTATTTATCTGTCCCCGCCGACAGGATTAACAAGGAACATGGAAGTGTTATTTCTGATGCCACAGAGGCTGTGAATGCTCATGACTAAGGGTCTAAAAGACACCCTAAGTGTATGGGGGGCCAGTACTGTGGAAAGTGGGCCAGAAGAAGTTTGTGGTTAGGGGCAGGATGGTCAGTATGCTCCTGTAATAAGGTAACCTAGTTTACTTTTCTGTATGTTGACTACAACATGGGGAATGGGGGTCATGTTGGCAAGATCTAATCAGCAGCTAAAAAACATAACCAAAACTGAACCACGTTCCTGGTTGCTTTGTGGTCATAGGGCAAAGAACACAACCCTGGCATAAGCATGTGGAAGAACTCTGGCACCCAGCTATTTTGAAAAGGTATTTGTTGCCAACAAACAGAACTTCAGACATACTGTCATCATCTCATCTCATCTTCAGCCTATTCCTAGTAAATATCCCAGCATGCATTGGGGCGAACATTTCCCAGTCCACCATGGCACTACATACACCATTCACCCTTCCTACGGGCAATTTAGACTCTCCAATTAGCCCGTGCATGTCTTTGGACTGTGGGAAGAAACTCAGGAAACCCACGGGACACAGAACACAAACTCCACACAGAAAGGCACTGCAAAACCCTTTCAAGGCTAGACTCAAGTGCACTGCCATAAGTATACACCCAAGTCAAGGCCCATGGTACACAAAGGGTGGACTGCTGTGAATCATGTTGACCACAAGGGGGTAACACACACCACAACATAACAACAGTACAATGCACAGGACAGTCCCGTACTTGGACTCTGTCCCATGTACCATAATGACAGGTGTACTACATTTTAAATAAATCATATTAGAAACCTTCCACCACCCCCCCCCACCCCCGTTTCGCTTTCGACTGTTTCTAGCTTTGTTTCGTATATTCCTATCCCGTTCCGCAATATCCCACAAAATCAACCCTGTTTGTCCTGCATTTGGACTGTTTGAAACTGGTCACCCTGTCATTCACAAACAGTGTGAGGGGAAAATGGTTTCAGTGGCTAAACATCTAGCATAGGCAGGTGATAAAGATTGCAGACGTCTGAAAGGAAGCAGTCTTTTTCTCATCTCCTACTGCCCTGGCGTTTATGGCCAAAAAAACAAAGCAAGACCAACTGAGGAGTCTGCCCAGCTGTGCAGTCACATGAGAAACAGATGAGAAATACAAATTCCCAGTTGGTGTGGTGGGAAACTGCATTGAAAGGTAAGGCTAGATACAGCTTGGGCTCTGTTAATATAGTATTTCAATTATAGGTGTGTCAGCTACCAAATATAAATGAGCACAAGACACCATGGGAACCTGTCCTCAAGAACAAGAGGGGGGGAAAAACTAAGGCATAATGTTCAAATGATTTACTTCCCTGGGTTGAGAAAATAATCAACAGATGAACCTTGTGGGTTCGATTCCCACATATACTAAAAAATATATACATTCACTACTGTAAGTCGCTTTGGTCAAAAGCGTCTGGTAAATGCATATGAACCTGTTTTGGCTTTTGCAGTCTTCAGCATCATACCCATACAACCTGAACAAGACAGTCTCCTATTGGAGGTCACGTCCTAGCACAGACATCACATGATTCAACAAGGAAGGTGCGCCAATACAAAATTGTTCAAAAGCACTGCATATGTGAGTGCTTATAGATGCACCACACATGCAGCAAGATCCTTCAAGAACATTTTATGAAGTCATCAAGTATATCATACGAGCTGTACTAAACACCAGGAAGCACCAGACCTGGAAACGTTACATTGGATAACTCTATAGGCACAAGTTGATCAGGAAAAAATAAGTTGGTCAGCATAGATCGCCCTTATTAGGAACTGTAACAATTAAGAGTATATCCAAAAGGTTTGCCTTTGTAACAATTTCTTCCCAAGTCCTCGCCTTTTTCATATCACCATTTCCATATTTTCCAAGGTACCTTTTAAATGCATGCATTCATATTTTAACATTATGCTTGCTTATGCTATACTAAGTGTCCAGACAGCCTTTCATAAAAAGATTTTATGTTCACTAGCTCAAGTGTCGTCTGGACATCTTACCAACATAGCCCTTGTCACACAGCCAGGGTCACAAATAAATAACATAGCTAATATTGAAGTTATGTTAAGTTGTGCCTTTTACCTTTCATTTTACCATCCTATAGGAAGTTGTTTTGACACCATTGAAATATTGCAAGCAGCACCATTTCCAAACGGGTGAGATGAGCCCAGTGGCTAACAGAAGGCATGCCCTTGATGTTCTATAGAATTATTGTAGAACTTTGTCTTCTTTATATCCCATAGTTTTAGCAGTGGCGGGCCGTGCATTTCACACCTAGGCCTTCAGTAGTGCTCCGTCTGAATCAATCCACCCCTCAATAACTATTTTATGGCTATAAAAGCCATCTTATTGTTATGTTTTGAGTGTCTGTTCGGTTTGTTTTTGCACTTTGTTTATTTATCTTTCTTCAGTCATGTTTCATTCTCGTTCTGTCATGCACTTCGGGAAATTCTATGTTTCGGTTTCTAATCTCGTTTTACTTCCTTCTTACTTTCTAATTACACTTTGTATATATTAGTTAGATGTATATAGTACTAACCAACTAATCTACTAACATTAGGGATTTAGATTAAGTTACTAACACTACTAATCACTAATTATCTCACGCTTCTAACTATCGCTGTCATTCTCTCTTGTCTCTGTACGCTTCTCACATTCCGCTTTATTCGCACGCAGATTTCTTTATGCGTTCCTCCTCCTCCCTAAAAACCGAAACATAGAATTTCCCGAAGTGCATGACAAGACAAGGAGAGGAACTCGAACAGGAACAATGACAGACGTGGAACAGAACGAGAATGAAACATGACTGAAGAAAGATAAATAAACAAAGTGCAAAAACAAACCGAACAAACACCCGTTGCCGTTGCATCGAAGATAGATAACTCGTGTATCCAGAATAAATGCCTTTACTGAAGAAACAAACCCGGGGTGCTACAGCTGCGACACACATAAAAATCATCAATAATAACCTCATAAAATTGCAATATTATTTAGGAAAATAGCAACATTTTACTCACCAAAAATCCTTATTATTTGTACACAAAATCCATCCCCCTTTCTTTCCTCAAAAGAGTTCAATTACTCTGTCATACAGATTATCCGTGTGTTTCAGTTCCATCAAGAAGTCCTTTTCTATCGCCATCAAAGCTAATGCTGAAAGTCGAACCTGCCCTGTCGTATTTCTGGCATAAGTTTTAATTCGCTTTAGGGCTGAAAATGTCCGCTCAAATGTCTGAATCACAGACTGATGTTAATTATATTTTGTCCATGAATACTTATTAAATAATTCCAAATGGTCTGTCCGCTTCCTTTCATAGCTTTTCCCTGATTGCGCTGCTTCCAGACGTGCATTTTTATATTAAAGCATTTAACCAATCACATTACATCATAGTCAGACACTCTCTGACTATCCAATCAAAGGGTGTGAATACGCTGACGTTACCTAGGCCTTCTAGAAGGCCTGTCCCCAACTCAAAATCTGATTGGTTGAAGCAACAGTTTGATCAACACTTATTTTATGCTACAGGCCCTGCAGAACTGATTGTGAAGGCCTCCAGGCAGATTTATTTGACCCTGGCAACAAATGATGGCTGAAATGTGATTGGTTAAATGCTTTAATATGAAAATACACGTCTGGAAGCAGCGCAACCAGAAAAGCTATGAAAGGAAGCGGACAGACCATTTGGAATTATTTAATAAGAATTCATGGAAAAAATATAATTAACATCAGTCTGTGATTGATATTTTTTAGGCCAGCAGAGAAGGCCTTGCAGGCCCTGACGGCCCACCACTGAGTTTTAGTACTTTTTTTGTGTGTCTGTGTAATGATTCACTCACTTTGAGGGACATTCAGGCAGTTTAACTTCATCTGAATATTACCATATTTTCATCATATTCATGTACCATGTCCAGGGACATCAGAGCTAACTGAAGTGTGACTGAAACATCATGCTTTTCTCATCTGCATTGATTTACACATGGAAAAGGTATGAGCACTGCCTGACCTGCACTCAGCCTCTCTCACTGTCTCACACACTCACACAGATGTGTCTGGAAGAAATGAGCAGGCAGGGTTCTTGTCGTTTCAGGTCAGGAATACCAGAACCAGAGACAGAAGCACAGAAAGCAGAGTGAGACAGATTCCCCCTGAGAGAAAGGAGGTTCCCAGACAGAAAACCAGACGCACGCACGCACGAACGCCACACACACACTCGCACTCTCCATTACCCTCAGACACACGCCCTCTCAAACAAACACACGCACACAAACAAACTCACACTTAAACAGAGGGGAAGTCTGTGTTTTTCTTGCCGTTTTGTCTTGGGACAGTTTGCCTTCAGACTCAGACAGAATTTCCCTCGGTCCCAAAACACAGGAGACGTACACTGTTGTTTTAATGACTACTTTTATTATTGCATGACCAAACCAGGCTAACAGAAACATGAATAATAATAAAAAGAACAATAACAATAACAATATAAAGATGAGGCCATCACACCTGCCGCAGGCCAGTGCAGTAGCAGACAGTTAGCATCAGGGATCATCAGAGATGGCACCGATTGTGGAACTGCCTAGGGGCTCAGAGGCTGTCAGAGAGACGCCGATTAAACGTTGCAGAGATATTAAAGACATCCTAAAAATTTGGGGGGCTTCTCGGCTCTTTGTCCCCCACAGAAGCTTGTCCCAGCAGGCTATTTTATCCCCTTCCTCACCTCCGACTCACAAACAAACTAGCATCCGGTCCATGTTTCCCTTGCTTCTTTAAGAACTTAAAGCTATGAGGGGGAACCTCAGTCAGAGGGACTCGTACGCTGTGTGTGAAATCGTGTGTGTGTGTGTGTGCATCTCATTGGGCTCTCCTGGCCATCAGCATCTCTCGGATGTTGTCCTCCGCCTCCTTCACGCTGCGCTCCAGGTACGTCTTCTTCTGCTGCAGGAGGGAAAGAGGAAACGCACGTTACACACACCCTTCACATTCCAGTGTGTGTTTTCCCCCCACACGTCATCATTAAGAAAGAAGGAACGTGTGTGTCAGAGAGAGAGAGAGAGAGAGAGAGACATATTCACTGACGGAAGACAAGATGTTGTTTTGCCCCGTAGTCTCTCTCCACCTGACATTTCAACGCCCACATGGGTTTAGTGACAATCTCCGACGACGACGAGAAGCTCCTGACCTTCACACCCCTGTGTGACAGACAGTCCAGGTCTGTTTGACACCCCCTGCTCCCCCCCCCCAGCTCCAAGTCAATAAATAGATCGGTAAATCACAAACGACCCAGCCCACACACTGCAGACAGGGGGATGACATCACAGCCTGACAGTCTGATGTTGTGTTATTATACAGGTCACGTTTCCACTCTCTACCCTTGGCTGACTATCTGACTTCCTGTTCCTGTCGGTTCTGGACCAATGGGCACAGCCCATGGAAAATGCCTTTCTTTACGGAGTGTCTTTGTTGTTGTTACTGAAGTGATGGCAGAGCTGGGCAGTCCTGGGAGTTCCCTCTCATGGGACTCATGATAACTCTCCGTGGCCACGGCTATCAGTGCGGGGGTGTGTGAGGGGGCACACCGATAAGAGATGACGCGTGGTGCGTATGTGTGGTAGGGGAGTGGGGAGTGGTAGCAGAGGCAATCCTTAGCAACCACTGGATGGCTAATAATAAACCAACCTCATCTGACCTAACCTGATGACCCAAAGCCTCAACACTCCTGCACAACTGAACAATGTGGTCAAGGAGGATGGGAACAGCCTATTATTCTGTAGCAGTGTGGTGAGCCGACCAGCAGTGGGCGATTGGTGTTCAGTAGTATGAGATTCCACTTCCGATCACGCTAACATACTGCCACACACACAAAAACATGCAAGGATGCAGTACTAACCTGCATGGACAACGCGCACACCTGATCTGTGTATGAACACCAGAAAAGCTCTAAAGGAGAGGCCTGTTCTCTTGGCTATATCAGGGTTTGGCCAGCTACCGACAGTAGTGCTTGACCACTCCATGCTCGGCCTTGGCCTTGGCAGCCATGAAGACGAGGTCAGATGATCGGCAACGAGGGCCCCAAGTGGAACTTTCCCCTTGAACTGGAGTGGAATCAGATCCCTGAGGTTCTGCCAGGGTTTCCGTTACCTGGTAATTACAGTTTTTTTAACTGTAATTTAAAAAATCTGTTGAAGTCTGACATATTTAAATCTGTTGAAGTCTGACATATTTAAATCTCTCCGGTCATAATGTCCGGTGAAAGTAATTCCCTCTAAGCACAATGCGAAAAAGCGTAAGAAGTTGTTTGTTTTCAAAGAGTTTTTATTCTATTTTATTTTATCTGAGAAAAGGTCTGTAGCGAACGGAAATTATTTGATTTCAAGTCGGCAGCAGCACGCCGTAATTAAAATGTTATGAGCCAGATAGGCCTACATGTAACTTTTTGTTTGTTTGCAAATAGTTTTTATTCTGTTTTATTTTATCTGAGAATATGTAGGCCTAAAGCTGAAGGAAATTCTTTGTGTTTACGTGTTGCCCCAACGAACGTAGGCTAGCGTAATATTTATTTATTTAGCGTTAAAAATAGCTAACGCTAAAATAGCGTTATGCACGTGAATCTATTGACGGGACTTATTTTATTTGGAATATAATGTATAAGCAAAAGTAGCCTACTTTTCAATAAAAAATATTATAAGTCTACATGCCTTGATGATGTCATTCTTTATGTAGCCTGCCTATCAATTGTTTTTAAGCTCAATAAACACATAAATAAATATTTGACCGGAATTTCTCCCATTTGTCCGGGACATTGAAATCTTCCAGGACACGTGGACCGGCACCAATTTTTTCTAACGGAAACCCTGGGTTCTGCGTCTGGTAGTTTTATGCAAAATAACTTTAATTGAGTTAATAATCCCCCCCTTGTCGACCTCAGCTGACGTGTGGTGAGCTTTCTGCTGCAAAATAGTTGTGCGCTAAACATGGGTGGATTTGAGGCGAGTTTCCCCCGTTCCCTCAAAGCACTTTGAGATCCTGAGACAAAATGTGCTATATAAATGCAATCCATTATAAGTATGACTATTATACACATCAGCACCCAGAGAGAAGGGGCGGGGTGAAGGTCCATGATCCAGGAACAGCTTGCCCATCCCTAACCATATCCCTGCCCACTATCTGAGAAAGGTTTAAGCTGATCTAGGATCAGTGCTGGGTGGGAGCGTCGGTCTAGACCGGGCCCTGCCTGCAGATGACGCTTGGACGCCGGCCCCGGGCACGGCTCCGGAGGCAGGCCCTTATAAGGCGTGGTTCCGGCCGCGCCGCTCGTTTCAGGGACATGCTCAGACACGGCCCCTTCTTCATCCCCCGCCCCCGGGACACTCTGCGACACCTGGTGAGCGAGCGGGATTGGGAAACGCTCCTGCTACCTGAGCCTTCCGGCATTTCCTCACCAGGCAACCGCAGCGAACAACAAACCCACGCCCTCTAATCTCCGCTTTCTGCAATCCCGCGGGGGGGGGGAGGGGAAAGGAGGGGAGGGGAGCGCCGGCGAACGCCGCCAGGTGGAGCGGTCTCACCTCCGCTCTTCTACAGCCCTCGCCTCGGTCACACATAAACCTACGCCTATCAGTTTACTTAACAACGGTCCCATTGATCTGTTCGGCAGAGGTGTTCCACCGAATGACTCATCGTGTGCACACAATCAGCTGTACGGTTACAAAAGATTTTCTTCGTGCGGACAATGATAAAATGCTTCACTCGAGGGCACGGACTCCGATCGCATTCCTCACTTTATCAGCCTGCGCAACCTTGACAGTTGGAACATCGAGAACTTTGAGACACTGGTAGGAAAGCTGCATAGACCTGCAGGGCCCAGGCCTCTTGATTCCCAGTGAGGCGTAATGTAAAAAGCGTGTCTCGCGTACTCGGGCAGTTGGCTCGGAGTTTTCAGTTGCATTAGGGAACGCCGCTGTGAGTCAGAGAGAGACGGGGGGGGGGGTCTCGGCCTCACAGTCATACCTCCCACCCCGGGAAGAGCTGCTTCTCACAAGCGATCTGCTTTTTTATCTGCGTGTAATGAAATCTGCTCCCAAATCCTCCGGCCTTGCTCTCCCGGGGAGTTATTCATGGAACGTCTTGCGCCCTCCACAGGAACGCATGAGCTCACTGGCCTCTCTGGCCTACCGCCCGGCCCCCCTCTCTCCCACGCCTTCCCAACGCCTCATCCACACCGAGACGGCAATGGCGGGAAGAGCTTTCCCAGTTCCGAGGCGGGTCTGGACGCTTGAGGTTCTCCCGAAATCTGTCTGGTGTCCAACAGGACCACTCTGTTCTCGCTCTGAAACTGTGCTTGCTTGCTCTCACGCTCTCTGCCATCAGTGCCCAGACTCTCATGACGATGAGACGTACGTGCGTAAGGAGGCCCTTTCACACCACAACACGCTCTCACGCTCACGATTGCCGTAGGCACCTGAACGGCTGCGGTTTTTGACCACCGGCCCAGCGTGCGCATTTCTGGAATCCATTCAAGTGAGTTGCTGCAAAAACAACATCTGGGTGGCATGCTCAATACAGGCAGTTAATGTGTCAGTCTTCCTGTTTTGGTCTTTCCTGGAAAAGGCGGTCTCGTCTCGGAATGACAAAATTCTGCTCCCTACCTCAGCGGTAGCTTGGAGCGCTGAGGGGAAGCGGTGAGCAGAGGCCCTGTGTTGGATTTGCACGCCTGCGCTCCTGCGCTCTGGTGGGTGCCACGTGGAGGTTTCTCCATCGGGCTGCGGAATGCGTGCAATGTGAGGCCCACTCTCGACAATCTGTGGAATGCTGGGATGGACCGGAGATTCCACCTGGCACAGCAACGCAAAAGATCTACACTAGGGCGGCGCTGTGGGTTCCTAAAAACAAGACACCAAGGCATCGCCTGCATCGTCTCCCGATATTCTCTCCATGAGCGGGCCCCCGAATACCATGCGTCACCCTGCGCCCCCGTGAAATTAACCCTGACTGCTCTCTCCATAACCACGTAACCTTACATCATAAATCAACAACCTATGGCATCACCCGACTCATTTAACCTCATTAAACCCTGACCTTGACTGGCTGGGATAATCATACACATCCTGACCTGAAGAACCGTATTCTTTTTTAGGAATTATGAGCCTTACTACAAATGCCCGCAGCACACACCCACCCCCCACCCACCCACCCACCCACACACACACACACACACACACACACACACACACCCACACCCACACACACACACACACACACACACACACACTAGCGCACAGAAATGTAGACACTACATCAGAGAAGCATAAGCAAGTCTCCCACTGTGAGAGAAACACTGAACTGTGCAGGCTCTTGTTTCCACTGGGCAGCAGGTTAGGGGAACATCATGATAAGAGCTATGTGTGACTTTCCATGTGTTTTCCTCCACTGCGCTGTGTTAACGCTTGGCCTAGCACCTGAGAACACAGCTTTGGGGGGAGAGTTTCATGATAGAGGGGAAATGTTTTTGTAATAACAAAGGGAGCAACAAAAATAATAATGGCAAGATTGATAAGGTGCGTTCGTTCTTCACGTTCCACAATCACGTGACCAGCACTCATGTTTGCAATATATAGGGACCACAGTAGACAGTAAATATTATTAAAAGTGGAGAGAACCTAGTCTGTCCACAGCCACATCACGGACAGGAAGTGACCAAGTTACCCGAATCTGGGTGATTCAGACACGACAATCACTTCACCAGCAGAAACCTTACCTTTCCAGTCAGTCAGTCAGTCAGAATGTCCTGCAGCATGCACTTGTCTGCCGGCTCAGTCCATTCAACAGACTTGTACACACATATAATATTAAGCAGCACTCATCACTGTTCTGGGAAATGTATGACGTAATGGAAACGACACAATGGGAGTTGCCAGCAGTGGCTCAATACTTATTGCACACTGCATGATAAGCATGCAAATGTATATACAAATACACACAAAAACACGCCGAGTACCTGGCCAAAGCCAGGTAACACCAGCCTCTCTCCCTTGCCCTTGGAGTTCTATCATCTCGGCGATGCTAAACTCAGCAGTCCTACACGGACTCCAGACAAAATAAGTGGACCATTTCAGAGCCTTGCACTCATACACTTAACATACGCGTGTGTGTGTGTGTGTGCATGCACATAGCCACACATCTGTGCCAGTGGTCCGTGTCATTCTTAGCTCACTGAGAACGTCCAGTTCTAACAACGATCGATCGGGACTTTCGCAGCACTACGCCGTCAGCCATTGCAGCGTACGGCATAGCTGTTGCGGAAGGAGTACAGCGCTCCCGCTGGGCAATTACGGGAAACGGAGCAGGGACTGTCCACTGGGCGTGGTCGGGGTTTATTCCATCCTGCAGCAGGTGAGGAAGGAAAGGGACGTGTGTGGAGGTGGGCCTTACGCAGGGGAAGTTTTGGGGAAATAACAATTACGGAGAATGCGAAGAGATGAGGCACTTCTGTGCAAGAGCGCCGGTGACTCAGGCATCTAAAGCCTCCATTGTTGTGGTGTGAATGGGCCTCCTCATGCGTGTGCCCGCTCCGCCGTCGTCATGAGAGTCTGGCCACTGATGGCAGGGCAGATAGACTGGGCAGACAGTGCCTCTGAAAGGCCCTGTTGTGGCGTTCTGTGAGATTAAGAGGCACCCTTTTATACGCGGTATCAATAAATATCACGGAGAGTATTCTGAGCGAACCACAAGGGAAACTGCTGACGCCGCATTCTTGCTGTGTGCCAGTGGGTTTTTTTAATTTATTTTTTATTTTCTTATGCTGGTTGTGTCCAAAATTCCCCTGGACTCGTCTCAACTGGCCTTGACCACCTGAGACCTGTGGCGCTATGTGAGTCTGCACCAGTGGCATTTTGGAGTGGAGTGTTCGGTTTGGTTTCGCCACTTATCCCTGTAAGCTGCAAATAGACCGTTTCCTCCAAAGTTCACAGAGGGAGACAGCAAACGTTAGCAGAGCTGCTCTTCAAACATTTCAGACAGTGAGGGGGTAATGGTAATAGATACCCCAGGGGCAAATAAGAACACTAGGCTTATATTATATATATATATATATATATATATATATATATACACACATATAATAAGAGGTAAATACATTCCACTGGGTTTGTGTGTGTGTGTGTGTATATATATATATATTATATATATATATATATATATATATATATATATATATATATACACACACACACATATAATAGAGGTGAATACATGCCACTCAAGGAAATGAGAACCTTGCATAGGGCCCTATGATTTTGGCAAGATTGAGAATGCGGGCAGAATCACGGAATTCCGGTTTTAAAACAAAATGTGCAAAAATCCCAGGAACTGTTACAAAATGATACATATTAAGTTGATATTTTAAGGGGGAAAAACGCAAACAATTTCATATCAAGAACATTTCATATCATCCGCTAGAGGACGTGATTTTAACTTGCATATCTTGAACGAAAGGACCCTTCAAAGAGATTTGCCATCAACCCCAGTGAAGCCTTTCATTCACATTCATACTTGTTTTTTTCTTTGCTGCTCCTGGGCAAAAGCATTGTCAGATGTGCAGACTGTAAGTGCAAACTTAGGCTACATTTACACTGCAGGCCTTGATGGCCAGTTCAGATTTTTTTGCCTATATCCAATTTTTTTTGACCGACTGTTCTTGATCTACTTTTAAAAGTGACCCATATCCGATACCTGTGTTTACACGGTTTACACTTGAAACAACAAGTGCGTTGTGGGTTTGGATGCGTACACGAGGGTTTGGATACCGATATGGATACGACAACCATGCCGGCACAGCCATATTGCCATCTGCAATGGACGCAAACGAGACATAAATAATCATTCAAGCTATTGCATTCCTTTAGAGGACCGCAACAAATGAATCTTTCACTTCTGGTGGTGGACGTGAAACGTTACACGTCATTCAAATGCGAAAAAGTATAAGCGTGTCGCAATTCTGACAGGGGAATTCCGATCTGTGCGTTTAGATGACAGTCGAATTGGCAGATATCAGATTCCTGTCGGATTTATTTCCACATATGAATGCAACCCAAAACGGATCTGAAAAGATCCGATTGCATGTGCTTTGTCCCTGTTCATAATACATATCTGACATGTGCCACGTGAGTAAAAAAATCGAAATTAGGTCACTTTTATCAGACGGTGTAAATGTAGCCTTACAGATCTTAACTGTAAGATGGTGCAGGGTAACAAGTATCCCCATTCGCAGTTCCTGAAGGTGAACGTGGTAAATTAGCAACAGTGTTCTGGCATCATATCACGTAGTTCTCCGAGGTAGCTAACGAGAACATCACGCCATTTCACCATCATGTCAAAGAGACCACAAAGTCTCTTTGACATGATGGTCTGCCGCGAAAGCCACAAAAAAATGCTTCTAAATAATTCAGTCTGAATGCCATCAATCAGTTTTCACATTTCACTGTTAATGCATGTAATTAAGCATTTTAATTTTAAAAAGTCTGAATTACAACATATCGGGACATTTTTACAGAGAAAACATAAATCAGGATTTTTTTATCAAAAAGGGAAATCAGGGAAAAAAAATCAAACGGAAAACTGAAAATAATAAAACCGACTTCATAGGGCCCTACTTACGGGACATATCTGCCCTGGGGCAAATGAAACCTGCCCCTGGGGCATTGAAGAGCCTCAGGGTGAACCCATGGCCCAGAGACACAGAGCGGCTCTGTACTGTTGTTTGTGCTGAATGAGGCACAAAGGTCACCGCTATAGTGGGCTCTCGCGTCCATGTCCTTCTGTGTGGGATTTGGAAAACACCTGCACGGGGCCTGGATCGAGACATTCCATCCCCATGATCTCACGACCTCTCGACCCGCCCGACTTCCTCCACTCAGCCCGCTCTTCCCAAACGGGCCCACATCACTGCCTCCGACGTCTCGGCGAGACGCGGAAACCAGCGGCGGTGATGATGAGCAGTGACCGCGGTGACCGCAGCGTTGGGCAAGCTGCTGAAAATAGAGGGCCTCCGTCCGCAGCGCGGTCGCCTCGTCGCTCTCTTGCGAAAAAACGGCCCGCCGGCAAAACGGTTTTATCCCTCCTTCTCCGTCGGGCTTAAGCTTTGTCCGTCATAAACAGCGGTTGGCGGTTCAATCTGAAAGCGTTTATTTTCCGGGGTATATTTAGCGCATGAGCGTCACACAAAACCACGCCGGCCATGCTAACAAGGCCGGGGCGGACTATATTTACTGTGAGCTGAGCATCCATCACCAGGACGGAGCATGAGACGCTGGAGAGGCGCTGGCGACCCGGAGAGAAGTGCGGCACAACTTGTCAGCGGCTCCGATCCCGCGGGCCGACTATTTTAAAAGACCGGCCGCTAACGGGGGAAAGGTTTCTGTGCCGAGGTGGGAGGACAGCGCTGAAGAGTGCTAGGGTGCGTGTGCGTGCACGGATGCATGTATGTATGTATACGTGTGTGTGTGTGTGTGTGTGTGTGTGTGCCTGTGCATGCATGCGCGTGTGTCTTGCAGCACAACATGCAACGTGAGCACCCCCAAACCAGACTGCATCTGGCCCAGTGCACACCTGGGTGACACACACACAGGGTAGGCACACCCGCAGGGCTCAAAGCTCAAGGGCGCTTAGTGGAGACTTCGTTCAGAGGCCGACGCCCATGAGAACGGTACGGAACGGAGCGCGACAGGGCGAGATTTCACACGACGGACGGTAGCTGCTATCGCCCGTCCCCAGTGAGAAAGGGCGGGGGGAGGAATGAAAATGCCTTGTAGGGGCATTTGTCTCCCGAGTCTCACGGGACCTGACACTCAAGATGGTGAGCTAATCCCCCCCCAACTGCCCTCCCCGGGGGTATTAATAACGCAGACCGACCCTCGTCTGCCCTGTTGGTAAACAATGACCTGCTGCTGTTCAGCATGCACTACTGACAGGTGCTGAAAAGAGATGTCACCAACACGCCCCCCCCCCCGCGACAGAAAGACAATCTGCACAGCAACCCCATCAGCACGCACTAAACCATCACTATTATCATTAACATTATTACTGAAGTCATCACTCACACGCATCACGGGACCGAGCACAGGCGGTTACAAGCCGCTGGGTGGGGGCATAGGGTTTTAATGACATCATGCTACCTCGTAAATTAACACCCCCCTGCCCGAGCCATGTGGACCTCCAGAGCGATTAGGTCACACGCCCCTACAGGCTGTGGGGGAGAGCTATATACAGTGTGTGAAGGGGGAACGCTTGCTATGTGCCCGCACTGTACACACACAGAAAAAAAAAAAAAAAAAGAGAATGACCTCAAATAGTAACACAGCTCGGGGGCACGGGCCTGCACCCCATCCTGCGACCGTGCAGGAACGTTCCGCCTTACTCCCAAATCGCACTGCATCGGCATCGCCTAGAATCGCTGCGGTGACGAAGCGTTCGGTTTGAGGTTCGGCACGCTGCGGTCCGAAGGGGCATCGCAAAACGCACGCATACCCAGAAAGCACCGACCTGACCTATAAACGAAGAGAATGCCGCGTCCTATATCTGTACTCAGGACTATTCCTGTCTGCTTAGGCCTGGAATTAATTTTTCACAGTGACAAGTTGCATTCGACGCATACTGATACCGAGCCAAGTGAGTGGTCGTCTCACTACTAGTGAAATATTACTAGTGAGCAACCGTGCGCGACGTGACGGTGAATGCGGACGCAACGCTTTCAATGCGATGGCAAGTTGAGAGCGCAGAAGCCAGCTGTACGTTTACCTCCGATTCCCATTCTCTCAATCGTGCCTCCCATCTCTGAGACGTTTGTTCTTACAGACAATGTGAAAAAAGTGGGTCACATCAGTCAAGGTGAACTGACCCATACAACGGCTACTGATGCAGTATAATTAAGCATTAAACACCTGTCTCGCTGTGATATACTGAGTGAAACTGATACTCGCGTCTTTGTATCATTTACCACGTCCATAAACCTTATCACTACCGCATAAGGTATTGCTTTGGTAACACAATTTTTGTTATGCCAATACAGCTATCTTTATTCGCATTTAAACTTTATACGGGAATCGCTAAATTGGTCTGGCCATTTCAGTAGCCATAAAGCAGGAGCAATGTGTTGGCAAACGACATAGTAACCAGCAGTTGCGTTTGTTTACGAGCATAAACAGAAACTCACCTCAAAAAGGGCGAATAAATAAGGGATAAATAAGACTGTGTGTTTGATGAGGTGATGTTTGTCTCCACAAAGGCTATAAACAGGCCTGTTCTTGAATGGGGGATCCCTGTGTCGAATTCCATGGCCATGAGACCTGCAGTTATTCAGGATGATGTCACAGCCCACCCTGTGATTACAAAAGCACACAGGCCTGGGCAGAGCCACTGCATCTGCAATACCTCACCGCTGAAAAGCACACGCAGCATGCCCCCAAATTTCCCCTAGGGCCCCCGCACCCCCCCTGCTAGCAGAACCCGGCCCTGTAAAGTCACCTGCCTCACATCCCTCCCATCTAAGAATTTGTTTCAGATTTTCTCCCATTTTCTCCCAATTTAGTAGCCAATTACACCTGCTATTTTTCACGTCAATCCCCCCCTCGTATTGTGAGTTCGCTGCTGTAGCCCTCTGTCCGGCAGTGACACGGACGAAGCTGCCGACCATAACTCCGGTACTCTAGAGCCACTCCTGTACGCAGCGAACGTCGGCTTCCTTCCCCCCTCCCTGGGATCAGTAGTCCTGTGACCGGCAGTGACAAGGGCGAAGCGCTGCCTCCTCCGAGACAACACTCTTCGTGCCGTCAACTGTAATTCTGGTACCCGATGGCACTCCCGACCAGAGCTGACTCTGGTGCGACGGGGAATCGAACCCCGGTCGCTGTGGCCAGCGTCAGACGTTGAAACCACTAGACCACGCGGGAGATCGCCTCAATCCTCTTGTTTTAACCGTTATCTTACCCCATGGACTAGGCACTATTTCATCCCTGTATGGAGCATGTGTTTATCAAATTAATTGATATTCATCTATAGTAAAGTGTATCCTGTAAATGTAATAATGTGTCAGGTTTCTGTTGTCCGGAACAAGCGTATGTAACTTCTTAAGAGCCTTCAGGGGAAAAGGAAGGTTACAATCAAGTATGAGCAATGCTGAAGGGAAAAAGTTACTGACCCCGCCCCAAAACAAAGTGAGTGCTATTAAAAAACCACATAGCTGGCCTCCCGCGTGGCCCAGTGGTTAGAACGTTCGACGCTGGCCATGGAGAGAGGGGTTCAATTCCCTGTCTCGCCAGAGTCGGCTCGGGCCGCGAGCGCCACCGGGGGCGGCGACTGGCTGTCCGCCCCAGGGAGGGGGAGGGGAAGCCGACTTGAGATTCGCTGCGCATAAGAGTGGCCCTGCAGTATACCGGGTTACGGTTGATACTTCGGCGAGTGCTGTCTCGGAAGAGGCGTCAGGTCGCGTGTCGCTACCGGTTGCAGGACTACGGCAGCGAACTCACATTACTAGGGGGGGGATTGACTTAAATAGCGGGTCTAATTGGCTACCAAATTGAGAGAAAGTGGGATAAAAATCTGAAACAAAAATTCTTTAAAAAAACACACAAAAAAACACATAGCTAAATCTTAGTTTCCACTGCAGAGTCCGTTCTCAACAAGGTGAAGCGCTGAACTGCCTTTCCATGTGGGCTGAGAGTTCTGGTGTTTATGGAAATGTAGGCAGAAGGAAGCCCTAAGAAGAAGCCATAGCCCATGGCCTCCCTGCTGGCATATCCAGCTAAAGCGCTAGTCTTCGGTGCAGTGACACTCGGCACGGTCCAGAACCAAATCCACACTTGGGCCATTCCAAATTGGGACCAAACCTCCACGGAGTACTTCACATACAAGAACCAAGAAACGTGAAGGAGCTGAAATTGTACCCGGAGAAGGGGTCAGAAACCTCAAACCACCAAAGTGGATCATTGTTTCCGTGTGTGAAAAAA
Organism: Aldrovandia affinis; assembly: GCA_029706075.1. Lineage (NCBI taxonomy): Eukaryota > Metazoa > Chordata > Actinopteri > Notacanthiformes > Halosauridae > Aldrovandia > Aldrovandia affinis. The sequence goes on along the minus strand of JAINUG010000045.1, from coordinate 5,755,735 downwards.
AAGACAAAAACATAATTGTTTGCGAAACACGCTTTTTTTCAACAAAAAACATAAAAAGAATGATGAATGATTGAGTGCTGGCAGTATCACTTCCTCTCATTCTTGTGCCGGTTAAGCCAAAGGGATTTCCAAACAGGGATCGCTTTGTTTCATCACGTGACCTCATCTGGCTAGCCTGGAGGCAGGCGAAATGAGACGACGGAGCTGTTTTCTTCAGCGAGGCCGAGGAACGCGGCGCGATTGAGAAACCATGGGTGTGGAAACGGGTGAGACGTCGCTCTTGTGGACACACCACTACACATGAAAAATGATATTAACAGCACCAGGATCACAAACCCCTGACACCATGACCCCCCCCACCCCCAATCTCATTATGTGACTTTTCTGCAGCCAGAGGAAAGCGCTAGGCTAACGAAACCATTAACAGACCCTGAAATTACAGCTGGTGAGGGGGGGCATCGCTTTTCACGATGGGACTCGGGGCAGCGTGTGGCCCTGGCAATGACTCAAGTGCAGCACACCGCAGCAGTAAACACCATGGCGCTATAACGGTCAATAGCCGCACAATGCCTGCCCAGGGGTACTGCTAAGTTTAGCCACGTTCCACGTAAGAGGCCCTGAGGTTAGACAAATTAAAAACCATAAGCATGACACAGGTGACCTCTGCATAAAAGTAGAGATGTTTTCCCCAACTTCCTGTTCTGACTGTGAACTTCCCCACAGTCAGAAGTGTCAATATTTGATTGGCCCGCATTCCTTTTGGGCATGCCATCAAAGGCGACGCCGCCTACTTCCTTGCGTTGCTCCGTTTACACTACACTACACTTTGCTGTATGTGGAACCGGATGTTGCATGCAGCGCCCGGCACTTTCGCCATCAGGTGATGAAATCTGAACGTAATCGCTTTTACTGGAAAGCTAAACTCTGCCTGACTTGGAAAAGGAAGACAAAACTTGCGGTCGGTTTCGGTGTAACGCACTTTGCTCCGCCTCCACGTGATGCGAGACGCGCTATCGCGCAGGCCGTCTGGCTGGAATGCAGTGGAACTTTGAACCGTGCAATGTCATGCCTCGGAGGAATCTCATTCATACACCATTAACTGGAAGTGGACAAAAATATCAAGACAGGAAGCAAAAATCCTCACCGACCTCACATATTCACCGGGCCTTGACGTATTTTTTAAGCATGAACGTCAGAAGAATTCCTGGTAGCTCCGGTTTTGAGTCCCTTTCTCAATATGCATACCACTCACACCCCTCTCTCAGTCTCTCTACACTATCTCACTGATTGTTTTGTGTGTCCTAAATAAGCTGTCGTGACCCTGGCCAAAGTAATTAAACCATCTGTTTAGATAAAAAAGCCTATCAGGCACCTCTCTCACGAACGGACGGACACGGACACGGACACGGACACACAACAATCTGATATGAAGCTTATTACCACAGTGGATGAGTTCCGCAGAAAGGGACATACAGTCTTCCTGAGTCACAGGCCTCCACTCCTCAGTTGGTGACCTGAGGCCCACTCACAGGAAATATTAAAATTCCAGCCACACCTCTCAGGAAGTGAATGCACACCTGCGCATCACCTGCCATTCATCAGACTCTCATCAATGCACGTTCATAAGGCCCTGCAGGGTGCAGGAGAGAGTGCACTCACACACACAAATACAAGCACAATCTCTCTTGCTTCATCACACAAACATGCACAATCTCATACAGACATGTATGTACACACACACACACAAGCACACGCCTTTGTCATCTCATACCTACACACCCACACACACACACATATATATCCGCACACACGTACACACTAACACACAGACACACTAACTGCACGAGCAGATATGCACAGACAGTTGGACACCCTGGTAACTCTCACAGGGACTGCTGCAGAGGAAGCAAGGAAGCGCAGGAACTCTACAAGGAAGCTTGGCCCGTGGAGCCTCCCAATCATCTTCGGTGCACCTGGCGGCTTGTGATAAAGTGGTAGCACACGCGCACGCAGACACACGCGCACACAGACACAGACAGACACGCACGCAGACCCAGACACACGCACACGTACGTGATCTGTGTTTATACAGGGAGTGACGGTGATCAATGCAGGGGTGCGCTTTCCACAGATGGGGGATGCTTCAGATACAGCTGGTATTTCTACCCTCGGGGCAAGGAAAAGCCCGGGTTTACAGCTCCGCTGCGATGAACATCGCCGCAAGCTAACCGCACCGCACAAGGAGGCGTTGTTCGGTACAGAACCCGATCCGGGCCCCGACCGGTTGCGTGAGTCACTCTGACGCACCTCTGTGACACCGGGGCTACGCACCCCCGCGCTGTTCTTTTCCACCGGCCCGGCGCGCACCTGCCTCGCAGCGCACGTGGGCCCGCGGTCGAAAAGGACGCAGCACCTGGTCCTCGCGGCTTGATGGCTTTCCTTTGCATCCAAAGTCAACAACAACAACAAAAGGAAGACCCTTAAAAACAGTGCACCCGCATACACACAAAGATGGAACATTCCAGTCAGGGAACAAGATCCCTTTGTTGAGAAGAAGCTTTGAAGAGCTTCGCTTTCAGGTGCAGTTTGGATGTCACGTGGGGTCCGGTTACACTTTTGGGGGCGTTAATGGGCTCTGTGGTATGTGACCTGAAGGAGGTGAGGGAGGGGGCGGAACTGTTGAGAGCTCTTACCTGTGAGTCACTGCGCCTCTCTCTCAGTACAAGGGCCACCCCCCCCCCCCACCTCTATCCCCACCCCAAGCTGATAAGCACACAGCTCTGGGCTGGTTATTTGAGCACATTCCTCACCTCTGGCATGCTTGTCGTTGCCTGTCCGGACACCTGGGGCCGCATGTACAAAGATTCTAAGAGTAGGAGTGCTGATCTAGGATCAGTTTTCCCCTGTCCATATCCTAACCATATCCATTATGAGCTAAAAGGCTAAACTGATGCTAGATCAGCACTCCTACTCGTAGAATCTTTGTACATACGGTCCCAGACCCGTAGCTTATAGTAGCCTAATTATTTGATATTGTATTAAAGAATACCTCTTCAGGGTGCACCTCTCCCAGTAGTCCGGTTTTTGTTAACTTAGGGACATAGTTGCTTAGTTTTACACATGTCTACTTGTTTATGTATTGTATTAGGCTTAGGCATTATTTTCTGCATTGATTGCTTTATTGCTACCTTTGAATTGTGGCTACAGATTTACCTACAGGGTCCTAGTTTAACTATGTGGTTGCTCCTAGCACCCAGGAACTGTACTTCCCACTAGGGTGGCTTTCAGCTAAACTGTTCTTGACTACGGTTAACACTTTGTTGTACGTCGCTCTGGATAAGAGCGTCTGCCAAATGCCAAAATGCCATGTAATGTAATGTAATATATTATTAGTTCCATCATACCTTAGAAATGGTTATATTTGTACATGACATCTGTACATTTCCTGTAGGGTGCAAGGGGGCGTGGAGGGGCAGGGATCAACAGAGTTCAGGTGAGCAGGTAATCTGTAGTGTGTTAGTGGAGGATAGTGCACCGCAGTGAATTGCTCTGTGCTTTTCCATACCATGATTATGACTCAGCTCTGCACATTCCTCAAAACCAAAACATAATCTATGGGAAAGCACCTACTCTTCACACCATCCAAACCAGTAGAGAGTGACAAAGCACTCCATTTTCTGCTCCTGTAGAGACTGCTCCACCACAGACAGGACACAAGTTTGACTTGGTCTCTTTCACAAATACGGAAATGCAAAACTGCAGATTCTTTTGCTTTAAACCTGAACCGTGGGAGGAGGGGGACTGGAAACACTGGAAACACAAAACAATGTAATGCCACATTCAAGACCCAGAGACTCTCCCGTGAGCTAAGACAGCCACATTTCAATGGAGCCCTCTCAGGAATGGCATACGGTTGAAGTGTTTAGCTTCAGGCTTCTCTTCAGAGGTCTGAGGTCCAAGAACATTCAGCTCCAACAGAAGCACTCTCTGACATTGTCCATGTTGTCCCTAATGGTAAAGGTTCACAGAATTGATCGGGTGGGGGGGGGGGGTGAGGGGGGGTTTAGGGGGAAACAAAGAGCCCCAATTTGGCACTGGCTGCTTAGACACTAAGCTCACAGCTAAGTGATTGAGCCAAGGGAATCAAGGTTTCCATGACATCATGGCCGTCCGTCTTAACTCTCTTTCCCTACGTCTGGCTTGGTCCCTCATCTCCCATGAGATGACACAGGGGAATAAAGTGGCAAAGAAGGAATAGTGGCAACAGAGACCTGGAATGGTACTTTCAGCAAGGTGCACCATGGAAAATCCCTGCATCCCAGGGGCAGAACTGTGGCAACAAAACAGGAAATCGCAAGGCTGGTAATGCCCTGGTACAAATACCCTGACAATGCCACGTTGGAACCAGCAGGCAGAAAAAACGTAATGAGACAGGTTTCAAAGGTCAAGCCATGGAATCCCAATAAAAAGAGTATGACTGGGTCTCTCAGTGCTGATCCAATATACTCACAACTCCATGGCATTGCATATCATTGGATTATATATACATATTCTGTGCTTGCTACATTTTTACATTCAGGAAAGTGTGCAGGATTCATTGTAAAATTTTTGGGCTGCCCAACCAGGATTCGAGCCAACAAGCCAACAGGTTCAAAGTTCAGTGCCCTATCAACCACTCCACAAAGCTCTTCTAACTTCACACTGGTGGAACCGGGATGGGATCCAACTCCGGATGTGGCTCCATGCAGTTAAATCGCCGAAGCAGATGAACAAAAGTCCTTAATGTCCCAAGAGACCAATCTACAGAGATTGTTCCTCCCGATATGCCCACAAGAGCACTGACAGGCCTCACTGTAATAGAATATGTGCCCTTTACCTCTTTAAAGGGCACCGTGGTTCTGTGTGGCTCAGTAGGTAGAGCATGGCGTTAGCAACGCTTAGGTTGTGGGTTCAATTCCCACTGGAACCACATATACTGAAAAATGTATGCGTTCATTACTGTAAGTCGCTTTGGATAAAAGCGTCTGCTAAATGGCATATATTATATTATATATATTATCTTTAAACTTCCGGCTGGGTTTCTGTTTCTTCATCTTCTTGTTTTCCGGTACTTTTCCCCGTCCCGTCTCCATCGCTTGCTTTCTTTCTCCCCTGTTCCCCAGGGGGCCCAGAGTGGGTGCAGCCACACCGACACCGCCATTGGGAAGGACACTGGTCTTTACCAGTGTTTACAGTCAGCGGGGGTGGGGGCATCGGAGAGGGGTGCATCTGTGCCAACTCACCGACTCTACCCACTCACTCCCTCTTTGTTTTTAGATCGTTTGGAATTACCATTACCCCCAACGTCTAAGAAAAACAGCCCAAAAATAGCTATGCCATAGAAAATAAGAAGAAAAGAAAAAAAGTGAGTGGGTGGGGGAAACAAAAACAAGGAACTGTCTTCTTTTACTCTGGTATTGTCGCATTTTCTCTGAAGGGCGTGTTTGTGTGTCCCCGTGTTGTCACGGCACAAAGCCTTAAATAGAGTTTGCGTGGACTTTCGTGTTTTCTTTATGAGATTGTAAGCAGGCCCTTCCTGTGTGAACTGATAACCTTGCTGGAAATAGAACACAAGGCCGCCCATTCAATACTAACATTTTACCAGTGCTTTTCCAGGGCAGATATTCAGCATGGAGGTGCGAATGTGTGTGGGAGTGGAGTAAAAGGAGGAAGGAGGAGGGGTGCGTGACCGGAATGAATGGTCTAGAGAGTGAGGGGGCTCGGAACCGGTGGAGGAGAGAACAGTATACAGCGCCTTTAAGTGAACGCCTAAGTTACATTTTCATCTGTATGAATCCACACAGCACATCGCGTGTGAAGGCAATATGCACCTACAAATGCGCAGTGATGTGAGACATTCTCTAGCTTCATGTGAACGGTGGGTGGACACCTCATTTTGAGGTCATAAAACATGGGACCGGAGTTTAAAATGGCAAGTATTCCAGCCTCCCGCGTGGTCTAGCGGTAAGAGCGTTCGACGCTAGCCACGGCGATCAGGGTTCGATTCCACCGGTCGCGCCAGTTCCGGCTCTGGCCAAGAGTGCCGCTAGGGGGCAGCAATTGGCTGTCCGCCCCTGGCGGGGGATAATAGCCGTATGAAAAACTTGCTGCATATATGAGCGGTCCTGTGCATCGGTGACAGGCTTCGGCTTAGGCGGGTGCTGGCTCGAAGGAGGCAGTACAGCGCTCGCTACTGGCCGGACGGCAGCAAGTTCTCATACGAGGGAGGGGATGATTGGCACAAAAAAGAGAGGGGGGTATAACTGGATACTAACAGTGGGAGAAAAATAGGGAAAAACAGCAAAAATAAAAAATAAAAAATAAAATTTTAAAAAGGGCAAGTACTACATCAATATGCATAACACGATGCTATCAAACACCAACCACCTCCTCGCATTATGACAAAACTCGGTATCTGGAACTCAACGTAAAAGTTTGAGTATAGTTGTAAACAAACTTAAATTGTACAGAAAGCACAAGGGTCAAAATGCTCTACAGACACTTGAAATAAGCCTCCTATAAACAGGTGGGTAGAGTTCAGTTCAATGGCTGGGCTTCCACACACACACACACACACAATATGAAGTGCTAAAGGAACCTGAGATGCCATGGGAACCTGTGGTCGCGATGGTAAGCGTGCGGCTGCTGTGGTCACAGCACGGCATCTGCTCACCCCGTTTCCCATGCCTAGGTTCCAATGAACCCTTCCAGGCTCAGACTCCCACAGTGAGCCACCGTTCTCACCATTTATCACGAAAAACCAGGTGACAAGAAAATGATTAAAATAGTTACTTTCATCACACAGCTTCCGAGTGCGAGGCCCAAAGCCACATGAAAGAACGGCAAACTGTGTCAGCGGAGAGAAATGCAAGTTATGTGAGAGTGAGGGGGGGGGGGCTGGCTGCAAGTCAACAGAATGAGACAGAATTCCAGACCCGCTGTCTCTGAGCTCCACAACCAAGCCCGGTCCTCACCGGGCAATACAAAGACACAGTAAACGGCTGACAAAGACACACACAGAGAGACACTCAAAGAGAGTAGACAGACACACGACAGACTCGGGGCGAAGGTGCAACATGACACTTCTCTGATCCTCCCCCAAGGACACCCGAGGGGGACTGTGACAGCCGATAGGTTGCGCAGGGCGAGGGAAACGATTACCATCACTGAGCTCACCAGAGCGTGGGGGTTCCTGGGATGCTAAGGAGATCCCACGTCACCCTCGGCCTCTCTCATCTTTAACCGCTCTGCTCTATGACGGAACACCGGGGTGAGTGTGTGTGTTTCACATCAACATCTGTACTCACTTACCCCCCCCCTCCCCCTCCCCCTCCCCTACGACAGGACTCCCAATGGCCTGCAGGGAACACTCATTTTGTACATTTGGGTGGAATATGTGGCCGGGTTTGGTGCCTGGCAATCACTCTGACCTCCAGCTCCTTGATCTTGTCGTCGGCCACCTTCTGCTTGTCCTGGAGCTGCTGGTGGATCTTCCCTTTAGATTGCAGGATGAACCTGGAGGAGAGGGAAAAGGAGGGATGAGACATGGGGAAGGGGGGGGGGGCATGTGCGGTGACACGTGCCGCCAGCGTCGGACGCCCCGAAGACGCCCCCTGGAAAAAGAGCTGACTGACTGGAAGCGGGGAAACGGCTCTGACCACGGACATAAACAGACGTAACGGCATGTGTAGCAAAAACGGCTTCCGTTCTGTGATTCAGAGTCTGTCGTGAACAATTCTGTCCACTAAGCAGCCTGGCAGGAATAACTGTCCAGCGCAGCACTGGGTACGACACATTCAGCACCTTTCCCTGTCCCACAGCAGGAGCGCATTAGGGTTTTACGGAGCTCTCTTTGGGATCCCAGCATCCCTCAGTCTCAACGGTCTTCCAGCACCGACACTAAGATGAACGGCAGGACAGCTACTAATTTACCATGGGTTTCACAGCGAAACACGTTTCACCTGAATCCCAACAGTCGGCACAATAGATCTTATGAATTACAAGTAAAGGTGAAGGGGAGGTACACCAAACACCAAAGGTGACCCTTGACTTGTTATTGATCCCTTCAGAAACCCAGAATCCTTTGCTTCTGTGAAAAACCTTGAAGAAACCTATTCCTACAGATATTTCGAACAGATATTCTAACAGGCTTACTATTACTATTTTAAATTTACAGTTTAACTTAAAGCTGCCATTAATTAAAATTCCACATTTTTCTTATTTCTTCCTGAGGAGCCAAGAGTCAGACACAAAAGTAATGGATAGCAGCACACTGACAAGACGCACACACGCACACAAATACACGCACACGAATACACGCACACGCACACACACACACACACACACACACACACACACACACACACACACACACACACACACACACACACACACACACACACACACACGTCTACTTCTGAGGAGGGAGAACACTCCCTAGTCAATCACAGGCTTGTCTCATTACAGGGAACTGAGCAGGTAGGGGGGACAGGGGCACGAGGCCTCAGGGGCAGGAAGTGCAGGAAGTGCACTTTGTCAAATTGTGTGTCATACAGACCAAGCTGAAGACCACAAATGCAACAAAATCTGAGAGAAACACAGCTATAACGACTCTCGCGTCATCCGTTCTACACACAGAATCAGTGACTCTTCACTCTCTCGACTCTGAAGTCTAGACTCTCAGACGGTACTTGGGGACTGGCTCAGGATCTGGTTCTGAGGATGATGCGAGAACTCAAGCACTTTCTCCCCTCCTGCTATTTTCAGTCCCTGTTTGTTTTTCTACGCTGCGATTCCTCTTCCTGCGGCGGGGGGGCGACCGATTCAAAGCGGCAAACCGGTGGTTCCGTTTACTCATTCGTTTTGTTTGTGCCCCGCCGCTACCGACCTCTTAACCCTGAGCCGTGGGCTTGCCCTCGCACAAACGGTCTTAAATAGAGCATGTGCGCACGGCCGAACGATGTGGCACCGAGGTGACACAATCCCGTGTTGGGACCCCTAAACGTTTCGACAGCCGCGGTCCGCTCCGCTGGCCCATGAGTCAGGTTCCATTGTCCCCCCGGCCCCTTTGTGTCCCGTCCGTCAGCTGACATTCCATCTCAGCGCTCCGCCGGTTCGGGGGGGCTCCGAGAGGGAGACCACAAAGGACCGGCACCCTGACTCACGGCCCGCCTGCCGAGGGGAAAAAGGGCTGAGTAATCACCTCCCGTCGGCTCCCATTTTATGAGCAAAGAAATCAGGCCGGGCGAGAAGAGGAGAGGAGAAATGCCAGATTGCTTCTCAAGATGGGGGGGGAGAGGGAAAGAGAACGGAGATCGATGATTAGTCAGGATGTGCAAAACAGGCGTGCGGGGACGTTACTAATCGCTTCCATCTCCCAGCTGGGACTTGACTCGGGAGTGTGCTTACTTCATCGACACTGGCGAGGTCTGCGTCAGCCGTTTGTTGGCGCGCCCGCTTCGTCGCCGCGACGGGCCGATACGAGACCTGGTTTTTGAATACGGGGAAAGCAGATGGCGCTCTCCTACGCGGGGTAAAAGCGTAGCTGTCGGACGTGGAAACCTTGCAAGCTGAAACAACAGGTTGGTGAGTTACGGCCGGCGCTCGGAGCGCGCGCGCGCGACGGTGGGCCTGTGTTTGCTCAGCAGACCCAGGAATCCCTCGCAGGAGCGCCGGCCATCCATGACCTCACCTCCGCAGAAATCCCCCTAAACGTCTTCGGGCTGAACTCCCAGCATTCCTTCCTGCGCTATTGTTCTTCTCGCAGAGGGAGGGAGCGGATGGGGGAGGAGGAAGAGAGACGGCGAGAGACAGAGGGAAAGCATCCGAGGAGATTTCCCTAGGGTCAGGGGCCTCATTAGTAACGACCCGGGCCGTGCCCCCTCCTGGGCGCCGCGGGGGGGTCTTACAGAGAAAGGGAACCAGAGTTTAAAGCATTCCTCCAATGACAGAACCCCCCCACCACCACCAAACACTGGAAATGTCAGAGTGCCGGAAGTGTTCACACAAAGGTGACTCGAGGGGATAACTCTCCTGGTTGGGTGGGGTGCACCGTCAGGAGCTTCCAATCACTCAGCTTTAGGGCTTCGGAAGCAGGAAGGGCAGTGAAAGAGGTCAGCAGCACACACACACACTCCCTCTCTCATCTCCTGTTGCACCTGGTACAGAGCCCTTGGCGAAGACTTGACTCACAACGCTCAATCGTAATAGAATAACAATAACACAGTTATTCTGTATCTTACTTGGAAAACCGCTTTAACTACAAGTGAAATCAACTCTACTGGTGCTGCCAAACTGAAAATAAATGGATTTCTACCCAGCCCATGTAGACTGCAAGCAATCAAATTTTTCATGTGGGCGAATGCCAGAATTCTCCTGGAACTACACTCCATGCCCAGCATGAAGGCAAATAAAGTTCCCTCGTCGCCACACCCTAACACACACACTCACACACACACACACATACATATGCATTCACAATCGCACACATAGCCGCCTTTTGCAGCCTTCCGGACAATTCCGTGCGTCACGCAGGCAAGTGTTTCAGCCGATCAGCAATAACCGCATTACACCACATTACACACAGAGCGGATATGAAGGCAGAGGTGGAGTCGCTCCAAACCATGGGGCAAAAAAAACAACATGAGTCAAGCACAGCTCATCGTGTCTCCTGTGTCCAGCACTGCAGACGGAGAGAGATCCACAGACTCAACATCACTGGAGTGCAGAAGAGTGGGGGTAGAGGTGCTCCTTGTATGTGTGTGTGTGTGTGTGTGTGTGTGTGTGTTTGGGGGTTGTGCACGAGTCGGCGTGCCTATGGATTATGGGGTTGCATAGCTCTGCCCTCCTCCCTACTACTCTCCTCGCTACTTCTCTTCCCCTGCGAAATGCGATGAAGCCAGGGGCCTCCGACAGGCCTAAATAGACCGCAGTGTGAATTTAACAGTGTGATCAGGATACATAACAAGTGTCTGTCTTGCAGCATGAGATCACCGCAGGGGAATCCGCTGGCAGCACGGAGCTGAACAGTGGGGGAGTTGTGTGTGTTACTGCTATTTATTCTCCTGTACCAGCATCCATCAGGACCCCCCGCACCCCGGGCACATACTGCAAACCCCTGCCAGACAGACAAACAGACAGACAGAGAGAGAGAGAGAGAGAGAGAGATGCCCATACCCTCTCACCTCGCATTCTCTTACACCTCTCTTTATTTGTGCAGATGGTGCTCATGCCCAAGTAAGGACAAACGAACTGTCAGAGCTCTGCCGGGTCTCGCCAGGCCCTCGTCCAGCGGCCGTCACGCGCCAACCTCGTCGTGGCGGCGGACGGCATGAGGCTATTCCTTGCCGATGTGAAACCACTGCGGTGTAATCTCGGGCGGCTAAACTTTCTCAGTGAATTAATGCCGCAGGGGATCCAAACAATGGCGCGTTTAAGAAACAGCACTTCCCTTAAAACTACAGAGCATTGTTGAATTCCATGGCTCTACCGGGTTACCACACTGCCAAGGTGGCATAACGCTGCCCTCCCAACAGGGGGCCAGCAAGTTAGCAGAAAAAGCGGAGTATTTCTCTTTCTTCTCTGAAAAACTAAATAGAAAGTGTTAAGATATATAAATATACTGAATATGTTTCTCAATAATTCAGAACGCTTAATATAAAATACTGAAGTAATCATGATGCGCATATCTGTATACTGCTATTAGCCTAAAGATGCATGCGCACGCGCACACGCACACGCACACACACACACACACACACACACACACACACACACACACACACACACACTGATGAGATTTCCAAATGTGCAGAGTGCGCACTTCCACAAAGATGTGGAAAAGGTCTATTGTTGTTCTGGACACGGGGGTCGTGTGGGAGCAGGAAATACCTTGTACAACAATACATACGCAGAATAATAAAGGAGAAACGCACAACAGAGGTTACACAACAAGATCGCTTAATATGCATCAGCAGTGCTGGCAGGGCTTAAGGGCTGACCAGGTCACAAGCTCCATCCCTGATACTGGCACCTTCTCTAAGTGAGAGGGAAGGGAGGGAAGGGAAGCTGGCATGAGCTCACCGCATGCACAGAAAGCTTCATTGGCTCTATCGGAATCACAGTTGGTGCTTGGGCTAATTCCGTCTCGAAGGAGGCAGACTGGGCAATGAGAGGAGATGAAGTCACATAAAATACAACACAGCCACCATCATATTTAATATAGGCACAGATCTTGGAAATGTGCTATTTGGGAAAAAGGTTTCTCGTGGTTTTGCTGTTTATCCTTACTGCTTATTCAGTAGGATTTCTCCCATTCATGAAACATTCTTAACTCTATATGACAGAATTGCTATAACTCACCTTTCCATCTGAATTGATAGAGCTGACTGTTACAATGTATCCTTTGTTTGGGGGGTCTTGCTCAATTAGCCACTCACAACTAATGAGTTCAGACATACAAGTCATACAAATGGCCTTAATGGCCTTTGTGTTAAAATGATGACAGGTGTTCATATTTCTGTGCCTTTATCTATATTACTACAATTCTCTGTACATTATAAGAACCTGGTGAATGTTTATATAATTTTTTTAAAGTATATTCAAATGAATTGTTTCTATCCAAGAGGTTACTCTAAACAAGATGGGTCTCAACAAAATGAGAAAAGCTATGACTTTGGACAGAAAATTGTTGCTTAAAGACCCACAAAAACAGACAAAATAAATAAAAATTGCATGTGTAACCACTAGGGATGCACCGGTATGAAAATGATGGACCGATACCGATAATTCAAATAACGCATTCAGCTGATACAGCTCATTTGTTATTTATTGTCCTATTTGTGCAATTGTCCTAATAATAATTCTGCCCTTCATTATACTTTTCAATGAGCACAAATTCAATCATACAAAGTATGGGACAGCTTTTACTGTAACATTCTTTCACATACTCGTTGTACTGTGTTACATGTCTTACTTGTGAATGGCTGATCAGATTTGATGTATTAAAATCCTTGCTTGAGTTGCCTCCTCTTTAAATCTCTGGTGTATTTGTTATAAATAGCAAATCAGTTGTCTTACTCCGACACCTTGTAATAAGCCCACACAGCCAACATTTTCTTTGCTTGACAGTGTCAACAAAAAAAAGCAAGTCTGAAAGCAACTAGAACCGCGTGCATTAGAGCTGGGCCATTACCGAATTTTACACCGTTATCGTAATTTCAATTATCAAGCGTGGCAAATTTACAAATGTCAATGATTGTGGTTAGACTAAAACATTGTTGTGTGGAGGAGGATCATTCCTGCATTCGTTTTGGCCTTTTTCCATCCGCAACACACAACACAGCCAGCCTTGGTATGAAGCACAACTTCACAGTAGTGAAGCCAGAGGGAAGCGTCATCAAAGCACCAAACTTGGAGCTAGTGAAGCATGGAGTGAATTTGTTCAGTCAGTAAACCCACTAACTAGGGTAGGCCCAGACAAAACGTGACAATGAGATTGAAGACAAACCGAGTTCAGTACCAAAGAAAGGCTGCACGTCAATTGCGTGGGGTTACTTTGGTTACAAACGAGCTGACAGAGACCAGAAAGGAGGCATGCTCTGCAAGTACAGTGACAAAGCGGACCCGGCGTCAGACGGGAATACGTCTAATTATGACTTTATTATGCACACCTATACATCTGCTCATTAATGCAATTGTCTAATCAGCTAATCATGTGGCAGTCAATGCATAAAAGCATGCAGACATGGTCAAGAGGTTCAGTTGTTGTTCAGACCAAAAATCTGAATGGGGAAGAAATGTGATCTAAGTGACTTAGACCGTGGAATGATTGTTGGTGCCAGACAGGGTGGTGTGAGTATCTCACAAACTGCTGATCTCATGGGATTTTCACACACAACAGTCTCTAGAGTTTACAAAACAACCAGTTCTGTGGGCGAAAACACCTTGTTAATGAGAGAGGTCAGAGGAGAACAGCAAGACTGGTTCAAGCTGACAGGAAGACGACAGTAATTCAAATAACCACGCTTTACAACAGTGGTATGCAGTGGAGCATCTCTGTACGTACAACACGTCAAACCTTGAAGTGGATGGGCTACAGCAACAGAAGACCACATCAGGTTCCACTCCTGTCAGCTAAGAACAGGAAAGTGAGGCTACAGTGGGCACAGGCTCACCAAAACTGGACAGTTGAATATAGGAAAACTGCAGCGTTGCCTTGTCTAAAGAATGCTAAAACGAAAAAAATTTATTAACATGCTTCTTTTTTCGCCTGGACATGCAGATGGTTTAGGGTCAGAATTTGGCATAAACATCATGAATCCATGCATCCATCCAGCCTTGTGTCAAAAGTGGTTCAGGCTGGTGGTGGTGGTGGTTTCTGTGCAATGGATGGTAGGGGAATGTTTTCTTCCATCCAGCCTTGTGTCACAGGCTGGTGGTGGTGGTGGTGGTGGTGTATTAGGCCCCCTTAATACCAATTGAGCATTGTTTAAATGCCACAGCCTACCTGAGTCTTGTTACTGACCATGTGCATCCCTTTATGGCCAGTCTACCCATCTTCTAATGGCTACTTCCAGCAGGATAACACGTCACAAAGCACACGTCATCTCAAGCTGGTTCAATGAACATGACAATGAGTTCAGTGTACTCCAATGGGCTACACAGTCAACAGATCTCAGTCCAATAGAGCACCTTTGGGATGTGGTGGAATGGGAGATTCGCAGCATCAATGTGCAGCCAACAAATCTGCAGCAACTGTGTGATGCTATCATGTCAACATGGACCAGAATCTCTGAGGAATGTTTACAGCACCTTGTTGAATCCATGTCACGAAGAATTCAGGCTGTTCTGGGGGCAAAGGGGGATCCTACCCAGTACTAGAAAGGTGTACCTAATAAAGTGTCCACTCAATGTATATAGTGTAAATGTACATTTTTGTATTTGTTTACACAAAGTGCAAACTTTATACTTGAAATTATGCTTGAAAACTTACAGCACATACAAGCATTGAATTTTAAATAAAGTTGTGTTTATATAGCTGTATATACTTTGCTTTTTTCTGCATAAAAATATTGTTTGAATATCGTTATCAAAGTATTTGGTCAATATATCATGCTAATTATTTTTGGCCATATCGCCCAGCTCTAGCGTGCATCTTATGCAAGACTGGGTGAAGTGCCAGAGTGCTGGTGATAGTTAGTCAATCACAGCATTGTCAGAGGAGTAAATTAGGCGTGGCTTCATTCAGTCTAGCCTATAAATAAAACATGCTGCCATTCCATTCAAGTTTGAACATTTACACTACCAGTAAAAGTTTTAGAGCACCCCCATTTTTGGTACAATGGCACAAAGGTAAGCGGTAAACTGCCAGAGGTTTAAAAATAATAATAATAAGTTTAGGTTACCAAAAACTGAAACATAATGTAAATTTCAGTCATAAAAAAGCTGCTTTTCAGGGAACAAGTAATGGGTTAACAACTTACAGCTGTTTTGCAGCAATGGAAGTAAATTAAGCCTTGAAAGTTAATGCAAACAATTCCTACAGGTGTCCCAACTTTTGTTGATTACTTACAAACCCTCTGTCTGTATAAAAAGCAATGTTGGAGCAGACTGTGTTACTACACCCTCTGAAGCATTATTTGGACAATATTGCACTGCAGAAAGTAGTATATTGCTATCATAATGGCAAGAAAAAGGCAATTAACAAAGGAAGACACACAGACCATTATAACCCTTAAAAGTGTAGGCCTTTCCTTTAGAGAAATTGCAAAGAAGGCCAAGGTGTCAGTGAGTACAGTTTCCTACACCATCAAAAGGCACTTGGAAACTGGAGGAAACTCTTGAAAGGAAGATGTCTGGCAGACCCAAAGCCACAACAAAATCAGAAGACAAGTTTCTGAGAGCCAACAGGTCACAGGCGGCTCACAGGACAGCAGCTTCAAGCACAGCTTAACACTGGTCAAAGTAAGGAAGTCTCAGTTTCAACTGTGAAGAGAAGACTTCAAGCTGCAGGTTTGACAGGTCAAGTGGCAGTAAGAAAGCCATTGCTAAGATGGCAAAATAAGAAAAAGAGGCTTGCCTGGGCCATGAAGCACCGCCAGTGGACTACTGAAGACTGGAAGCGGTCTTATGGACCGATGAATCAAAATGTGAAATCTTCGGTTCATCACGCAGGGTTTTTGTATAGTGTCAAGTAGGCGAAAGGATGATTCCTCAGTGTGTGGCACCAACTGTCAAAGATGGAGGAGGAAGGGTGATGGTCTGGGGCTCTTTTGCTGGATCCAGAGTCGGCGACTTGCACAGAGTGACTGGCACCCTGAAACAAAAGGGCTACCACAACATTTACCAGCGCCATGCAATACCCTCTGGTCTACGCCTAGTTGGTCAGGGGTTCATCCTACAGCAAGATAATGACCCAAAACATACCTCCAGGTTATGTCAGAACTACCTTAGAAGAAAAGAACAAGACTGTAGGCTTCAAATCATGGAATGGCCAGCACAGTCTCCAGACTTAAACCCCATCAAGCTGGTTTAGGATGAACTGGACAGAAGGGTGAAAGCAAAGCAACCTACAAGTGCAACCCATTTGTGGGAACTTCTGCAACAGTGTTGGGAAGAAGTTTCCGAACAATATTTGATTTCCATTGTAGAAAGAATGCCACGAGTGTGTTCGGCTGTTATATCTGCAAAAGGTGGCTACTTTGATGAGTCAAAAACGTAGATACAATTTTGTTAAACAAAATGATTCCATGATTTCTTTTTTATCTCCAATTGTTTATTTGTTCTATGCTTTAATTTCAGAGTACATTGAAACATTAAACTGCGTAAATTTCAATGTACTGTTCAATGTGCATAAATTTCAAACTGGAAAAATGTAGGTGTTCTAAAACTTTTGACCAGTAGTGTAGACCAGATTGATGCAACACAAACTGGCGGGTAATTATCGGTCACTGCCGTCTGTAAATTTGATCTTGTTAGCTGTGATATGTCAAGCACGTAGTATGCAAATTGGGAACGCGTGCAGCATGGCCTAGTCCCTAGTCCCAAGAGTCCTGGAGATCTATTAGGCTTTTGTTCCAGCCCTTCACTAACACACCTGATTCCATTAATCACTTCACTAACACACCTGATTCCACTTCAACTGTCTTCAAGGCAATGAATGTTCAATTGGCTGTTATGAAGGGCTGGAACAAAAGCCTGCACACCCAGTAGATCTCAGGACCGAACTATACTGAGAATAATTATTTCAGTCTAGGGACTATCTAGGCCGATATTAGTCTTGTTGACTGCAATTGGCTTATCGGCCCAATTTGCAATTAGTTGGTCTAGGGATGCTGCTGACATATCACAGACATATCACAGGAGAGGAAGTACTACTGGTGGATTCCCACCTGTGCTGGCCACAACCCAAAGGGTGCATTTGCGTATTTTTCTCTTTCCTCTGGTTAGTCCACACCTCCCATGTGACAAGTCTAGGAAAATCAGATGCGTGCGGTGTTTTAAGTGAAAAGTAAGATGCGCAAACAGCTCTTCGGCCCCAGCCTGCATGTCAGCCCCCTTGGAGCCACACAGAAAAAGCACGCTCTCCGTTTGGCTGTCCTGGGCTATAGACCCTGGAATAGCAGCTGCGTGATCATGACAGCACTGCACTATTTCTGTGGCCGCTTGACATTGAGAGGCTCGGCTTATATGAGGCTATACAGGAGGATTCCAATGCATGCTCTGCTTTTCTATAAAGAAGACACATTCCAGGGTCGAAGCTCAAGCCCATTGATAGATACTTTAACACTCAATTTGTTGCTTTTTTCATCATACTTTTTCATGCATTACTGCTTCATAAATTTTGTGAATAAAAAGGACAAATAAACAGTTATCTGAAAATGAAAGTTGTGCTCTGTTATAAATACCAATTTGCACAACACACTATATTACCTTTTCAAATTAACATCAAATTTGACAAACATAAATGAAGAAAAACTCATTCTGTGTATGTGTTATATGAAGCATTTACACCCAGTATGGCCAGGGTTTTTGTCATATTTGAACAACCTGGAGGTGTGCCTCCACCTAGGGTAGGTTCACCTGCAGGTACCCTTTTGAATATGATGCCCAATGTAGTAAATGCGGGCTGAGCATTAAACCCTTGATTTAATCTGACAGACTAGTTTAACTTGTGATGCTGTTGATGTACTTACATCCTACCAACTCCCTCATACATGCGCGTGCTATCCGGCAGCATGGCGATTTCCACGTGGGTCAGGTTGGCATGTTTCTTCATGCGGCTAAGCTGCTCGATCTGCAGGTCTGCCAGCTTGGCCTTCTGTTGTGTGTCAATCATCTTAGCTTGCAGCTCTGCAAAGGCCTACAATGTAAACCACACATCATCACGCATCTGGTCAAAGTGGAATGGTAAATGGAATGGTAGCTAACTATAAGCTTGTCGCGGTCTGTCAGGAACTTATGTTCCACCCTTGACAAGGGGTTTAACAGGAACTTAGGGTGGTTAGACGTGAAAAATAAAACCATGGGCAAGTACTTTGTTAATCCAAATATCTCATAAGAAAACAATCATTGCTGTTTTAAAGTGGGGTGAACGTGCAGCCTTGGTTAGTCACTGAAGGTCAATGGTTACAGCAGGGACATATTATTTTGCCACATCCATTTTCATCACTGAAATTATAACAAATATTGAATGCTCTGTTGTGCTAGCTTGTTTACGTTTGGAGATTTAAAAAGTGTTGTGGGATGATAGATGGCAGCGTAGATGATATATGTATAGAAGGGAAATATCCCGCACACTGTAGTGTTTGCACATTTCCAATTTATGAATGCTATGCAACGTTTCGGTCGAACAGACCTTCCAGGTATATTGGACCGAAACGTGACATAGCATTAATAAATTGGAAATTTGCAAACACGACAGTGTGCGGGATATTTTCATTCTATACATGATTATTGTTGTCGTTCCTACGCAGCGGTCTCAAAAGATGGTATTAGGTGTGCAAAATACTTGTTTTCTTTTGTAACGTAGTTTAGACATTGTCATGGAGATATGAGTGTGTACATTTTAGTCGTTTTAAATGTCTGAACCGCTAGCTATGTAGCTAACTAGCTAGCTGCCTTTCAACGTGAATTTTGCATTCCCCCTGTCAGTTGCAAACAACCTCGCCAGATATACTTGCCATCCACCAAGGGTTGGGGTTGGCGGTGTGTTAGCTACACAGCACATGACAAGCTAAAATAGTAACGTTAACGTTATATAGGCAGTTTAGCTACCTGTCATTCAGCACAGATTATTTAGCAAAGCAGTACACACTAGCGAGCAAGATAACTGCTGTTACCGAATTAGCAGTTTAGCTAGCCAGCCATAACTAGCGACTTAACTGGAATAGCTAAACATTAACTGAATTTTAGCAAACAAACCAGATCTATCTACATACCGTGTGTTAGCTACATCTCCGTGCTAGGACAAGTGTGTGCATTCTCTTTCCAACCATCAACAGACTGCACTGGTCTGCAAGTCAAATTCTCTGACCATTGCCTATACATGTAAAACATACAGCAAATCACATCGTGTGTCAGGAGAATAATGCTCGTTTTAATTTATATTGGTAAAAAATCAGTACACGTTGTTTTACCTTTTTTAGCTCTAAGTCTACGGGGGTCGCCATTTTGAAGATAACGTCGCATGCGCACACGCACCCGGGGAGTGCCAATGGCAAAATTGTCGAGCTTTGAATAAATAAACCCGAAAGTGTGTGTTTGGAGACACGTGTAAACTTGCCCTAACCGCTCTCCACAATTTTAAGTCACTTGCAGCATACTTCACTGTTTCGCCCAGTTAGTTTTCAAGGGTGCTTAATTGTATTCATTTTCATGTCGAAAATGTGAACGTTAGGTTAAGACATTTATTGTGTTATTATGTATAACATTTTTAACAATCTGCAATCTTGTGGGTCACAAATCAAACAGGGACCAATAAACCACACCAAACAAGTGTACTGCTACCGGGCTTCTTGGTCTTTCATCAGACCATTACAGATGATGACATCATTCCATTCCTTGTTGAATGAGTAACAGGGTTGCAATCCATTCCATAGACCAGGATCCAGTGGCTAGGTTGACTAAATCCCCTGAAAGTAGTGTGTGTATGTCATTGAGGATTTGTCACATTCCATGCAGGCTTTGTCCAGCAGGGCATGAGAGCACGTGAAAGATAGAGAAAGACAGTATGTCTGTGTGATCATACATTCACTTAGGTGTGATCATACATTCACATAGGTTGTTAACCACTGGCCAGGACACAGGTGCTGCTGCACTTGTAAAGAAAGACTGGGGGAAAGCGAGGGGAAACACCCAATCACAATTTTCATAATTAGGTTAGATTAAATTACATCAGCGCAAAATGTGGTTAATGTTTTGTCTCTGAAGTCATATTTCCCTCTCAATGTCTTCATGCAAGCATGATGTTTTTTTCTATGGGTTTAATTTAAGCAGGTATATGTGGGATCACTTAGTGTTGCTGTTTTGTCAGGTGGCAAAATGGCAGGCTCAACACAATATTATAATTATAATTCTGTTGTACTTTGTTTATTATTCTTAGTTGTGTTTTTCTTTTTGCTAAATGTGAAGCCAGACTTCCCGCTTCAGCCACCAATGTCAGGAAGTGTTTGATGAGAGAACTTCCTGTCCAATGTCATCAGCATTGAAGCAATAGCCAAACTAGAGTTTGATTATAAATGACATGCTATAAAATCAGTGCATTATTTAAAATATTCTTGGTTCAATTTCCAATTAGGCACCATTTCACAAAAAAGGTTTTCCATAGTTTTTAAATTTTATTTCACAAGGATTAGTTTTGAAAAGGTTGAACATCTTCACATTCACATTTAATGAGTTGAACAGTTGAGTTAACATTGACCTAACAGTGTTCTGAATAGAACACAATAAGAAAATCCTCCTATAGTGGTAAAAAACCAAGCTTGTGATTTTTTTAAAAACAAGCTTGTGATATTTTCTAAATGGATTCAAAGGAACAGCTTAAAGTACACATCCTCTCTGGTAATAAGAGCCAGGAACCTTGGTATGCTGTCACTATGCAACATTAACCATGAAAGACAGGCAACCAATGCAATCCCATCAATGAGGCCCAAAATGCTCGAAGTTACATTTACGTAATAAACCACATGTTGCAGTCCAATTTGTAGAATATGAAGTGTGCTCTGCCTTTAAGGTCAGTAACTCTAGTTTAGCTGATCAGAGGTAAAAGCCAGCAAACAGAGACCCCACTAAAGGCAAAGTACTTGTTTGAACAAATCCTTCAATCCACTGGGCAGCAAATTCTCTACATTTTGAACTGAATAAATACCCATTAGACTTCATATAAAAAGACAATAAACAAAGACAATACATAATCTTACTGATCTGGCAGTGCATTTTGAATAGACGCTAGTAAAAATTTGAATAAATATCACTATACATAAATAAATAAATTAAAAAGATGGATGGTATAAATAAACATTTTACAGTACACTAGACGACAATGAAAACATGTGGAAAATAAAAACGCTGACTGGTAAAAGCACTCCACGTAAAGGCGGGACAATATTTTTGCAAGAAAAGAACCTTCTGTGAATGGAAAGTCATTATTGTGTCTCCAACATGATGCAGAAAGTCCTAACGTGGCAGGGAAGTGTCACTGGATTCATTCATTAATTTAATTTTCCTTCTCTCCATCCCTCTCTCCTTCAAGAGAGTCCACCTCGTTTTGGGACATTGGTCAGTCCACTGTGCACAATTGGTGCTTCAGTTTGAGGCAGGGCCTGTCCCGACTGGGCTGGCAAAGCCCCCTTTGAAGTCCCCAACTTCCACCTCATATCAGTCCATCTGTCTGTGAGGAAAGACAGTCAAACGCTCTGCACACATTGGTCTCCCCTTCTCCCACACCCACTGTTCTTCTTAGCGTTTTCCTGCTCTCTCATTTTTGAGGTAGAATTTTCATCTCCTTGCCTGAAATGGAGAACCACAGACAGATAATGAGCAACCATCCCAAAGTATACATCCGGCAAAACAACACTCACCAACACAGTGCGTGGAGTCTTTTTTATTAGTTAGTTATTCATGTGAGCACTGGTCAGATAATTGAATCTCTTCCCCTTCACTTTGTTCTACATTACACTGACTCCTACATTCTCAAGGGACAGTAAAAAAAAAAGAAGAGAACTGTCAGCATCCCTAGTAGTGTCAACATGCTTACCATTCTCTTCAGCTGTTCAGTGTTGTGGCGCTGACCCCAATTTGACCTTTTCTTCACTCTCAACATCATACGCCCCTCGCTTGTGATACCTGGAAAAAAAAAAATAAAACAAGTGTTCAGACTCCCCTTCTTTGAGCAACTATCTTCTTATTTTAAAGGTTCCACACACAAAGAGGTAATGTGAGTGGTCCTGAAGACTGGATTCATGGTCATCCAAGGGGCATGCTCACTGTAGAGCTTTAAACTCTCATGCTGACCTTGTACATAGAGAACATAGAGTTCGGCCTGTCTATCAGCATGTGATGAAGGCCTGGATTAAACAGTTACATTGTTGTCCCTGTAACTAATCCTCCATTCCCCTTCCGTGTGACTAATGTGCAGCACTGAAAGCTGAGTGCCTTTGTCCCTTACTGTTTGGAGGTGTACCAGTGACCTGAGAAGTGTGTCTGGAGGTTTACTGACCTGATCGCCAGCAGGATACCGATGACAGTGAGGCACAGTGATGACAGGACAACTGCCACTATGGCCAATGCCGTAGTCCGACTGTAGCTCTCCTCATGATTCACCACTGGCAGGCTGAAGAGGTGGCATCGTTCCCCCGAGTAATCCAGCTGGCATCTGCACAGAGAGAGAGTCTGACAAATTAGTTTAATGATAAAACCCATATACAGACTTAGGTTAGCCTGTAGCCCTGATATAGGAAGAGTGAAGGAAAGAGAGAGAGAAAGAGTAGAAGGGGAGAGACAGAGAGAAAGGTGCTTCTGAAAAGGGTCTTCCGAACCCATGACGACTGATACGTCTCATGCACGTCCACCTATACCCTGCTGCAATAGACAAGGTATAGGAGTGGCAGTTTGAGACACTCACCTATAGAACTCTGTGCAACTACCTTGTCCTCTCCTTCAAGGGCGGCAAGAGCTTCCCACTCAAGCATTCAAACTAAGCAAGTTTATTCCAGACTCCTACTCTCTCCAGAACTCACTGTTGTGTCCTGCACATCTCATATGGCAGGGGTTGGAGGGGTTTATTTAACATACAACCAATCTACATATTTGCAAATACACTAGCCTGACTGAACAAGTGCACCCATAGGGATTTCAGACTGATGCATAAGAATGTGTATGCAATTCCTGACTTTCTAAACTGTGGTAGCATACACAAAAATGTAATTCAGGCCAGTAAAGCAGTTTGAGGACAGAAAGGGAGGAATAGATGGAGAGAATGAGAAACGGAGAGAGAAATAAATGAGGTGAACTCACATGCAGGAGGGCATGCGCAGGCTCTTCAAATACTGGCAGGTGCCGTGGATGCAGAAGTCCTTGTACTTCTTCAGACATGGATTCCTCTTCTTGCCCATCCCCTTCTTTTTGCCTTTTCCTCTCCTCGGCTTCCCTTCACTCCCCTCCGCACTGAGCACTGCAGATGGGTCTTTGGGTTTGCTTGAGAATGCCACTGGGGGAGAGTTTGTTCAGTGACGAGGCAGCCAAATTGCCCAACTATAAAACTTATGCCAGTCTCAGTCACCTTAAAATAGAATATTGATTGATGTGGGTACAATGAAGAGAACTGATTGTTTTTCTGACAACAATGGAAGGCTTTTAGGCTTTTTGCCACCATTAATTATGACTAAGCTAGCCAAGTTTTATGATGTTTCAGTGAGTAATGCTCTATAGGCAGTTGTGCTGAACATGGTGCCAACAGCTGTAAGTAGCCAACTTATGAGTGAGGTACCAAACCTCAGAGCCTAATGGATACTGGGAAAAACATTCAGCTAAAGATGTGTTTGAACTTAGGCCAATGGGGAAGTTAACAGATACCTCAGTTATCAGACTGCGTATGCCAGAAACCTTGCAGTATCGGAGATAATTGCCTGTACTGTACACATGAAGTTAAAGCCATTCCTGACGTGCATACGCTAGGTTGGGTTAAGCTTATGATTAGGTTTAGCCACTCCTGCAAATCTTTATTCAATGCAAATAAATAAATAAACAAACAATTTCTGGTTCCTGCAATTGACGGTTTTCCTGCCTCATTCAAATATCATAAGTGGTAATATTTTTTCCACTGCTGGAAAGCATATTTCTTCCAGGCAAAAACAAGCATATGTATCATTAAGCAAACACTCTGAGTGATTCCCTTTCCTAACCCCAAAATGAAATACCTCCATCTGTCAGGAGGCCTGATTTGAAAGAGACAGGAATGAATTGTGTCTTGGCTGAACATCGTATAACCTACTGCATTCATTTGGGTCAAAAACTACAACTGGTATAAAATACATATGCTCCCATGAATACGATACAATGTGCTTCTATGAATATGAGACAATGTGCATCGTGGTTGGCAAGCGATATCCCCAATGTGCAATGAGACTGCTCTTCGTTTCGAGTTCCATTCTGTGCTATGGTGTGCATATCCAATTGGGTTAATTTGTTAGTACCTCTAGGGAGTTCGATTTCGTAGTCCCCGGACAGATAATCTTCGTACTCCTCATCGTCGTAATCGTCGTATTCATCTGCGCTGTCGTACTGTGCATCTCCATTGTCTTCCGCGCTTCTTTCAGTCAGGGCCTCAAATAGATTTATTACCGCTGTGTGCGCTGGTTTCTCGCTCTCGTGCCTGTCAATTGAGGCGCTGCTGACCAACCTGGACACCGCTGGAGAAACGGAAAGACCGCAAAGTCATTTCATTCTACTACGATTCATCCACGAAATTCAAATAAGACAAATTATGATAAACCTATCCCCAGAACGTCGGTATGAGTTTGGGGCAAATTAAGATGGTTTTAGCAGTCAGGTTATGTCCCCCCCACCCCCACACCCCCACACCCACACCCACACCATACCACACACACCACACACACCACACACACACACACACACACACACACACACACACTACTTGAAACCATGCTCTGAAATGTTAAGAGCTTTTTTTTTCTTCTTTTCTTTTCTGAAATATGAGAAGGCAGCTACTGCTTTGGACCCACGAAAACTTGACACTCCCGAAAAGATCTGATAACGTACACAAATATGGCCAATAAATAATGCTTATCGCTTAGGCTACATTGTGTGTTATGAAGTTTGAGACCCAGCTCATTATTGTTAAGTCTGTAAAGTATTGTAAAGTTTTGAACATCGCTCTGAACGGTTTCACCACACACTTTACGAAGGTAACTTAAGAGTAGCATATTGTAAGTTTCCCCAAATGTATCCTACATGCTATATTCTGTTTGATTGGTCTCTTCGAAACGCTTAAATAATGGAATAGCATAAATACAAATGAATTGATTTAGCCTGTTATGCCTAACACAGCAACACAATAAACGAGTCCTTTTGGCACTTACCGAAGGCATTGATGAGTAGAACCAGTACTCTGAAAATCCTCATGTTGTTCGGCTTGGGGAAAAGTGGAGACAGTACAATTGTATTTCCAAATATAAGATGATGATGATGATGATGGGGCTGCAGTATGAACGCCAAGTCTATTTCAGTGCCGTAGCCAAATCAAACTGTTTTTATAGGCCACTGATTAAAACTCCCTCGGGGCGAACCTGCCTAGACAGCTAGGATACGCGGTCTCAGTATACGTCCTCCCTGACTTAACACACTCGAATGACAAACTCGTAGCGGTCACCCCCTTTTATAAAGCTAGCGTTAGCTAGGCTTCAACAAAAATGAAGCCACGCCTTTCAACTTTGCGCTACCGTCTTGAAACTTTCTTCTCGTGGAAAATTCAAAATATAGGCTACTTTGCATCTCAGAATTCCGATTGTATATGAATGAGGTTCAGAATATGAATGTGCATACATGTGCATATTACACATGTTGATAAGTAATGACATATAATAATAACAATCATTATTAGTAGCCTGTTATATTCAAATGGTAAAATGGTAAGATTGAACAAAAAAATGTAATCTCTGAAATGAAATTTGTATATTCAATATGTATGCTTTTAGGGAAATTATGTTCAAATTGGACGGCAACTCCGCAACATTTTAGTAACGGTGACATAAAAACGGCAACTTTCTTTTTTAAATTATGTATATCTCGTAATAGCCTACAGCAAAGTATAATTGAAATTGAAACAAGAAACAATACCTACTGGTTAGTCAATAAATAAACAAATAAATAAATCATGTCTCCTCTGCAAATTTCACAAATCCCAAAGTAGCCATGCAAATTATTGTATTAGCAATCCTTACTAACATTGATCATATAGCAGCATCTAGTGGAAGATCTTAGACACAGCATATAGTAAATCATAGAACAGTATTACAAATATTGAGTAGTAGGCTAAATATTGTAAAAACCTGAAGTACAGAAGCCTTACTTTACCTGTATTACTTGTAAATGTACCACGGTATAGGAGCTATACATGACCTTTACATTTTTTACAAATAAAATATATAGAATATATAGCTGCAAGCAGTGATTAAGGGGGTGCAGGTACAAACAAGAAATGCATTCATATATTTTTAATGAGATACAAATGACACATTTTATTTTATGCCACAAAAATACAATCAATCAATCAATCAATCAAATTTTATTTATATAGCACATTTAACATGACGCTCGTCAACCAAAGTGCTTTACAATACAGGTAGACTAAGGGTAAAAATAAACAGAAAATAAACAACCAACAGACATACAAAGGAACAGAACAAACAAGGCAGGAGTCAGTGTGAGTCGGGGAACGCTAAGGAATACAAGTGAGTTTTGAGCTTAGATTTAAAGGACTCGATGGAGGGGGCAAATCTGATGGACATGGGGATGCTGTTCCAGAGGTCAGGGCCACAGCAAAAGCACGCCCCCCCCTAGACTTGAGGTTGGACTTACGGGTGGTTAGGAGACCCTTATCAGCAGATCTGAGGGCCCTGACGTTGGTATAATACAGTGTGGTCGTCAGCTGGATCAATTAGTACAATTATTATTTAAATGTATTAATTGTCCTACCAAATAGACAGCACTGTTCAGGAATATAATAATGATATGCAACTTTACTATGGTGAACAGTGTTAAAACGAGTTGGAAAAACATAATAAATAAATAAAGACAAGGGCATTGAAAAATGTATGGGAAGTGTATTTTTTTGCGCTTTTCGATTCCTCTTTCGATTCATTTTCCTTGTTTCTGATAATAACTAAACTCAGGATCGGAGCCAGAACGAATCTACAGGGCGGGCATTCGGTTTTCAGGGGAAGGGGGTAATTGAGCACGAAGATAAAACAATTTCGCTGAGTTTTCATAAATGATGTATGGAGGTGGGGTCTAGTTTGACGATGTTTGGACCAACCATAAGTGTTCCGCAGACTACCGGCACTCAAATAACACTATTTCACTCATGACAGGTTTGCAACTACTGTGCATTTTATTACATTTTATAATCAAAGTTCTCCTTTTAAATATGTGTTATATTGATGTATTCTCAACTTCAAATACAATAGAAAAACGGACAATATTTTTTTGGGGGGGGCACAGTAGTGCGTTTGGGCGGACTACTGTGCCACCCCCCAAGGACCACACTGCTGACTGACGTCATTCCATGGCTATTACGCAGCGTTGAAAACAGCATAGTTCACTGTACATACCATAGAAGCGTCCAGGAATAGTCAATGCTCGTAATTCATTCACTAGGTGGCACACATACGTCGTTCGGTACAACAGTTAGCACACATTAAATCGGTTGATCAATTCTGTGTAGCTTATATAAAAATAGAACCATAATTTGTTTTCAGGAGTACATAAGATAGGCTATTGCATTTAAAGTTATCCAGCGTTGACCCCATTGTAAAAGTAAATGCGTTACCCACGATTTACATTTAGCATATCTTAAAAATATGAAATGGTGATTGGATCTTCTCGTTAAGGTAACAAGCTCAATTAACATTACTGAATTTTACACATTTTAACCGACTTAAAATAAATGCTTTGTAGGTGAATCCAATGAAGAAAGTGTATCTATGCTATATGATAACCCAAGCACTAAAGACCTAATAGTGTCAAAGGGCCAAATTCAGTCAAATAAGACTGAACAAATACGGACTCATAGCCCTCTCGGTCGCGAATCGCACGCCACTAAGCGATGCATCAGGCCTACTCTCTGCCGTCGTAAGCGATTGCTCTGGTCTGGCGTCACATGCCTTGTTTTGGAAAAGATGGCAGAAGAAGCCAAGGAGTCAGACACGACAGCTGGCGAGTGCGACAATAAAGAAGAAGGGCTGCAGGTGTTGGATGGTGTACCAGAAAGCACAACCGGCAGCGATGAAGAAAGAGTCGAAGACAAACCGACGCCCAACAGCAACTGGTCTGCGCCCATACTGTCGCTGGCACGGAAAGCTTCCGAAACCCTGGGCAGCGGGGTCAGCTACGGGACCGGATTGAGAAACGCTGCTTCGGTTTCCGTGGGTTTACCGACCAAACAGTCCATCGAAGACGATGACACCACCGCTAGCAACGTGTCAGGTAGCGGCTAACCGTCGTTTTACGTTCAGCTGACTGTCCGGCTGGCTACCCAGTGACTGTCATTTCCTCATGAATCGGTTGACGTCCTCTAATTCCACAATTGGTTTGTTATCGAGACAAAACGCAAACCAACTTCGTGAAAAATGCGAAACATTGTTGTCGATGCCTTGACGCTAAAACCTGTAGCTATAGCTCACCGCCAGATGCTTAAGTTATTTAATTACTGTACGCTAAAAATAGAGGTCAGCAACTAGTTAGCTGTTGTTGTGTAGAAAGTTAGTTAAATACGTTCATTGTGTCGCTGCTATTTTAACTGCCCATAGCAAGATTACTACTCGAGCAAACGTTATGTCTTTGTTTAGTGTTGTTGACATTTTAGGTAGGGAACGTTAACTTTTTTTTTTTTACTTGGAAAAAGGGTAACCGTTATGCAGAACTCCTGCTAGTAGGCTAGTGGCAAGTCTTACGGTGACAATACGGTTTTCACACAATTGCTTTAGGAAATATGTATGTTTTGACGATTTTCTCATTTGGAGACATAAATAAGCAGGTTAGCTTTCACCGTTTCAGTTAATCGAGACGTATTATTCGCTAGATAAATTGGTGATAGGATTAATGTTTTCGAGAAAAATCTGTCAATTAGCTCTGTTTTTTTAATCCTTAATTAATTGTGATATAGACGCATGCCATCTATATTTGCGAATTACGACAATAAAGCTGTATAAAATAGAAAAATAGTTGTATTTAGGTAATGTGTTTTGATGTACCCCTTTGATAAGACCATTTAGAATGCAGGACAACTCGACAATCTCAATGCCAGGCTTGCTTAACTTCAGTTTTGTGTGTGTGTGTGTGTGTGTGTGTGTGTGTGTGTGTGTGTGTGTTCGAAAAGCTATGGGGAAGGACCCAATGGCGGTGGAGCGATCCAATCTCCTCAGCATGATGAAGCTTAGTGTGAAGGTTCTGATCCAGTCGTCACTGAGCCTTGGCCGAACGCTAGATTCGGACTACCCTCCTCTGCAGCAGTTTTTCGTGGTTCTGGAACACTGCCTGAAACATGGGCTCAAAGGTGAGATGGAAAGCCCAAGAAATGGCAAATGTGAAGCCCCTCACACAAGCTATGGGAAACACGCTGTTACTGTGCTCAGATCTCTGAAAGGTGCTTTTGATTTAGTGTCATCTTCAAGTCCCAGCCCTCTATCACTTGTTGAAAGAGTTAATTTTTCTTTTGAAGACCATATATCAGTCCAAACTGCCTGAAGCATGGTTGAAATAAATCCAACATTGTTTGTAGTATAGCAGTAAGTGTGTGGCCTTTTCTCCTGACTTTAGTGACCAGTGCAGTTATTCTTGTCTGTTTCTCTCTGTCCCCTCCCTCTTTGTCTGTTACTGCACGGTACGTTGTGTCTCTCTGTCTGTCTGTCTCCCTCACTCTTCCTACTGGCAGTGAAGAAATCCTTCATAGGACAGAACAAGTCCATCTGGGGCCCTCTGGAGCAAGTGGAGAAGCTGTGCCCTGAATCATCCAACATTGCAACCAGTGCACGAGACCTTCCAGGGATCAAGTGGGTACCCCCCCGGTTATGAATGTGGTAGTCTCTGAACTCGCGACGCGATAGATTTCAAGACACTCTCGCCTTACCATCTGAGAACAGAACTTACCCAGAAGTCCCTGAGAGAGGGAGAGAGCGATCACCATGACAGGGACAGGGCTGCTTAGACAGTGGTCAGATTCTCAGAGCGTGGTCTGCAGAATGTTTTACAGTTTGAATTGCTGCCTTCACCATAGACCGATCTTCACTGAGTTGATGTGATTAGTTTGAAAATACTGTTTACGTACTTTGTTCTCAGGACCGGGTTGGGAAGGGGCCGGGCATGGCTGCACCTTGCACTCATGCAGAAGAAGGTGGCTGACTACTTGATGGCACTTCTGGACAGACGGGACCTTCTGAGGTGAGGGTGTGACAGTGTGGGGGTGGAGCCTCAAGAACCCTCTGCTATTCTTAGACCTGTTTCACACCAGCCCTTGGGAAAAGTGCTTGGTGTTGAATGTATGGAATTCAAGTTTGTGAAAGTGCTTGAATTTTGCACAGATTGCTTCGAGGTACTTGATTTTCAGTTGGTTTGGGTGTTTTGCTTTTCTCGTACAATGAAATTCCAAACTGTTGTAAGGCAATCTGTTTGCCAAAGCAAAAATAATGCTAAACCCTTTTTTACCACCTCTCTCAATAAGCTGCAGTTCCTTGCTGGTCCTCAAGGCACTCTGTTTTCAGTAATTAGTGGCAATTACTCAAATGAACATGACCAATTATACAATTAAGTGCCAATGTGTGTGTTGGTGCAAGGGCGCAAGTCTCCAAATTGACGTTGTTTCGGAGAGGGAAGTTTCCTCTTATGGACAAATTTTTACACCTCTATGACAAGTCACGCTTTCAGTTGTTTTTAAGTTTGGGCGATTAAAAAATATCTGCCCACTCATTTCAACATATCAGTTTCTTTGCTCCAAGATGGGAAGCCGACACCGTTCGCTGCGCACAGGAGTGGTTCTGGGGTGCCGGAATTACAGTCGACAGCACAACGAGTGTTGTCTCGGAGGATGCAGCGCTTCACCCTTGTCACTGCCGGTCACAGGGCTACGGCAGCGAACTACGAGGGAGGGGATTGAACTAAGCACAGCGGGAGTAATTGGCTACCAAATTGGGAGAAAAACTGGGAAAAATCGGGAAAAAGAAGAAGAAGAAAAAAAAGAAAAGAAAAAAAAAGTATAATATGAATGAATGAATATTTGTAACTCAGGGATGCCAATTGAAATTGGGCATTGCAAATTGGAGAGAAAAATTAATAATATATATATATATATATATGGCTGGCAGTGTAGTGTAATGGTTAGAGAGCTGGGCTTGTAACTCAGAGGTTGCAGGTTCAATTCCCAGGTGGGGCACTGCTGTTGTACCCTTGAGCAAGGTACTTAACCTGAATTGCTTCAGTAAAACATCCAGCTGTATAATGGATTGTATGTAAAGAAAATGTAAACTGTATGTCGCTCTGGATAAGAGCGTCTGCTAAATGCCTAAAATGTAAATGAGTATGTGAAAAATGAATGTGTAAATTAAACAGTATTGATATCGCTGTCGCTCTCCCTCTCTTAGTGAGTTCTATGACCCTGGAGCTCTGCTGATGGAGGAAGAGGGCACAGTGATTGTGGGGATGCTGGTGGGGCTCAATGTTATAGATGCCAACCTCTGTGTGAAGGGAGAGGACCTGGACTCCCAGGTGAGCTCACCCCACTCATGTTTGCCGCTAACCCCCGCAGCTTCGATGCATCCTCCTCCCGCATGTACTGGCCGATTCTTTATCCATGCTGCGCCACAGTCTGACACATCTCAATGTCTCTGATCGCGTTAGGTGGGCGTCATTGACTTCTCGCTGTACCTGAAGGACCCCCAGAGCAACGAGAGCCAGAAGGAGTGAGTATCTTCCAGAGATGTGGACTCGAGTCATCGTGACTTTGACTCGAGTCGACTCGAGTCACTGTTTTGATGACTTGGGACTTGCTTGAGACTTGGACCAAATGACTTGACACTTACTTGTGACTTTGATAAGAGGGACTTGGTCCCATGTCTGGTGTCTTCTGCACTTTATGTTTCCCTCAGTTCCCCATACTCCTCTTTTCTTTCCCTCCTACCCTTTTTCTAAACATCTTCCCTGTGCCTCGCAGCAACGGGAAGATGACTGCTATTCTGGATCAGAAGCACTACATCGAGGAGCTAAACAGACACCTGAGGTAGCGTTCCCACACGCGCCCGTAAAGCAGCGGACGCATACTCTTTCCCACCTGTCTGTTGGTCTGTCTGTCCCCTCACGCTGTCCGTCTGTCTCCACAGCTGCACAGTGACAGACCTGCAAGCCAAGATGGACTCTCTAGAAAAGACTAACTCAAAGCTCATTGAGGAGGTAAGGGCTCCTCAGCATTTTACTAGACATACCATTACTGGAGATGTGTGTTCTTTGTATGTAATGCATTCCTGTGTGTATGTGTGGTGGCTCTCTGTGTTAAGCTCTGTGTGTATGATTTGTTGAGAGTGGTGTGTTTAGTGGTGTCGTTTATCTCTCGGTGTAGCGAGGCCTGTGTTTAGTGCATGTAGTGTGACTGTCTCTTTGTACATACGGGCCTGTGTTTAGTGCATGTGGTGTCTGTCTTACTCTGTGTAGAGTGGCCTGTGTTTAGTTTGTGCAGTGTGTTTATCGTGGCCTCTCCTCAGCTGACTGCAGCGACAGACCGCATCAATGCACTCCGCGAAGAACAGGATCAGCTTAAACAGGAGAACATGTGTATCCTACAGAGCAGCCAGAAGAAGGAGGAGGTGAGGCTCACCGGTGCACACAGACCTGGGTCTCTGTCTCCCACACACTTGGGTCTCTCGCTCTCGCTCTCATTCTCTCTCTCGTTCCACCACTCTCCCACACCTGACACACCTGCTACCTGAGTCTGTATGCATCCTGCAAGGCCCATGAGAACCAAGGAGTATGGATTGTAAGCTCTGCTGACGGGTGTGCTGCTGTACCTGTTCTCCCAGGTGAGTCGGCAGGACAGCCAGGTGGAGCTGGAGACATATCGGCAGTCCCGACAAGGTCTGGACGAGATGTACAATGAAGTGTGGAAGCAGTATAAGGAGGAGAAACGCATTCGACAGGTAAGACACCACTCCAATCCCTCATATTTGTTTTTGTGGAAGGATAGTTCCTTCCTCTCTGTCTGTGCCTCTGTCCTGCCGTTATAAACCTGAACTTAATACTTCATCATTTGAAAGGCTAACTGTGTGATTGACATCTAGTACAAGTGAAATGTTGTTAAAGGTCCCACTGCTGTGTGCGTATGCGTGTGTGTAGGAGCTGGAGAAGGAGTTGGAGCTGCAGGTGGGGTTGAAGCAGGAGATGGAGGTGGCCATGAAACTGTTGGAGAAGGACACGCATGAGAAGCAGGACACACTGGCTGCCCTCCGCCAGCAGCTGGACCAGGTCAAGACCCTCAACCTGCAGATGTTCAACAAGGCGCAGGTACACTCACCTGCACAGGACTTCAGGAAACACTGGGGACAGGGTCTGTAATCGCCTGGAGAGAGAGAGCGTGAGAGAGAGGGAGAGACAGAGGGGTCAGGGTCTGTGATAACCTCCAGAGAGAGGGGGCAGGGTCTGTAATTACCGGGGAGAAGGAGAGGAAAAGAGAGAGAGGGGACAGGGTCTGTAATCACCTGGAGAGAGAGAGCGTGAGCGAGAGGGAGAGACAGAGACAGGGGTCAGGGTCTGTGATAACCTCCAGAGAGAGGGGGCAGGGTCTGTAATTACCGGGGGAGAGGGAGAGGGAGAGGATAGGGGATAGGGTCTGTAATTACCTGGGGAGAAGGAGAGGAAAAGAGAGACAGAGAGAGAGGGGGCAGGGTCTGTAATTACCTGGGGAGGGAGAGGGAGAGGGAGAGAGGATAGGGTCTGTAATTACCTGGAGAAAGGGGAAGAGTCTAATGATCTGGAGAGACATGTTAAACGATGGAGAAATTCAATTCCTGTTGGTTTGACTCTGTTGGAGTGTGATTCTCTGTCTCTATGGTGAACCTTGGCAGGATACGAACCGCGTCGTCCAGAAGAGGGAGGAGGAGGCGTCGCAGCTGGAGGAGAGGATGAACGTCATGGCATTGGCCATGAAGGAGCTGGAGGACAGGTGAGACGGATGTCCCTCGCATCCGACACACGTATGACCACACGCCCTCTGCTTTGGGCTGACCTGAGCGTGCTTCTGCCCCATTTTGCCCCCGCAGGCTGCAGAGCTCGGAGCGCACGCACAGGCAGGCGGACGCCTGGGAGCAGGAGGCCAGGCTGGAGCTGGAGGGGAGGGTGGACGCTCTGCAGAAACAGCTCACTGAGCTGGACACTCTGAGGTACACACGGAGCTCCCTGCCTTTAGTCAGCGTTGACCTTTAGCGGCGGCAGTGTAGTGTAATGGTTAGGGAGCTGGGCTTGTAACTCAGAGGTTGCAAGTTCAATCCCCAGGTAGGGGGCCATGTCGTTGTACCCTTGAGCAAGGTACTTAAACCTGATAGGGCTGTGACAGTATGACATTTTCACGGTATGATAATCGTACTAGTCAATATCACGGTTTTCGGTATATCACGGTATCAGTTTTTAAGCCAAAAAAAAGTATCACACAAAGTTTACAACTCGATCTGTTTATTGTATGGCTCTTTGCAGATTTATATACCATTTTAAATGAAAAAAATAAAACAAAAATGCAACTGAATATAGTTCACTCCTTGTAATTGTATGTTTAAATCAATTTAAATCATTCACTTTGCGAATTAAGAAACATTTTGCTTTATCGCGTTATCAGCTTCTCGGATCTAGTACTATATTTAGCTACTCACTTTTTCCATTGTGGCATAACGTGAAGGATGATGCTCAAGCAGGTGGAATGCAAGGTTTGACGTGTTCTCTCCTCTGGCCATTACGTTTCCCACATTCTCTACAGATGGGAGATCCGTTCTCAACAACAACACCATCTTTTTTTTCTGAATCCAAAGTGAGTCCACACGGATGAACGAGTTCGCTTTTTGGGGGATATAATTCGTCATTACAGACCACCTTGGCGTCTGAATGAGCGTCTGACATTGAAAGTTTTATAAGGGACTGCAAACTGAGATTTATGCCGTGTAGCTAGCTAGCTAATAACAGCTACATACCAGGGTTGGGAAATGCGAGGGAGCTGTCTGCACATGCACAATCGCATTGTAAACAAAACAAAATGCAAGAACAGCCAAAGAGGTGATGGGATTAAATTACATTAGCAGACACCCCAGGTCCAGTATTATATTATTTAATATGGGTTATTTAGACATTTTACTAGGGTAACGGTTGAAATATTTTTTCCCCGCATGAAAATAGCTTTTGCCACGTGATTTACTATCACAGTATTACGTTAAGTTTATGATGGTACTATTTCATATTTTAATATCGTGGTATACCGTCATACCTGTATACTGTCACACCTCTAAACTTAAAAGACAATGGGCCTCATGCAAGAACATTTTCGTATTTTTATCATATCTTTCTCGTATTTTTTTGTGAGGTGACTTCTACGAGTGTTCCACGTCAGATTCAGCAAACGCTCGTAACTTAAGAAAACTGTCTTAAATGACAACGTAAACATGGTGAATGCTACGTCTTCTTAAATGAGTGCGCGTTCCTGTTTTGGGAACGCCCCCCAGTAATGCTATATAAGGTTAGGCGTCCCGCCCCTTTTCTTTTCCTTTTGTCATTGGACCGTCATTCATAATGGCACCGAACAAAACCAAGAAGAAAAACTTTACGAGCTCGGAGATTGAAGTACTACTATCTGAAATAAGCACATACTATTTAAGAGCGTCAATAGTGGAATAAAGGGACCTGTTAAAACCAAGGAGCGGTAAAAAAAATACTTGTGCAGTTAACGCAGTATCATCTGTTGCCCGTAGCATCACAGAAATGTAAAAAAATGGTGTGATATGAAATTGGAGTCAGACACGTGTCGCGAAAGCAAGGCGGTCCATGACTGCAACAGGAGGGGGTCAGGAAGAATGATCCGTTACGCACACCGACGAGCGAATACGTGCCATAATTGGCGAGGTTGCCTTGTCCGGTGTTGCAACGGATATCCCCTTGGACAGCGACCCCGTGGTAACCGAAAACGCGACACTAGCCATTCATCTGTCTCTGCAAATAGATCAGCGCGCTCTCTAAAGACGCGCTGTCTTCCAAGATATTGTAGTATTATACCATAGCCTCAATAGCCACAATTGAAACGAATGATAATGATGTAATTATATTAATGAATTATGAATGATATTATCCTACAATTTGAAAAGAAAACAGTCAAATATAGGCCTACAATTGTCAAACAGGATACTCTCAAAATGATTATACATTATGAATTCTATCATGTATCGTGTAATTTATATATTCAAACTCAACAGTTCTTCTAAGTAACGAAATAGACTCCATTAGTCAAAAACAAAGTTGTTTTGTTTTGGAGAACGGCAGGCGACTTGTACGACAGCTCTGGACCACTCGTAAACCTTGTTTGTACCTAAGAGAAAATTCTAAATATGAGAGAATTGGTGAATGCGGCAAATCACTCGCAGAGTGACTTACGAACGAATTTGTGCGTAAAAGTGGTTCTTGCATCTGGCCCAATGTTGTTCAAATGAAATAATGTGAGTGTCTTTAATA
This sequence comes from Aldrovandia affinis, assembly GCA_029706075.1. Lineage (NCBI taxonomy): Eukaryota > Metazoa > Chordata > Actinopteri > Notacanthiformes > Halosauridae > Aldrovandia > Aldrovandia affinis. Next base: position 5,718,718 of record JAINUG010000045.1, on the reverse strand, counting down.
GTAGTGTAACTCCACTGCCTGTAACCCACAGCCATCTGTTTGGATTAATAATTAATATACTCATATTCATTATTAATATAGAAAATAGAAATGTATGAAATAAAATCAAGATTAAATATTTTCTCTGAGCAGCCAATGGTATAGTTTCTAAAATCATATATAACCAATTTAATACTTAAGAAAAAACATTTAATTGTGAATTCAACCTAGGAGAACAATTTTGGATAAATATCATAAATAAATAAATAAATGATGTGAATGATTCATGAAAAAATATGCCAGTTAAAGATGAGTAGCGAAAGATGTGTGCTAGTCTCCGACTGAAGGTACGCTGCAATTGACCCTACAGAACAGAAAAGTTGTTAAAACACTGAATTGCTTTTGTAAAACATTGGCATCAATAAAATAAATGTTAAAACGGTAAAAAGGACAGTGCAGACAGAAGGTTCCCAATTAAACATTTGTACTACATACATTTAGACTGCATATTTACAAGGGAAACAGAGCTGGTGGGGGGCATCACTGTATCTCCCTTCCGTTGTGGTGTTGAGTGAGACGAGCACACTGAATATTGGGGTGGGAGGGGCCATTCTGGCTCTGACAGGATCCCCTCTCTGTGTCGTGCCTACAAGGCTGGGTCTGGAGTCGGACCTGCGTGGTGAGAAGGAGCAGAGGCAGAGCATGCAGAGGGAGCTGCGGAGGGAGCAGGACAACAGCGCAGAGCTGCGCACACAGCTGCAGCAGCTGCAGGGCCTGGAGAAGGTTAGTGGCTAGCTACTGTCCGCGCTCTGTTTCACCCAGCGTCAGGTCTGTCTACACCAGGGGTGCCCAAGTTCGGTCCTGGAGATCTACTGGGTGTGCAGGCTTTTGTTCCAGCCCTTCACTAACACACCTAATTTGAATATTCATTGTCTTGACAAGCAGTTGATTGATGAAATCAGGTGTGTTAGTGAACGGATTAATGTAATCAGGTGTGTTAGTGAAGGGCTGGAACAAAAGCCTGCACACCCAGTAGATCTCCAGGACCGGACTTGGGCACCCCTGGTCTACAGTCATTTGTCCAGTGTCGTTTCTGCTTCTCGGTGGTCAGGTGATGAAGATCCTGTATTAGAAACGTCATGCCGTCAGATTCATTGATCTTTATTGCACACGCATTGGCTGTAGGAACAGGTGAGCTATCGAGATGGGTTAAAGATTCAGTGAATCTGCACTGCGAATCACCCTGAAACCAGTGGCGGCTGGTGGGCTGTAAACCCGAGGAAGCCAGGTGGAACAATGCCAGCTCTTATCTGCAAGATTACAACAATATGTCAGGTTTAAAGTGTTTCACAAAGAAATGGCCATTTCTTTCCACAAACACATCTTGCAAGGTTTTAATGAGAGAAATTGGTCTTAATGGCAATGATACTTGCATGCCAGTATGCAACACTATTATTAAGTTAGGCAGATAAATAAAACTGTAAAAAAATAAAAATAAAATCTAAGCATCCAACGTATTCCTCAGCTCACTGTCACTACAGTGCTTACCCAAAGGGTTCATTTATGGAAGTACAGTAGCATTCATCAAAGGGGATGATTGATGATTGGTTGCCTATAAGGTGTCTGAACCTGGGCTACAGTGACATTGGGCGTTGTAAGGTCCGGTATTACCGCCCCTGCAGTCCGAGCTCTGTACAAGTATAGACATGAAGCCAGGCTTCCGGGCGTGGATAAATTATCACCACAAAGTCATTATCGTCTAATCGGAGCCGGAAAAAGCATCCCATTGACTTCTAATGAAATCCATTTTTTAAAAATACATTTCAATGGGAAGCCAGGCTTTCACGGGACAGATTTTAAGATGTTTGATAGATGCCGGTAGTTCACGTCAATAAGACAGCAGTATGTGTGTATTTATAATTATGTAACAAGAAAGAAATCGTGAAGTTTAAAAAAAACATTCAAAATTTTGATTTATTTTTCGAGGTTTAGACCCTTGCCTCCTTTGAGCAGCCAACACTGCCTGAAACATAACCAGTATGTGTCTTTCTGTGCCGTGGTTGAGTAGGATGCATGACGGGATGTGATTGCGCAGTGGTTGGGTAAGATATGCGCAGTGGTTAAGATATGTAACAGTATGCGCATGTCTGCGCAGTGGTTAAGATATGTAACAGTATGCGCATGTCTGCGCAGTGGTTAAGATATGTAACAGTCTTTCAATTCCCCGTCTCGCCAAGTGTCGGCTTTGGCCGGGAGTGCCACCAGGGGGCGGCGATTGGCTGTCCGCCCGGGGAGGAGGGAGGAAGCCAACGTGACGTTCGCTGCGTATAAGAGTGGCCCTGTAAGTACCGGGGGTTCGGTCGACGGCTGGGCGAGTGGACGTCTCGGAAGAGGCGTCACTTCGCTCGTCACTACCGGTCGCAGGACTACGGCAGCGAACTCACATTACTAGGGGGGATTGACGTAAAAATAGCGGTCTAATTGGCTACCAAATTGGGAGAAAATGGGATAAAATCAGAAACAAAAAAAATATATGTAACAGTCTGCGCAGTGGTTGAGTAAGAAACGTAACAGCATGCGCATGTCTGCGCAGTGGTTGAGTAAGATGCGTAACAGTGTGCATGTGCTTGCGTAGGAGCTGGTAGAGCTGCAGCAGGAGAAGAAGCAGCTGCAGGTGACATGTGAGGAGCAGGAGCAGGCCCTGCAGGAGATGGGACTGCACCTCAGCCAGTGAGTTCTCCTCCTCTACCTTGTCCTCCTCCCCTTCCTCTCTCATCCTGCGCCACGCTTTCCTGATCCGTCTGTTCCTGTTGCCCTTTCAGGTCCAAGCTGAAAATGGAGGACTTCAAGGAAGTCAATAAAGCCTTGAAGGTGAGCAGACAGAATTTCACCCCAGAACGGATTCAGGCACTTGCAGGGAAATGTAGTCACCCGAACCTGACACGCATCTGTCTGTCTGCCTGTCTTTAAGGGCCAGGCCTGGCTGAGGGACGATGAGGCCACTCAGTGTAAACAGTGCCAAAAGGAGTTCTCCATTTCTCGGAGGAAGGTAGGATCCGCCTTGTCTGTGTGTCTACCTGTCTGTCCAACCGTCGGTCCGTCCCATATCTCGTCTCTGAGGTCCTCACGCCATCCTCTCTCCCCCCCCAGCATCACTGCCGGAACTGTGGAGACATCTACTGCAACAACTGCTCCAGCAACGAGCTGGCTCTGCCCTCGTACCCGAAGCCTGTCCGCGTTTGTGACACCTGCCACTCTCTGTTGCTGCAGAGAAGCTCGTCCACGGCGTCGTGACCTCACACACACGTGTACACAAACACAGACACATACAGATGCATGCACACACAAACGCATACACACACAGACAGACACGTGTACAGGCGTGCTCATATAGACACGTTGACCCACACTCAAACATGCAAACACATGTACACAAAGCTGCAAACAGGAATGAAGTGGACACATTGTTCCACATACATGAAGTCCTTTCCACAGACAAACACTCAAACAGAAACAAAGTCCCTCGCTATCTACGTCAAAACACTCATAGGACTGACTGACTGAAATTTCTGAGAGGGGAAAAGGGATTAATTTGTCATATAACTTATCGCTCAGTTTGTTAGAATTTCAGTAGCATTTGGATGGTTAGTGTAAAAAATGTGTGCTGGGGTACATGTATTTAGTTTGGAGGGTTATTGGTGAATGATTCAGTGGAACATAGCCATGTGCACATTGTCTCATAAGGGAGACTTGGGTTCAAGTTTATTTGGACTAGCGGCCCATGACAGCCATTCAGTTTGAATGCACCAAACTAGTATGAAATATCAATTATGCACAGCAGTTGTTGGAATACGGTTTCACACGCTCCACCTGTTTTTCCCGAGCTCGCTGGAAGTTAATATGCTAGCAAAATCAGGTTTAAGAAGCTGAAGTCCAATTTCATGTTTTTGTGTCACAATGTAGTCTCTGTGCCTTCGCAAAGTTAGTCTGTATCAGAAATCTACAAAACATCTGAATACAACTCTACATAAGTGAAACTTACTGGCCTTGATTAGTGTCGCCCAGGTTAAGGACCGTATTGTTGCATTATATACCACCCACCTCTTTTCCCATGTTCTCTCAAATATTCTGTAGGCTTGCCCTCATCTTGGGCCTGCAAAGATTAGTGTACTTTCCCAGACTTTCCCTTGTTTAAACCTGATCGGCTTCCTTCTGCACTTGAGTCAGCACTCTGAAGTAGAAAACCTGCTCGATTACAAACTGTCCAGGACTGAAGTGGACAAGCTCTACAGCCAGATAAAATCCCACAAATCCATTTGAAGTGTGGGAAGCAGTCACTGTAGCACCCCAGAATATTTATTAATCATAATTCCTCTTTATGCTTGTCACCTGAAGTCCTTGCAGATTGTATGAATGTAGAGAATTAACTATACTGGGAAAATGAAACCAGCCAAACTGGTCAAATGTCCCCCTTTTGAGCATCCCAAAAAAACACTACAAACAGCACCCAAATTGTTATACAGCAGAATGTTGCTTTGACCAGAAACATTTTGGGGGGAAATCTACCAGTCACCATTTACAACAATTTGGATCAAGTAGAAATTGTACAAAATTAGTGGCCTTGTAAACATCAGATTTTGAGTAATATTTGCAGCAGGCTTCACCTGTGGACACGCAGCCTTTAAAATCTGTTCCTTCCAAAGTGTGGGTATTCAACTAGAGGTTCAGATGTACCACTTGGGTCTGTTGAAACCAGTATTGTAACCCCAGCCCAAACATTTGTGCATTAAGTAAATACTGAAGGATGCAAACAAATAGAATTCTATATAAAACTTTGAATTAAGTCAGATTTAACTGGCGAATTGTGATACCAGTTGAACTGTAGTTTACGGAGTACTAACCAATGCTGTTTTCTGAACTGTTAGGCATGCTTTGACCACTTTTCTATATAGACATTTTATATATTGGAGGTACTTGTGCAGAATTTAATAAAGTCTTTTTGATTGTTTCTCAAATGTGTTGTGAGCCTCCATTTGACAGTAAGAGAGAGAGACACACCTTCATGTAACAAGTTTATTTACTGTGCAACACAACCACAAATAAAATTAATAGTTCGAACTTCCTTCCCCTAAAGGATTAAATGATTTTGGCCAAATTACATTACCCCACCCCCCTTTATTTTTTCTAAAAATCACATCAAACATGCCCTTTTGAGAGTATAAAATTCCAAGTGAACACAAGATTTTACAGAGATCTTTAATCTCAAGCAGGGAAAAAAGCTTTGCTGCTGTTAGGGAAAGAATAGGGTCATGTCCATATTTACAAAAATGTTGCAAGTTGGTTCCTGCACTCAGAGGACAGACATGGTGGTCTGAAGTCCAGATGCCATCCCATCAGACAGAGTTAATGAAATAAAAAACCCACACCCTAATGGCATTGTATGATGAGGGGGATTATCAGTGAACAGAATTCTCTCCCTGCATGTCTCAAAGTGGCTTCTTGGGAGCTTGTCATCCTCTGTGCAAGTACCACCCCAAAAAAAACATCAAAAAAAAAAAAAAACAAAGGCTGGACCAAGTCATTAACCCCCCCTTACCACCCTACCCTACCCACCCCCCTGTCCTACATGCCCCACCCTGCCCCCATGCTCATGCCACTCAGGCCATTGATGCCCATGGAGCCACGCCCACCACCGCCATAGTAACTGCTGCTCAGCCCGCTCTGATTACCTAACAGGAGAAAGAAATGAACACTTTAGGACCCTCAAGTTCACGTGCACCCACAAACAGGTTAACAAAGAGGACAAGCAATTTACACGCACACAAACTACATTCATAAATGATCCGCACGCAATGTTTATTTAAAATGAGGCTAAAAGATTCAACAGTCACCAAAAAGCAACACAGCTGTACAAGCTAATTGGGAGAGGAACAAAGGATACATTTTACATAGAAATGAATTGCACTCATTTCAGTTATGAGTTACGCTTGGCTTGGCAAGTGCCGTCTCGGAGGAGACGATACTTTGCCACTGCCGGTCACAGGGCTACAGCAGCGAACTCACAAGGGGGATTGACATGAAAAAGGGTGTAATTGGCTACTAAATTGGGATAAAATCAGAAACTAATTCTTAATAAAAAATAAATAAAATTAAAACAGGTGTGTAGATCGAAGGAATTCAGTAACTATGTTCATGAATGATGCACACACGTTTATGCAAGATGAGGCTAAAAGGCTAATATTCCAACATTTTGGAATACACAAACATCGAACTCGTGGGAATTAACTACACTTGAAAAGGTGGCAAAAGCCATTCCAAATAGAAGGCCTGTGGGAGTCAGAGGTGGACAGTCATTGAAGATGACAAGCTATGGGGCCGTAGGCATCTTGTTTCACACGCTCCACCTGCTGTGAAAGGCTCTGCTGGTGCCACAAATGATCTCCATGCCTCAGAATTACCCCTCATCTCCCAAACCCAACCACATCCCAGGGTGGAGATGACACTCACTGTAGTCGCTGTACCCCCCCATGCTGGTCTGGCTGCTGTAGCCCCCGGTGTAGCCAGCACTCATCTGCTGGCTGCTGGGTCCGTATGTCGATTGGTTGGCTGCAGAGAATAGAACACTGTCACACAAAAAAAAAAAAAGTCTTGCACAACTGGCGACTGCCTTAATTCGACTTTCTTTCCCCCCCACAGAGGATTTAGATTTTGACCCTGCCCCATCACAGTGGGTGTACACTCACACTCACCCATGGCCCCGATCATCTGACTGCCATAGGCCCCGTTGTTGCCTCCTGCTGTGGAGTTCAGGAACAGCTCCACATAGCGATGCTCTGGAGGACAGAGGGCCACAGCTGTCAGACACATCCCTATCCTTCCCATGGTTCTCAAGCTTAAATAATAGTCAGATCCAGACTGCCTCATCTCTCTCACACACACACACACACACACACACACACACACACACACACACACACACACACACACACACACACACACACACACACACACACACACTTACGCATGTTGGCCTTGTCCTTGGACATGGCTGCCACAGCGTCCTCGTGAGTGGCAAACTCCACGTCCGCCTCGCCTGTCACTCGGCCGTCCGAGCCGACCTCGATGTGCACGCGTACAGGGTTCAGGGGTGAGAAGAACTGCGGAGCGAAAGATGCAGGAATGTCATGGCGTACTGCTATGGCGCATGGGGTGATCTACACTTTGTCCCGTGTTCTGATCACGCGTGCGATTCTGGTGCTTGGGACTCACGTTGTAGATGTCGGTCTCAGTGGCTCGGTATGGAAGGCCCCTCATGTGCACACAGTGGCCTGTGGTGCTCTGGAAGGAGGAGCTCCCGTCGCCATAGCGCCCGTCTGACACACCAATGGGGAATAGGAGACAAAGTTACACATCGCCTAGCCGAACAAGTGAGGAATCAGTTTCCTCACAGCCCCAAGACCAGATCCGTATAACCCTATAAGGTTTGCCATTTGATATTCTTCAAAGGCATCGCCGACTTCTCTAAAGCAGCAATAATAGCCCATCTGCTCCATTTTAGTCATAGATGGACAGAGCTCTATGGCTGCGAGTCTACAGGTAATCCATGTTCCAGTACAGGAAGCATTTGAACAGTGCAGTGCGCTTAAAACTATACACACAAGGGAAGGTCAGCTTCCAGTTGTGACTTCAGTCCCAATGTATTGTATCCATAGAGGAAAAACTTGCCAAGATTAGCAATTTTATTCCAGAATTTAGTCTGACCACTAAAAGTTACTGCAACCAGGACTCTCACTTTTAAAGGTCAGACAAAAAAGTGACCCTCCTGATGACACGCACCCATTCCGAGTGCGTGCCGCCTCCTCAAGGCGCTGCGGCGCGTGGGTGTGTGCACGGTCAGGCGTACACGCGCGTCGTGCCGTCGGGAAGGTCACCCTTTTCATCTGACCTTTAAAAGTGAGCGACACTTAAATGACCAGAACGTGCCGCGATGGTGTACGTGCCCATCTGTGTGTTCATCTTAACGTTTCCCTCCTCAAAGGAAGAGAGGAGAAGGAGAAAAAAAAGGGAGACTCTCACCAGCCTCACCTCCGCCATAGCCCCCACGGCGCATCCTGTCGAAGGAACCTCCCCGGGCCATGCTGTTGTAGCCGCGTCCGCCGCCGGGACGGTCGTAGGGGCTGGGTCTCTGCATGCCCATGGCCTTGCGTGGGGGCTCGTAGTGCGTCCGCACCTCCGCACGGCTGCTCTTGAAAATTTCGATATACCTGGGAGCGTTCAGATAAATGTTGGAACCGGGAGGGGGGGAGCGGGGAGAATTCAAAGGAATTCAGGCTTGCTTATCAAATATCAATACCATTCAAGCTTCTCTACGGCTGCAGTAATTGAGGACTCAAAGCTGGCCATTGTGTGTCTTACAGTGGTCTGTTGACTAGCAGGGGGTACGTCCTGCTCCACACAGCCTTGTTTTAACATAACGAACAGTGAAATGAATTCATTAGACTGCGTGCTCTTAAAATAGTGAGCTTCAGGGGAGAGAACAAAATAACTGACAAAAACAAAAACAAACGCAGGCCGTTTTGTTATTGACCATCGTGTTTGGAAACAGGTATGAAATGCATAACTTTTCTTATGGTTACCTGGAAGGACCTAAGCATCTGCATTACAGTGTGTCAGTGGCACATGACAGTGAGGCTCCGGTGGTGCCAGTCCCTGCTCACCTTGGTCCACTTGTAGCGTTACCTGTGACCATAGGATCCGGGTCCCCATGAAGAGTAGCGTTCTGGGAGTGTAACACCTGTGTGCTTTCTGTATGTCTGCCTGAAGGTTAGTGCTGAGCGACCACCCACACCCCCCCACCCCTTTCTATTTGGAACCAAAACTCATTACCTGCAATATCTACTGCACTTTAGGTTTTACTTTGCACATCAGTTTCTCTCTGTACAAGCCAGATGTGGAGGAAAAAAAAGAAGTTGCCTGGGATATCTGGGTCTGCTCGCCCCTCTTCGATATGCACTAAACGTTTTTAATTTGTGCGTTAAAGCGTTCCAAACCGCATTACTCAACTTCGAACACTCTGATAAGGAGGCTTTGTTAGGTTTTCCATTCTTGAATTGTGTCACGTCACGTTCACCTGTACTGAAGCGTGGCACATCTCACATCCTCCCGATTCAACATCTCCAAGCAAAGCAGCCCTCACCCAACTCATATGTCCCCTTGTCCCATGTAAAACAAAGTCTTTATCAAATACACTAACAAGACCAGTCTGGTCGCTCAGCACTAAGGATGAGTACCCTTATTCCAACTGGCCTAGAATTAAAGCAAATCAACAAAGTGCTTTGTACTCCCACAAAAGGCCGTGAATGACCATCCTCTGATTGTACGTGGATGTACGTGTGCGCATTAACATAAACATGTGCGTGTGTATGCGTGTCAGTGTGTGTCTGTATGTGGCCTTTGAGTGCAGTGTCAAAATGACTGCTGCGGTTGTAACCAGGTGTCGTTGAAACTGTAGGGTTTTTGTTGTAGGTGTATACCATAAGAAAAGCAACTTATCCAGCCAACCAACCATCCCCACCTGTGCCCTATTCTTTCCTTGTGTTTCTTTAGAGCCTTTTCAGCTATATCCTGTGAAGCAAACTGCACGAAGGCCTCCCCCGTACTCCTCCCCTGGATGTCCACCGGCAATGTTATCCCATTTGGCACGATTTCCAACCCTTCAACCCAAGGACAGATAACCCCAGCGGGGGACATATTAAATCACATGCCCAGTCACATTGTTTCTTTTCTCTAATGTCTTCTGTTAAAAAAAAAAAAAAATGAAATGAAATCAAGACTATGCATTATACAAACCAGAGGAGTGTTTCTGTGCTGTTAGTGTTACTCTTTACCGCATTTTGGGAATATAAATGATTTGCGTATGGAATGTTAATTTAAAAAAACTAAAACGCCTCAATATCTGATATACATCTATCCAGGTTAGTGTGAGATGGTGCCCCCAGTCCTTGGAATGCTATCATTTTACTGGAAAGGGATGAAGGGGCTAGGATGGGGAGAGAAACTTAAGTGAGGGGGTGGGATAGGACATGATGTGTCAGGAGGAGGGGAGTGTCAGGGAAAAGGGGTGAGGTGAAAGGTCACATCACTCCCGCATTTCTGACCACATCTGCACTAAAAATATTACTCAAACACCAGGCGAGATGGTTATGGTGTCAGGGGGGATTCAAAATATGAGATCGGTTCTGAACAAATCAAATCAATGGACGCAAAAAACAACATGTATAACATGCCTGCACATAAAAGACGAGAAACACCCCTCATCGGAATTCCAATAGGAAGTGTTAGAGAATGGAGTGGCGGAGGAAGCGGCCCAAACTCACCTGAGAAAAACTGGACGATCTCCTCCTTGCTGCAGCCAAAGGGGAGCCCCCGCATCCGGACGAGCCCGTCGCCCCCGGTCTCTGGGCAGTTCGGGCCCGTGTGCTTCAGGACCCAGTCCATCTCCACGTTGTTGGATTTGAACACTGTGGACCAGAGGATTGCCCACTCGTTTTGAATACGTTTTTATCCCCCTTTCTCTGCTGAAAAGATTCTGCCCGCCGCCACTTGGCTTCTCTCCGTAGTCTATCAGCCGAGCAGCAAATCAAAGCGCTGGCGGAGTAAACTTCATGCGTAGAAGGTACGTGATCAACCAGAGACCCTGCCCATGTAATGAAACAGGGACAACCCTGTGGACTAAAACCCTTCCTGCCCGAGTGTCACTACATTCAACTATGTGGATCAATGTGAAATGCATGAATCTGTAAACCTATTGCACGGCAGCAAATTCCTGGAAAGCATGGCAGGTAATCTAGAGTCCAGTCACACATACATACCTTCTACATATCTGTGACTCATGGTTTCTCTGTCCTTCTTGACTGCAATCTTCAGGTCCTCTTCAGACTCCAACTCTACGAAAGCCTCTCCGCTGGGGCGTCCCTCTCGTGTGTACGTGAAGTGGATGCTCGTGGCACCGTTTGCAATTTTGCAGTCTAAAGAGACAAAATGAACAGAACTGAGAAAATGCACGATTTTAAGACGCAGTCCCCAAACAGTGGCGCGACTAGGTTTCCTCATCAGTAAAAAACAACCAAAACAGTTTTCGCCATCATTATCGATTAATACAAAGCCGGTCTTACCTGAGAAAAACCTCTGAACTTCGTCCACTGAACAGGACCAGGGCAGGCCCCGCACGCGCACTACAAATCCCTCTCCATCGGCCATTGTCAGCACTGCACTAGCGGCTCCTTTGTGGAGGAAGATCAGATTGTAAATAACTCATAAAATAAGGCAAGGCAGCAAATGTACTCATAATCCGTTGTTAAATTTGTTTAAGGCCTTCCTTAGTTACACAAAAATGTCACGGGATAGGACAGGGGTCAGGGGTAGGAATGCAACTTTTTTCTTTTCTTTTTTAAAGATGGGTTTGGGTAGCAGAACAAGAGGCCACAGGTGGACATTAGTTAAACGGTAATTCCACACGGATCTTAGTAAGTTTTTATTTACTCAGTTAATGCCTGGAACAGCTTGCCAGGGTAGGCAGAAACACGTGGGCCATTCAAGTCCAGGCTAGATACAGTGCTAGATACTCTTTGCTGACATGGCGAACCTGGATGGGCTGAAAGGCCCGTTTTCGTCATTATGTATTATTTTATGTTCTTATAACGTCACTGTACTACCGTTAACGCTCCGGACTTTTTTAAAATCCATTTGTAATAAGTTGTACGAATAAGTTGCACAATGTGGCATCAATCATCGATACGCCGTATAGTGCTTACTTTGTCGGAACTTATCAGATGCGCGAAATCTACCTCCATATTAGCCAAACGTTCGTATCCCAAAATAAAGAGCACCGTTTAAAATGTTCCCGCCAGTGTGTGTAGCCTTTGGGAACGCTAGCGACTCATTTTTAGAAGTCGTCCTCGTTTAAGAGGAAATTGGGTCACACTGACGCGTATTCTCCATCGGGCGAACTGTTACTTGGCTAACGTCGTTAGTGAGCGGTTCATCGCCAGCATTTGCACAAACAGAGCCTGTGTTGCTAACGCACGCAAATGGCCTTCTGGGTCACGTTTAAGACGCACACGGACCACGGCTAAACGTTAGCGTCTTTTTACGTTAGCTAAGCAAGAAAAAACATTTTTCGACAACTTTAAATTCCAACGAGCCTTCGAAGTAAAGCTCAGGCCAACGCAAGCATTCGGTTCATTCACTCCGCCGGTCTTGCCGACATTTTAGATGGCGGCTGGACCCAGCTAAAGCGCTAGCTGGATAGCTAACTAACGTTATAGCTAGAAAAACGACCCAAAACCTTACCACAGCTGGCCATTTGAGACCAAAACAGTATCTTCGACGCAGTAAAAATGCGCGCGATAATATTTGTCCGGCCCCTGCGAGCTTCGACTAAATACTGAATGAAACGCAAATTCTTCGCAGAGCGGCAGACAAAGACGAGGGCCTAAAGAGCGACGGCTGCGTTAGCCAACTTAGCTAACGTTAGCTAATAAGAGCGGCCGACCGCTTGTCTATTGTGCGTCGAGTAAACTTAAATGAAACGAAGACAATAACTGTCGTTAATCCGACATTTACACAGTAATTAAGGCAAATGTCTCACCAGCATACGTTCTGTTAAATAGTACAGTAGTAAACCAACAGATTATCTAGACAATTACCTTATTTTAGGTCCGACTTCTCTCCGTCCCCGCTGTCCGCGTCGATGTGAGATTGCGCCGTGCAGAGCAGGCTCTGTAAATTACCGGCGCATTTGATCACGCCCAAAATGTGACGTAACACGTTCTCTTTGGGGTTAAGCGTTACCATTTGGCGCATACATGCGTTAGATCTGGCACATCTTTGGCGCTCCTGTCGCATCTGGAATTCTGAATTTGAAATAAGCACATCGAGTTGTCTAGCGCTTTTTTTAAACTGTCGACTTTTAAATGGGGTTGCTATGACAAATACAAGGAATCTTTTCCTGATCACTATTTCCGGTTTATACATGAGCGGTGTCCAAGTACAGATCTAGGATCAGATTTCGCCACCCGACCATGACTGTGTAACTAATATAAAATGTAGCGAATAACTGATCCTGGATCAGGAACAATCACGTAGGTTAATTAGACTTTTGCGGGCGATCCATTTTCACTCGTTAATTTCTAATTAATAAATACATGTAAGTGTAGATAAATACAACAGTAGCGGTATTCATATTATTTTCTAAATTGCATTTAGACCATAGGTTTTGATATTTTTAATATATTTTAGTTTTGCCCAATTTAACGCATTTTAGTGCTGTCTGGTGCAATTCGGTTGGAGGGTTTTCGCACCGCTGCTTGGGGTACATTTGCCACAGGTCTTTGAGACATTGCATTTTTCTATTGAACTGGCTATTCGTTCGAAACGGTTTTGAAACTTTTCGCAACACATTTTGGAGGTCGTAATGCTGTTTCATTTCCTAGGCGTTCCAACATGGCAAACGTGCTTGGTATGTTTTATAAGAAAATTTAAAGAAAGATATGATTTCATTGTTATTTCTGCTTAATACAGTACATGAATCTGCTTACCAAAAACAAAGAGCTAGAACTCCCAACGTAACGTTTGCACAGTTTACACGTTCTAGCTCTTTGGTTTGGCATTCCTGTACTGATATTTTTCTTTAAAATATATTATCTTCCTTTTGCTCATAGAAGTCATTGAAATATTTAACTGCACAATTTGTTTTTTTTAGTTTTGGTACATTAAGCCTCGATTAGCAGTCTTTATTGTTTGGTTTACAATATGTTTCAGAGTTTAAAATAACTTGTACCGTAGTTACATTTACCCTATAGTTACTATAAACCTCTGTACATTTAGACCTTCTACGTAGAACCCGTGCAGTCATTTTTTCCCCTTTCAGTATGCATATCAACATTAGGTGAGTACATTTTAATGCCAGTAAATCACATATTCCCTTCCTGAGTGATAGACACTTTTGTAACAAGCATGTAAACATGGTTTTAAAAAGTAGACCCAGTTAAATATTTGTGGTCAAACATTTACCCAAACATTTAAATGACCATCAGTAAATATGTTTGCATATATGATATTCAAGTGAAGTCATTCATGTGAGTGTTTGCACTCTGCATTCTGTAATGATATGTGTGTTTCATTGAATACAGCAACTAGCAAATATGTAATAATAAAAATAATAGCAACTAAAATAATAAACCACCCTTATTCCTGATTAGACTATAGAAACAATATTGATATTATTTCACAGTTACTTATGCTTTTTGAAGTCAAGAGTCAAAACACACATTTCTCAGGTTTTCATTTTGTCAGCCACCTCTATTTAATTATTGACACTGTCTATTGTATGATGTGGCTGTAAAACAATATCAAATTAGATTAAGACTCAAGATTAGTATTATAAACCTGACCGGGTTAACACTCTTATGTGAGGGTTTGCCCAAGTTCTGGGGATGTGTCATGTTCTGTGGTATGCTAATAAATATTATGGTCATTCACTTATTCTGATTAATCATGAGCTTGATCTCTTCAGATCTCTGGACAAACCTGGTTCCACCTGCTCATTAGTTACCACTGTCTATAGCAAAGCCTTCGACCGTGTTGATCATGGCCTGGCTATTACTAGGCTACTGAACCTCGGTCTCCGCCCTTCTCTAGCCAGGTGGACAGCAAACTTTAAGACCAACAGAATCCAGTCAGTATGTTACCATGGAGCACTCTCTGAAGGGGTCAACATCACATGTGGACTCCCCCAAGGAACTCTGCTAGGTCAACTGATTTTCATTGCTTATGTCAATGGTGCGGCTGAACAGGCATCAGCTAAGAGCTGGAAGTTTGTTGATGACCTTAACCTGCTGGAAGTGAGACCATTGTCTGCCCCATGCACTATTCAGCTGGACCTAGCTGACCTGGAGAGGTGGTTCTCAGAGACCTCCATGGTGCTGCACCCCAAGAAGTGCAAGGTGATGCACTTTCACTTCACTAAGGCACCACCAAACCCCCCTAGGCTGGCAATAAACAACATTGAACTCCAGAGAGTTGCCACCTTAAAGATCCTGGGCATTCATATTCAGGCCAACCTGCAGTGTTAATTATTAATTATTGTTTTAAATTTGTGCCTAATAAATGTATATTTGAAATATAACTTATTTAAAAACATGTTCTGGCCTCCCGTGTGGTCCAGTGGTTACAACGTTCGACACTGGCCACGGAGACCAGGGTTCGATTCCCCGTCCCGCCAGAGTCGACTCTGGCCGGGAGTGCCATCAGGGCGGCAATTGGCTGTCCGCCCCAGGGAGGGGGGAGGGAAGCCGACACACACAGTTCACTGTGCATAGGAGTGGTTCTGGGGTACCGGAATTACAGTCGATGGCACGACGAGTGTTGTCTCGGAGGAGGCGCAGTCACAGGATTATGGCAGCGAACTATAGGGGTAAGGGGAATTGAACTAAGCACACGGGCAATTGGCTACCAAATCGGAAAATAAAATAAATGTAAAAAGAAATAAATGTATAAAATACATAATTCTATTGTATTTCTGAACAGAGGATAAATTACCTGTCACGACCCTAAGTGCCCACTAACTGGCACTGTAATAGAAAAGTCACACTGTGGAAGTGTGACTGGACCAAAAGGTCACAATAGTGTGCACTTTGTTATTATCCCTCTAGATGGCAGTGCAATAGTCAGCAAAACAAAACCCAACGTTCTGGGTTCAATGGTTGTTTCTTAACATTCGTAAATAACAGGAAATATATTTTATTCCTGAATGTCTATTCATGTCTACAGCAATGTTGACTGTTGATAGAATATTCACATTCTGGTCTGAGTAAATAAGTACTGACTGGGAAGAGTCCAGTACTCTTGATTCCAAACATGTGCCACTGAGGAGTCTGTGACTTATAACTAGTTGTTGACAGAGCATATACGCACTTATGATCAGGAAGTACCACTTTACACATTTAGGGGGCGCTTAGGGTCATGACAGGTCATTTTCCTCTTTACGCATATTCATGTTTGGCCTTCTTCCAACATAGAAGCTCAGACTTCTCAAGATTTTTCCATCAACTATTTAAAGTGTTACAACCTAAGGGAACAGGGCTATTCCACCTCCAGACAAAAAATAAGAGCTTTCAAAATGTCATTGTTGCTGGCCTTGTTGTGCTGAACCTGACTGAGAGTTGTGCTGTGGAGTGAATGTCAGTCAGAGATTGTGGTGGCATTCCAAAGCCCCACCCACATCCCTTCAAAACTCTAATAAGTGATTATTTGTCATGTGTCATGTGATGTCGGAGCACCATGGTGATCTGAAGGTAAGGGTGGGATGCGCTAGTAATAGCATAGCCCTAAACTCTTGTTAAAATGTAGCCTGACATATTTTCATATGTTTATTGAATTTAAATGTTTACTCTTTTGCACATCAACACAACTGCAAATACACTAACTATTGCATGTAACAGGTGCAGTGTTTAATTTGACTGGTTTGATTGTAAATGTGAAATTATATACACTATACATTCATTTCGCGACCCATCTCAACCCCTCGCATGACCCACCAGGGTAAATTGTATATTATTTAGTGTGTTTTATTATGTAGTATTGTGAATTACTATATAATATTGAATATTTTGTGTATTGTACATAATGTATTGTTTCCATACATTGTTCTTTACATCACTTCAGGATCACAGTAACAAAGTAGGTTTAACCTCCTGACAATGATGAATATATTGACACTGCATGTGCAGTAAACTGCAGTTATGAACACTGGCTCAAATTAGAGGCTTAGATTTCAGTTGAACAGAATGAAATCTACGCTCTCATGATTACAGCAAGGCTGGTCAACCCTCGGGAGAGTCAACCCTTAACAGTTTTTTGAGGATGATTGGCTTGGTGAATGATGCATACAGTTAGACAGGGCTGTGAAGAAAGTCTGTCCTTTTGAGTACTGAAAAGTCTCGTTTAGATGCAGACCAAGGTGATACTGGTAAAGGGACATGTGTGCTACCCAGTAGGGAATCTGTTATGCCCAAGATGGGGAACGGCTCCTGACCACTGAAGCCATGTAGGGTAGCTGTGACTGATACAGCATGCAAAGTCCAAAATCTTTGGGACCAGCAAGGAAACAGCCCAGGAGTGTGGACAGAAAGCAGCACAATAGCTCAAAGATGGTAGATCTGATGCCCTTGGGTGCAGGTATTGCTAGAAGAGGGATCTACTATTGACCCCAGAAGTTACCCAGGGACACTGTTGTTGTACTTATGTGCAATGTAATTAACCCAAATTGCTTTATTAAATATCCTATATACAGGGGGTAGACACAATAATAGAAACACCAAATGAAAAAGGAAGCATATTTTAAAGTAGCCAAATCACAATTAAAATGGAGTCAACACATGTGTTTCATATTAATGTCAATACTGATTACCAATATTTTCCTGCTATAAAATATGTTTTACAATCAATACTTTAATATGTGACTTTAAAACAACATGAGAGATCTAACAGATTTTGAAGAGGTCAAGTATTTAATGGGGCAGGTGTGTCAGTCACAGAAACAGCATGTTGTGTCATGTGTGAAGGGCATACTCCAGACAAGGAAAAACTTATCAGGAAAGAGGAACGAACAGTGGTTGCAAGTCGAAGCTTACTGATAGGGATAGAAGGACACTTAACAGGATAGTTGCTAAAAGCCACAAAACAATGGCCTGAAAAATGACCACAGAACTGAACCTACACCTCTGTGACCCAGACTCAACAAAAAAACTATGTTGTGAGCTTCACAAAGCTGATATTTATGGTAGGGTTGGCATTCAGAAACCACTTATAACCAATGCCAATGCGCAACAACACATACGCTGGTGTAATGAGCACAAAACCTGGACTTCTGAACAGTGGAATAAAGTAATATGATCTGATGAGTTGTGTTTTACTCTTTTTCCTACATCTGGACGGGTTTATGTTTAAAGAAAACCAAAGGAAGCCTTCAACCCACATTGCCTGTTCCCAACTGGTAAACATGGTGGTGGATCTGTTATCTTATGGGCAGCTATTACATAGGAGTCATTGAGTCCAATTATCACTATGCATGGCAGAATTATGGCCAAGGAATACAAAGCCATTTTAGGCAACGAGGGGCAATGTATGGTGCAAACATTGTTTCCTCAAAATGTCCCTATATTCCAATGCGATAACACCCTCATACACACTGCTAAATGGATTCAAGAGTGGTTTCATGAATACCAAGATGAAGTCAAATACCTTCCATGGTCTCCTCAATCACCAGATCTAAACAATATTGAACCTTTATGGGAAGTTCTGGAACATAGAGTGTAGAGTAGATTTCCACCGCCTTCATCTCTCAATGAACTGGAGGCTTTCCTTCTTGAAGAATGGTCCAATATCCCACTAGAAACAGTTACAAATTTGTATACAAGCATTCCAGGAAGGTTTGAATCTGTTCTGAAGGCAAAGGGTGGCCCAACTCCTTATTAGTTAATAAATATTCATGTTTCCATTATTGCTGTTATTTACATTATTTTGTCTACCCCCTGTACATAATACTCAATATATGATATGAATTATATACTAGTTATCAACATAATAATGCATATATATGAACGAATAGACAGACTGCACCCTACCTGACAGGCTTAATAGCTGCAACACACACACGCACACACATACTGTATGTTCTGTAGTGTAGTTGTGTTTATGGCTGGAATTCTGTAAGGAATTACACAATTTGTAAATGTTTCTTTATGCAAATTCTGGAATTCTGTAAGGAATTACACAATTTGTAAATGTTTCTTTATGCAAAACAAGTCGTTTTGGTGGTCTTTATGGTGATTCATTTTATTGCCATTTCTCTCAAGTCGTATTGAGCAAATTATCTTTGCTGTACATTACAATAGATCTCTCATTTTGAAAGAATTTAATTTTTAAATGGTCTTCTTGCTTTTCCACACTTAGGGCATCCGATATCACAGTCACATGTAAGTATTTGCGTGCCTAAGCGATTATTTGTTTTCAGACAGGACGTTTGAAGATTACCCTCGGTGTAGTCCGGTTATTTGAGGACACCTGAAATACACCGTGCAGCGAATGAAGATGGGCTTCTTTAGAGAAATACTACAGGATTTTACACAGGCACTGCGGAGTTACAAAATGGGGCTGCGACGGTATAATCAGAACTACAATTCCCATACATTTTCCGGCTCACTCTGTTGGAGCGATGCAATGTTTTACAGGCGATGCATAATGTAGCCTACTGTCTTCTGTTATGTCGCTTGGTTGTTCCTCATCCGCTGAGTCCTTTGCGCACTTTGAGCATACTTTTATTTGCTACAAAAACATACATTAGCAAGCAATAACAACATTTGCAATAACGCGAGGTTAACGTTAGTGGCTAGGAACGAACCATATTAATCTAATTGGCAAACTATAAATTCCTTAACTTTTTGGGCGAATGTTTACTATCCGAAAATAGTGCGTGGATTTATTTCATTATCTAACGGATACATGGACAACTTTGTCAATAACCCAAATTATCCTTTCCTTTTTAATTGAAAGAAAATAGGCGGGTCATGTGGGTGGGGTTTTGTGACAGACGTCGCAGCATCCAATTGCTTAACGATAGCTACTCCGTTTCCTGACGTTATAGCCTAGAAACCCTGGGGGTGCAGGTAAACCTAACTTGACGCTGGCGAGTTTGCGCATTGACAAGCAAACGTAACATCCAATAAGAGTTTACGGTTCCGTGGTTTTGGCCAATCGTATTGTCATAAATGTAAAATAGGGGCGGGCTTTTTTTACTTGCAGAACGAAGTAGGTTAGGGTGTTAGAAAGTTAATGGCTGGGGGAAAGAGATTCTCTTCTCTTCTCGCTTCGGGAGAGTTTCGGGATTTTCTGAAGTAAAAACACCATAATTTATGAACAAATACAACCCCGAAAGAAGATTAAGACAATATTACATTTGTTAATATACATATTATTTAGATAAGTATGCAGGATGCAGTAGCCGGGACGGCAATGCTGACGGACGGCTTCGAGGACGAGATTGACTCGGTGACTCCGCGCTCCCCTGCGGTAGGGATGGGGGTAGGAGCCACACCAGGACCCGGACTCGGGGGCATAGGGATTGGTGTCGGTGGAAAAAAAGTCCGCTTGTTTGGCGAGTCTGGTGGGCCCACTGCAGACAGGCTGGATTTTAAACTAGCCGCGGCAGCAGTTCTTTCCTCTGGCCCGGGATCTGGCAGCGACGAAGACGAGGTTTCAGAGGTAAGCTTAGACAAGATCCCTATTAGCTAGCTAGTTAGCTACCTAGCTAGATAGCCAGCTAACTAACCCTCTCCCTCCCCCATGAAATTACGTAAAAAACAACCACAATTTCAATCCAAATATATGATATGCCAACCCCGTTTTAAATAGTTTATACGTATAACTACCGCATGTGAACAGACGCGGATTTATTTTCACGATTACATGATGAAATGTTTTTATTTATGACGAAGGTTGAAATCAGGGCCTAGTTTGGGTGTTCGCGAGCTAGCAATGGCAGCGAATTTCTCGTAGTCTCGCACACATTCTTGGCTTGGTAGCTAACTTTCAAGCTTTTCGCAAGCCAGCTGTGCTACATGTGGTTTCGTCCGCGTTCGCAGAATGGATATGCACAATTTCGCTAACATGTTTTATAATAATGGCGCCATTGCGTCACTCTAGCTAGCTAGCTCAGTACTGTATGAGCTGTTTTCTGTCCTTAGCACCCCCCGTTACGCTAGCTAGCACGAGCTTAAGTGGCCATTATTCATGATAATGATGAACGATTATGTGACACCGTTCCGAGAACATTTCTTTATCACGAGTCTTGGCTATCTAGCCGCCTCTATTTCACGATGGGACATTGTCGAGAGGAGTATGAGCTGGCGAAACAACTCTTGCTGAATAGATTGGTTAACGACGTGCTACAACTCAAGTGCAATTTGTACGTCGAGCCCAAACGTTGGCGACATGTGCACTCGTGTGAGAGAGCGCCTTTCCACTCTCGTAACGAGGCGAACAACCTGGTCTGTCAAGACTCTGAGTGTGATCTGTCGCCCCTCGTCCACATCATTTACTGCAGGTCTGTTTCTTCCAAACGGAAAGGTTTGCGTTTTAAGAACGAGCCCCTGGCACTTGAGGTGTGCCACCCGTGAATCCTGTCAAACCATTACCAGGCCCTCGATCCGTTCACACGACAGGACAACCGACTCAGCCGCTGAATGCAACGCGTTTCTTCATTTCTTCACATTATTTATGGGAAATAGACCGCAGCTAAACCTGTAATCGGAAGACTCGCATCCAACAGGGACACATCTTTGTCATTTACTTTTCCGGTAATGCATAAACATTGACATCTCTCACTGCGGTAAGTGCCCGTATTTGTTCAAATGGGGGCTTAATAAGAGGGTGATGCCACCTGATGCTTCCAATTATACGGGCGAGTCGTGGGGCATCTGATGCTTATTTGATTCACTTTGATCCGATTCACTCGTCTGTCGTGTATCAGGAGTCATTACTCAATGTTTTGAAAAGGTCTAATTGTTTGAAAAAGCAGCGTCGTTGATTGTCGTTAACCAGAAGAGGGAGGCCAGCTACGGTCAGTTTAACCATGTGCCATGACATCCCCTTCAGCATCTGGCTCGTGCATTAGGTGCATGCCCTGAAAGTGGGAGTTAACATTAGGAAAGGGAAATGTGCGATTGTATCAAGTTATATGGCTTCCTGATATGTATCAGTCATCAAAACTTGGCATGAGATTTTATGCCAGTTCTGAGAAAGGCAGTCATTGTTGACCTTTTCCTGATCGATTTATGTCAATTTCATAGTCCCGAGAGGTTTTGGTAAACTACGTTACCAAAGTTTTCCAGTACAACATTTTAATGTTCCTGTTTGCAAGCGCACAAATGCCAAAGTTTTGCATTAACTGGTTCAGCATGCTTACCAACTTAATAAATTATGATACAAACCGTTTCTCATGTGGTGCTCATTCGTGACTTGAATTTGTTGAAACATTGCATTGCACTGAATATGGTTTAAATGTATATTTTTAGCATTCAGTTAAAACAAACAAAAAAGCCATGGCAATGTAATTGGCAGTGGAAGCAATATGAAGGGGTGAGAGGTAGGGCTTTGGCAGTGGGCACAATGTGAAGGGATGAGAGGTAGGGTCTACACCCTGAACCCCTCTCGGCAGGACAGCAGTGCCCCAGAAGGTGGGATAGGGGAACACGCATTCGAGAGAGTGTGCTGTGATAACCTGAAGCATACTAGGCAGCAGCGTACAGCCGACACCTCGTCCTCAAGGCACAAGCTCCACTTGGAGGGCTCTAACAGACCCCAGCATGGCATGGCTGCTTTGGCCTCCCGGGTCCCCAAGCTAAGCACTGACAGAACTTCCCCCAGTCCACCTTATCTGTTTAGCATTCAGTTCAAGAGACCAGCTCGCAAGCCCCAAGCACAAAAGTCTGCATCTGTTTGTTTGTTGCTTCACTCACACGCACCGACTCTTTGTGAATGGGCTGGGTTATTATTAATATTTGCTTAGCAGATCCCTTTATTCGGGGCAACTTGCTTTAGTTTATGATCTGTTTATGCTGCTGGATATTTACAGACACAAACCAGGTTATGCACAACAGCAGATGTGCCCCATCTGGGATTCAATCCTGCGGACCTGTAGTTAAATGTCCAGACTCTTAACCCCCGTTCCACTGTGCCGCCCAGACCTGTCACAGTGGCGTCCACCAGAAAGAAAGGGGTGGACATTGTATGTTAAGGCAGAAGCAACACGCTTTGTCTTCTGCGTAGTTTCTTCGCTCTGTGAAAGTTACCAGACGAGGCATAACAAGCAGTGCCTGCTAGAAAATCACCCATGAATTGAACAGAACGTTATCCCGGCCTGAAATTATGGTCATGCGTTCGAGTGTTTAGGTCCATGACCCAGCAGTCGTTGGTCAGAACGCTCCTTGCTGTCTGCCCCGGGAACAGTTAAGTATGATTGTCAAGAGACTAGAGTGATTATAGGATATGAGTTATAAAAGTACTTTGTTTATCACTTTGTGTTTAATCTCAGTCTTACAGGACATGTACACACTCACGCCATTGCTGTCTGCTGTTGCAACGTGTGTGTATATATAG